>OX401412.1:729058-1201558 GCA_947846245.1 Cerastoderma edule
TATGTGATGACGTAGTCGCACAGCGTGTTGGAGAAAATGGCGGATAGCAACCGAAGTGTTCGCTGATTGGTCAGTTCCAGCTGTCAATCAAAGTCTGTCGTAAGGTCAATTATTTCAGAGGTGTTCTCATTGGATAAACCTGATGTGTCCAGATTGACCGTTATTTATGAATGACCAAGGTCCGTGTCACCAACAATGTACTTTGAGAAGGTTTACCAAAGACTGGTATATCTACTTCATTAAAACAAGAAAAGACTACTTTCTAGTGTAGCACACACCAAGATTAGGTAACCTTCGGTGATCTAGACAGGCCTGCCGGAATTTGCCAAATAGTTCCGATTGACAGACCAAATTTCTCTAGCTTTTTCAGCAATCGTTCTAATTTTAACATGTTACCAAACAATTACGGCACTTGACCAGTGTGTTGCAGACGAATCTGGAAAACATTGTGGGAAAAGGAGAAATTGCTCCTCACGGGCGATTTCTACTTTTCCCACAATAATTTCTGCCCTATCAGAAGATTTACTTTCAATTTCATCACATTTTGAAATGTCGTCTGCAAAGGCTTTCAGTTTGGGACAGTCGAAAATTTGGCACTTGGTGAAAGATAAGACAGGTCCCTTTTACCTAGCATAAGTGATCGCGGAAATGATGGCCTCAAGTGACCTCAAAATGACACCTTTTTAAAGTTTTTTTTTCTTCATCGGTTTCTAGATCCCCTTTCTCAAGATATTATCTTCACTTTTATCCTCAATTAGTAATTTTGAATCGGAACATTTTTTTATATTCTATCACACTTTTTCTTTAAATGGTCTTCTGAAGGCATGTTAAAGCCATACTTCCGCTCATTTACACTAAAATTGTGAAAGTTCTTGAATAATTGAAAATCAACTTAAAAGCACTTTTAATTCCCCTTTACAGAGGAATTGAGACTGTAACACGTTCACATGATGCTTTTAAAAGAGTGAATACTTTTAGGTTATTGTTTTAACAATAAGCCATAAACAAGGCCAGACGAAAAACATTGGGAACCCAAGAAACCCAAGAAATTCTTCATTTTGAATGTTCACGTTGTTGATGCTTGATAAATGGAAGTATTTTTATGTGTTTCAAGTGATTTCTCTACCCAGGAGATCGCTACTCTGTTGTCCGAGCGCTCTTTGCCATTATAGATGTTACTCAAATGTAAACAATGAAGTTAAATTGGTGGGCACCAAATCTATAAAAATAGCACTTTAGAAAATAGGTAGTAAATAGTACAAGCGCTATATTGTCATGAATGTGTGATGTTCATTATGTTTCAACATATTCTATAAAAATTCATAACTCATGTTACCCAGTTTTTCTAAGCGCTCGTATGTTTTAAGTTTGGCTTGGGGTAAGTCTTGCGAACCGGTTATGGTTACCCTCCTCGCTTCATAAAACACGTTGACAACTGTGCCACTTGTAAGTGGTTACAGATATAACTCACATCACCCCCTCTCCATATAAAGGTTCAAACTACGGTTACTGTAGAGCCGGATCTCATGTACATCTTTACCACCTGCAGACGACATTTTTTTAAAACTTGAAACAGACGAATTTTGAAACGCTTCGTAAACATGTACAAAACCTTTCAGTACTGCCGTCGTGTTATGTGAAAAGATTGTAAAAAAACATTGTGCCAAAAGAAGAAATTGCTTGTGACAAGCAATTTCTCCTTTTTGGCACAATGATTTTCGAAAGTCGTCTGCTGCAAGACGCAAATGTGTGACGTTAGGTGGTTATGTGTTAAAGAGTGTATTCATGTAGATTAATGGAATGCTGAAAGCGGCTTGACCGGCCCCTCGGAGAATTTAAGCATTAGGTTTTCTGTAATATAACTAAAATAATGGTGTCCTGATGTTTAACCACAATAAGTATAAACATCAATAACTTTTCTATTTCATTTTGAATCCTAGGAAGAATGCTGAACTTATGATAGATGTACATTAAATATAGATACTACACATACAAAATCGATACAAAGTGAAATATATCTTAAACGAAATAGAACTAAATAAAAAAAGAAAGTTTACAGTGCGGATACAGATTTGATCCCCTTTTCTCAATATGGTCTTTACATAATACTTTAAAGAATATGATTAAATGAATTATTGTTCAATGTTTTGTCATTTCATGCTATAAAATTGGACCAGTTATAAAAGGTAAGATTCCTTCACAAAGGGAAATCATTTGAACACACCACGAAGTCAATGATGTATGATAAGCCCCGATGTAAATCACTTTAAACTATAAATACACACATAAAAGATAGTTCCGGTTTGATATACGATGTGTTGTTCACATAAAAGATAGTTCCGGTTTGATATACGATGTGTTGTTCACATAAAAGATAGTTTCGGTTTGATATACGATGTGTTGTTCACATAAAAGATAGTTCCGGTTTGATATACGATGTGTTGTTCACATAAAAGATAGTTTCGGTTTGATATACGATGTGTTGTTCACATAAAAGATAGTTCCGGTTTGATATACGATGTGTTGTTATTAAGATAGAATACCAATAATCCGATTTTGAAACTCATTCTTCGGATAACTTCGGTCGTTCTCGTTAGATATTGGTCGGATCAAAACTACATTCGGAACACCTCGGTCATTTCTTAGATTAATATAATAGTATATCTACCGGCATGTGCCGGAGATTGCCGAGTAGATACGATTGACCAAAACTATTTGGTCTAATTGTTCCGGTCCCTACCGATGTATGCCGAGAACGACCGAAGGTGTTTCGAAATGGCGATTTCAACGAATATCCACAGCGTTCAGTGTCCGGTAAAAAAGGAAGTTATTCAAAACACCACACCTCAGATCCGGTATCAATTAACGGAAATATTTACGTAAATCATAAACATGTACAGTATCCTTAATGAAAGTGCAATTTTATGATGGTACATTCCATTGGAAGCGTCTCAGAGAGACGATTCAAATGATGTGTAGCTTTGCAACATTGCTTAGCCCAACATGGAAATTGGAGGGAATGTTGTCTTAACCCTCAGAAAGCTTGGTAATTTTCAAAAAATGGATTTTGTGTTGTCTGCTTGCCAAAAACTTAAATATCTGCTAAATTTTGATAAGGAAAGATATTAAGACTAGCAAACAGGTTAGATCACAGGTCAGCCGCCAATTCACTTGGCGGCTGGCCTGGATCTAACCTGTTTGCATGAGCGTTATGTCGGTTCCAGCACTATAAGGGTTAAACTTTCGCAAATTTTAAGCATAGAATATCCAGTAAATTGGAACCCTTGACCCTTGTTTGATATCTATTTCCGTTCAGTAAACGTGCAGTAATATTTCGGAAGAAACAGCGCAACAACGCTTCTAAAATCCCTTGGGTCCCCGGATGGTAGTTCCTTCCCTGCTGCAGGTGTGATCTCACATCGGTAAAAGATGCGGCTGATGTACTTGAACACCTTGTCCATGGCCGTGTACTTTCCCTTACAGTCCCGGGCACCAACACTAAACGGTACGAACGCCTGTCGAAGCGGATGGGAGGAAGGCACCAGTTTACCGGCGTCATCAAGAAACCGCTCCGGGCGTAGGTTGAAGGGATCGCCCCAGATTTTCTCGACGTGATGGGCGTTCCACAGACATCCGGTCACGATCTGGTCCTTTTTAAACCGGTACCCAGCTATCGTCTGATCGGTGTCCACGTGATGAGGGAGCGTCACGTATATCACGCTACTCAGCCGCATACACTCCATAATGTAGGCACTCAGATAATGGAGGTCACTCTCCACCAACTCCGATTGTTTACGCATGCGCCGAGCACACGTGATCTCCGTGTCGATTTTGGCGCGAATATCCGGGTACAAGAGCATGTACAGGATGCATGATGATATTGCGGCCGATGTCCCGCGGAAACCACCACCTATGACGTCAATAACACACGAAGCGAATATGTTCTCGTCCTTTATAACTGGTACCCCGGCGTTTGTGTTCTCTTCTTCTTTCCTAGACATGAACCGGTGAATCATTCCAAGTTCTTCTCCTTTCACATAGGTTCTCTTGGCCTCTTGAGACATAACCTCGACGACATTGCTTTTGCATCTGATGTTTTCGTTCACACTGTTTCTATTTTTACCTGGGATATACCTTAACCATGGATGCAGCGTAAGAAGAAGGGCGCGACCCTCTGAGAACAGATCTACAATACTGTCGAAATACGCCAGAGAAGCATCAACGACTTCCGGTGTTGGTTTATTCCCAGTCATCTCTGCAGAAAGCTGCGTTGCGATCGATCTCAGAATGGCCTTATCCACGTCAAGCGTACCATCTGAGTCACTGATCAGGTAATCAATAAACTCGTCCAGAATCTCGTCCTCTAGCTGTACAATGCGGTGGTCCTTGTATGTATCGTGCAATATCTGCCACGTTATCTGCTTCACAATGTCCAGATTACCTTCAAAATTTGATAATGTCACACCGGATCCATTGTAATTCAGCTCGTTCGGGAGACTCTCCGGTCGTAGACGTAGCTTGGCGAAAACATCGCGCATTAACGCTGGATCGCTCACGATCACCATTTCCTGACTGAGGATCGATATTTTGTACACAGATCCATACTCCTGCATCCAGTAATAGAACGAGCATTGCATCCGTTGTTTGTTCAATGCAAGCGCATTTCCGATCAGAGGTAGCGGCCTCGGGCCCAGTATGGGCTTCGAATCCGCAACACACCCATCCATATTGATGTCCACCCGTCTGCGTTTTATAAACAACACTAATATCACCACACCGCCTATAACCCCTCCCACGACAGCGTATAACATGTTTGTAAAACGTCAACGATGCGTGTCGTAATAAAGAGAAAGTCATTTTAAATGATACATGTAGATCTCATGTATGTACAATGTATACATCACCATAAAACTGGTTTTTAGTATAGGAAATAGAATCAAGAGTGATTCATCTAAGCCGTAAGAACTTGTTTCACACTAAATGAACCAAACGTAACGTTAATTATATCCGCTGTCTATCCAAGTCTGTTCAACATTCAACTGACTGTTTAAGTTCAGGAGAGAGAGAGAGTGCTTCATCTAAGTTGTAAGAACTTGTTTCACACGTATAAGTCCAAACTAAACGAACCAAACGTAAACGTTAATTATATCCGCTGTCTATCCAAGTCTGTTAAACACTCAACTGACTGTTGAAGTTGGAGAGCAATTTAGCTGGTCGGCTGTAAACTGCGGTCTTGCAAGTACATGTAAGTACGTATTTAACCCTTAGCAAACGCCAAATTATCGACTGTCCCTTATTGAAAAACTTTGCAGACGACATTGAAATGCGATGAAATTGAACAATAATTATCTGATTGGGTAGAAAACATTGAGGGACAAGGATAAATTGCTCATTTAGGGCAATTTCTTCTATTCCCATAATGTTTTACAAAGTCGTCTGCAACAAACTGGTCAAATTTCGTTATTGTTTTGGTAATGGGTTAAATACAACAAACCCTCTCGCGCTGAATGTATATTGTGTACATTATCTATATTTGAGCTAAATGTATGAAGTGTGTGTAATCTGAGATGACTGCGAGCATATAAAGGTTGAACCACTCCCCTCACACTTTTATATACTTGTACGAGATTATTTAGCCGTAGAGGTCGACAAAAGAAAAACAAGAAGCAATTCTGTATCAACTCGTTGAAGTAAAAATATGAATTGCTCTTAATGACAATTATAATTATCATTTCGTCTCAATGGCTTCACATACCTTTCACATACCTTTCACAAACATTTTGAGACCTGTGAGGCGTCATATGGGCCAACATACCTAAATTTACCCTAGACTTTAAGTTTTCTTGTTCGCTTGTTCATTGGTGAGGACCTTATGGAAGAGTGTCTATTTAAACCGTCAAATAGGTTTCCTCGTCAGATAAAGTATTTAGTATCATTATATTTATTACTATTATTATTTTTATGTTTCCATTTGAAGAATTGAAGTGAGGTTATACAGAATAAGCGGAATAACTCATATCGTTACTACCTTTACATGTAAGAACTATCTTTGGTCCGATTTGAAAGCCCAATGTATCATTCTGTATTATTAATGTGTACATTTCAACACTGCTTCCGGGATGATATAAACGCAAGATAGATATCGTTGAACCACTCTTCACGAGTAATTTATCGTGTTTTACACATTACCAAACAATAACAACATTTAACCAGTTCGTTGCAGCCGACACTTAAACACAAAGAGGTAAAATGAGAAATTGCTCTAAACGAGCAGTTTCTCATTTTCAAACAATGTTTTCTGCCCTATCAGAAGATAATTTTTCAATTTCATCACATTTTGAAATGTCGTCTTCAAACTCTTTCAATTTGGGACAGTCGAAAATTCGGCGTTTGGTAAAGGGTTAGACATTGTTCAGGCCGCCTAGACGCGTACGGTTTACCCTCTAATGAACCAACCCACAGTGTCAGACAGGAGGAACCATTGTGACAGAAGGAGAATGAGTGCAATACTAGTAATTTGCCGTCGTTTCGTCGCATGACCTTCTACACTGCATTGTATCATTTCAGACGTATTGGCGCTCATTAAGAATGCAGAGATGCCCGAAAGCCATCAGATATATCCCGTTTGTCAGTGCTTCTATTCATGATCTCAGTCTCATTAGGAACACCTCGGCCATTTCTTAAAATGACCTCAGAGGTAATAGAGAGCCATTTTGAAAATATTCCGGCAACATGGCGGCAACGAAGGGCATGTCAGTTTGGAATCGTACCTACTCGGCAATCTCCGGCACAAGTAAAACTGGGGATTGAAGAGTAGAAACGATTAAGAAGATGTGTTGATATAATAATCTTTAATTGAATTAGTCGATAGAACACTTTCAATTGTGATATTTAACCAATGTGTATGTTTCTACATTGTTATTTAGTCCCTGTGTGCATGTTGTGATCGAGTGTGTTATCCGGCGAAAAACAGTCGAATTTGTGGTGTATTCATGCGCTTTCTACGAGGTATATCTTCCGACTTGTTTTGCCGGGGTTTGCCGAGTGGGTCCGATTGGTATTTTCGCTCGCTAACTATGCAGCTTTGTCCGAAAGGTATCAGATATATCGTGTCTGTCAGTGTTTGCTATTTATGCTCTAAATATATCCACAATCAGGCGCGTAGCCACCTGTACACAGAAATTGTACCTTCGTACACATTGTCCCTAGAAAATGAAAATCTTAGTTCAGCATTTAGCATCTCGTATGAAGTTCATGATTTTCGATGTATTTCTCATTTTTAAAAAATTCTTAGATTACAGGATTAGATATAGAAAACAATTCCAGGTAAGCATACAAGTAGACCCAAAGTCGTATAAACATTTGCTAAATGGCTTAGCTACGCCCTTGACAACAATGCAGACAAGACATGGATTTCAAAGGCAATGTTCTTCATGTTTTTCAAGTTTTCCTATTTTTGAAAAACGTACTCAACGTACTATTAACCCTTAACGAACAATTTCACCTTTTCCCACAATGTTTTCTGCCCTATCAGAACATTATTTTCCAATATCATCACATTTTGAAAAGTGGTCTGCAATCTCTTTCAATTTGAGATAGTCGAAAAATTAGCGTTTGGTACGAGGTTAAGTCGAAGATGGCAGTTTAATGATTGCTTTCGAGAATCTCCCAGAGCAGCCTGCATTGAATTATTCATTGAAAAGTTTTGGATGAAATGAATGCAGATTTTGATTTTAGGTTTTGTCTCAAATATAAGTTTAAGAGATATGAATCGTATTCAGTCCTCTCTAAACAAAGTTCAAGTGTTGTCATGAAATGAATAGCTGTAATATCATATTGCTTAAAAACAAGTGTCATGGACACGCCTGCAGCAGAATAATTGAAAGACAAAAGGAGACATCACTCGTGATTAAGACTTAAACCATTTGACTTAGGAAGACTTTCAGATCAAGGGGGTGTGCAAGCACTTTGGGCTTTCGGGTTAAGGGTATCTTGTACTCTTGGGAAAACCAATCCATGACCATAACGTCAACATTATCATTTATGCTTTTCCGACAGTTAAAAACCAGATGAAAACTCCATATAATATGTTTTCAGTTAATTTAACGTTTCTTTTCTTCCCATGCGTTTTAAACCTTGAATGCCACACCGTTGGAATGTTTTCCAAGAGAAATCCTTATCATAGATGATATAAAGCATCGGAATAAAATTCGTTAAAATGAAGTTTGTTTTGGTGAACGGTCCTATCATAGAAACGCATCCGCTAGACTCAAAGTCAACTTGATAAACAATCAACGGGAATCTCATTCCAAATGCAGCTAAGGTTTACGATTAACGCTCTTTTTAATTTGTTGAAGTCAGAAAATCGTCTTTGTGAAAGTTGAAAAAACCCATTTCGCTCCCTTTCTCCCAGAAACAAACAGATAGCGGTTATATATCACTTATAGCAGACGACATTCTCTTTCTTTTGCAACAAATCACAGCTCTTTGTTTCTTTGCAGCTGACGATAGAGCCATGCTATTTCTGCCACCGCAATATACATCATTGACATATCACAAAGAAAATCAGTAAGGCTTCATCCTTGGCATAAGAATACATAAGGTCATATCCGTCATGGATAGAGACAAGATTTTGGTCCTTCGAGGATTAAAGTGATGACCTACTTGAAAATTGAATTCAACGTTGGCTTATTCTGGAACGTCCAAATATTTGAGAACAATTTACGTCATAATAAAGCAATCACTTATAGGGAACAATACTGGCAGATTAGAGAGTCAGAGGCAAAAAGACGTTTTTTTATAGATTATTTTCTAAAATTTAATGTCGAAACATTCGGCCTCACCCATGATACTATTGAAATACATGTAGATTTAAACACTTTGCCTGCCTAAACCTTTGAGTTTAGTGCAGGAATTAAGCTTCTTTAACCCTAAACCTTTGAGTTTAGTGCAGGAATTACGCTTCTTTAACCCTAAACCTTTGAGTTTAGTGCAGGAATTACGCTTCTTTAACCCTAAACCTTTGAGTTTAGTGCAGGAATTACGCTTCTTTAACCCTAAACCTTTGAGTTTAGTGTAGGAATTACGCTTCTTTAACCCTGAGAATGCTTGTAGACTTTCTAAAGAGAGATTTTGCGTCGTCTGCTTTCCAAAACCTTACGTATTTGCTTAATCTTGAAGAGGACCGATACTCAGAGTAGCAAACAGGTTAGATCACAGGGCAGCCGCCAATTTACTTGGCGGCTGGCCTGTGGTCTAACCTGTTTGCATAAGCATGAAACCGGTTCCAGCACTGTAAGGGTTAACCGAAAAACAGCAATCAACAGTCCCATTTAAAAGACAGTTCTATAGAACTCTGCGAGTGCCTGCGTATGACACGGTATTTTCGGAGGGACCACTAAAGAATGGGGGGGCTAATGACCCATCACTCTCGGGATTAAACCTCATTGCGTCATCAGACATTGATTCCCAAATGCTACATCATCGTAAATACTGCCATGTCACTATGTGTTTTTTTTTTTTACAAAACCACGTATGGAAGACATTTGCGTAAGTCAAAACTACTGTACATGGATAGTATCTTTGATTACTATATGTAACCTCATCATAACCACTACCATGTAACCATCGGTACTTCTTCCGAAACTACAGAAGGAATATATTTGCGTAACAATAGTTGTGGTTAGTGATTATCATTGGAAGCGTCTTGGAGAGACGATTCCAATGACGTGTTACTTTGCAATATCGCTTACCTCAATATTGGAATAAGAAAGAGTTTCGAACTTACGCAAATACTTAGCGTAAGATGTTTACTAAAACGCTTCCCAGGTCGCTTAAAACCGATCTTTAGACGAATAATGTTCCGAACAATTTTCAGAGACTAGCGCACTTGCCCAGTTTTGCAAGGTATACTTGCATGTGCCATTTTTCTTTCTTTTTCATCAGACGTGCTCCCGTAAGAAATTGCATCATAATATATTTGTCCATTCCAGACGCGATTTACTTTCTGGCAGATCATCCTTCAAATATACCCTTGAATATTTGCTCACTTTTGTAAGGTACGAGGCAATGTATCGATCTAATGTACGCGATTTACTTTCGGGTACGATCATCCTTCAAATACTCTCATTGCTCTACTTTTGTAAGGTATTGAGCAATGTATCGACGTACGCGATTTACTTTCTGGGTACGATCATCCTTCAAATACATTCTCATTTGCTCACTTTTGTAAGGTATTGAGTAATGTATCGATCTAATGTACGCGATTTACTTTCTGGGTACGATCATCCTTCAAATACATTCTCATTTGCTCACTTTTGTAAGGTATTGCGTAATGTATCGATCTAATGTACGCGATTTACTTTCTGGGTACGATCATCCTTCAAATACATTCTCATTTGATCACTTTTGTAAGGTATTGCGTAATGTATCGATCTAATGTACGCGATTTACTTTCTGGGTACGATCATCCTTCAAATACATTCTCATTTGCTCACTTTTGTAAGGTATTGCGTAATGTATCGATCTAATGTACGCGATTTACTTTCTGGGTACGTTCATCCTTCAAATACATTCTCATTTGCTCACTTTTGTAAGGTATTGCGTAATGTATCGATCTAATGTACGCGATTTACATTCATGGTACGATCATCCTTCAAATACATTCTCATTTGCTCACTTTTGTAAGGTATTGGGTAATGTATCGATCTAATGTACGCGATTTACATTCTGGGTACGATCATCCTTCAAATACATTCTCATTTGCTCACTTTTGTAAGGTATCGCGTAATGTATCGATCTAATGTACGCGATTTACTTTCTGGGTACGATCATCCTTCAAATACATTCTCATTTGCTCACTTTTGTAAGGTATTGCGTAATGTATCGATCTAATGTACGCGATTTACATTCATGGTACGATCATCCTTCAAATACATTCTCATTTGCTCACTTTTGTAAGGTATTGGGTAATGTATCGATCTAATGTACGCGATTTACATTCTGGGTACGATCATCCTTCAAATACATTCTCATTTGCTCACTTTTGTAAGGTATCGCGTAATGTATCGATCTAATGTACGCGATTTACTTTCTGGGTACGATCATCCTTCAAATACATTCTCATTTGATCACTTTTGTAAGGTATTGCATAATGTATCGATCTAATGTACGCGATTTACTTTCTGGGTACGATCATCCTTCAAATACATTCTCATTTGATCACTTTTGTAAGGTATTGTGGAATGTATCGATCTGTCATCAGCCGTGAATTCCCATACGAAATAGCATCACCAACGTTTTGTCCCTTTCAGACAGTTTAAGTTATTGGTACATCCAATTTTCAAGGACCTTTCTGCTTTTGTCGCATATACATCATGAGTGTTTTGATGATTTATTTTTCTATTTTTCGAGGATTTATTCAATGCAGCATTACACTGAGACTTGATTTGGCATTCATGCTTTTGATTTTGACATGTTGGTATTAAACATCGCTTAGCGATTTAATCTATTACCTATAAGGGAATTAATTAGTGGGCTAGTTTGAAAACAGCATCAGGCCAACATAGCATTGGCAAACGTGTTCTTTATGATGTAGGATAGAAACAATTCTAGAAAGATTATAACTTGCCGATTAACAGCAATTTATCATTTTTCACATTGCTTTCCATAGTCCTCTTCAGCAGTTGTAACATAATGGATAACTGTGAAGAAAGAGGTTTAGCAGAACGTCCCAGAAATGTCGTTGAATTGATAACGTCTCAAAAGGCATTTAACAAGCAGTGGTATTTACTCATTAAACGTGAACTGGTTGTTCTCTTAACCCTCTACCAAACGCAAAATTTCCGACTATTCCAAATTGAAAGAGTTTGCAGACGACATTTCAAAATGTGATAAAGTTGGAAAGTAATCTGCTGATAGAATAGAAACCTTTGTGTGAAAAGGAGAAATTGTTCGTTATGAGCAATCTTTCATTTTCCCACATTTTCTTGAAGAGTTGTCTGCAACAAAGTGGCACAATGTCGTCAGTGTTTTGTAAAGAGTTTAGGAGCCAAAGGAAAAGAAGAAATCAGAAAAAGGCTTTAGCTGGAATTTACTTATTTTTTATATTGACAATCATATTTGTCATAAATACAACATCATCTCTGACCATAATTTGATACACAGCTGTGCCATTTTTTTTTTATAGACAATCGTACATTTCCGTGAACGCATTTATTTGAGAGAGGCTAAAACAAACAACGCTAAGTAAAAGACCACGTTAATTTCATTAGGTTAGCCATCAGCCATTAGTCTATCGAATCGATAAAGATGTCTTTGACAAAGTTTTCCAACTCCAGGATAGCATTTACTAAAATCTTATGCTGATAAATCGGGTCCGAATCGTAAGAAAAACTATCTTTTCAGCGGGATCACATTATTTTTCGATAGTAACAAAAACTACATTTTAACATTGATCTCGGAATGTAACATTTTCCAAAAGTGTCTCTCTTTCTGTCTTACAGATCATGGGCAACTACCATTTACTATATGTACAAACGTTATAAATTCTTAGTGGCTTTCTTCTGTAATTATTGCAAAAATAAACTACGGATCCCTAGATGTAAACATGTTGCTGCTTTGCGTCTCGCTTTTTTGGTCCCTCTTAGCACGGGCAGTAACCGTTCGGTAAATAGACATTACATTGATCTCGGGATAACTCATGTTTAAAAACTTCTCTCATTCTGTCTTACAGATCATGGGCAGCTACCATTCACTAAATGTACAAATTCAATGAATTTAAGCGGCTTTCTTTTGTTATCATCGCAGAAAAAGACCAATTTCAAACGGATTGTTGGTAGATATAAACATTTTGCTTTGCGTCTCGCTGTTTGGCCCTCTAATCACAGGCAATTACCGTTCGGTAAATGGACTTGTGCAGTTTGTTTCAGGAACTCTGGCACCGATAGGATCTTTGTGATAATTTGCATCTATAGAGTCGCTTTATCTAGATTGTATAATAAATTGAGGATAATGGACCACGACTCTTTCACCCATGGAAACGATAAAAGTATGTGATTTGGGAAGCAGACAATGTTAGAAAGAGTTGTGGCGTTAAAATTATTTGCTCGTTCTTAGCATCTATAAAGATGTTATGTCAGAATCGACTGATAGATGTGGCTTAATGAATTGCCTTCTTTCTTATGATGGTGAGGAATATTGAAACCCGCTGTATGTAGTAGTTAGCGTCTTCATGTACTGTGACAAAAACTATTTTTCCCAATATAATCATCTACAAATCCAGTCTTTATTGGATGTATTTATATGAGATTGGATACCGTTTTGCCATCCTTGCTCTGACAGAATCGAGAGGATGTGATGCCTTTTGCAACAGACGACTTCCTAAAGCATTGGAGTAAAACAGGAACTTATGCCTTTGTCAAAATTCTTTCTTTATCTCCTAATTGACTACTTCTGTGGTTTCATTGACAATAACACCACTGACGTCTATTGTAATTTGTCGATAAAGGGAAAATGTCTTGTATAGTTAGAAATAACCAATTTCATACGATCGTGTGGGCTTTTTTTTTCAACAGAAGACTACATCCAAATGATAATAATCAAAAGGTACTAACGTAAAATCATCAACTACTAGAAGAATTTGATAAGCATCTGATGTTCTTGAAGTTAGCAGTCAGTTCGAACACTTTACGAACATAAGCAACTGGCATTTCAACAGGCTTTGATGAAGATGTATCCTAGGGCAAGGTAAATCCAAAAATGTGCGAAGAAAACGCTTTAGCTAGTTACCACATTGTACAACTAGGTAAACTTAGTGTAAAAAAGGCTTGGGAATAGTCTAGGTTTGTCAATATTACTTTGAATACCATCTGTCACCTCAAGAAACCCCTTCTCGCCGATCTAAGAGGGTAAAAGATCAAACTGCTCAATAAGCACACATCCGATATAAAGGATATTTGATATGTGAATATTCAATTAACGAAAATATAAGTTTTAATTGTCTTCTCTGTGTATCCTAACCATTTTGATGGCTTATATGTTTCATCCCTGCACACGGTTCACGGTGTGTTTGCTCCCACCATTATGCCTAAAATACTTGTTTTAGCGGACGCAGAGGGGTAGATTGAAGGAGATATTGTGACAATAGAAAAAATTGCTTTATTTATTATTATTGTCCAATTTTATAACAATGGTATTCCACAGATTTTATTCCTGTATTCCATAATCTTCGTCCATTGTTACTTTAAGTTTCCACTATTCATACAATATGCCACCAGTGAGTTGGTTGGTGAAAAGTATTACAGTGTCGAGCAAAGCAGAATTCACTGTCTCAGTATGCTGTGAAGAAGAAATACCTTCAAATCCAATAGTTTAATTCTCCCCCACAGGGAAGAATGTTCCTGGTCCAACATTGAAGGCAAAAGACAACGTCAATTACGTCTCAATTAACGACAATTCTAATTTTCTTGTTTGTAATTAATAAAAACGATTTTGACAAGAGGGGAAATAGTCGCTCGCAGTTATAATATGATATGAGCCGGAAGTTTACCGATTTTATGATTTGAAACTTTTAATGTTTTATTCCTTACTTTCGAAAACAATTTCAAATTATCTCAAAACTTCGCATGACTGCTACTGCGAAAATTGCAGGAAAGGATACACGGTAAAGATGTGTTTGTTTTGTCTTCAACCATGAAACGTGCAGGTTGATTAACCCTTTACCAAACGCCAAATATTTGACTTTCCAAAATTGAAAGAGTTTGCAGACAACATTTGATGAAATTGAAAAATTATCATCTGATAGGGCAGAAAACATTGTGGGAAAAGGAGAAATTGCTAATTAAGAGCAGTTTCTCCTTCCCTAAAATGTTTTCCAAAGTCATCTGCAAAATGTGGTTAAATGTCGTTACAGTTTAGTTATGGGTTGACCAAGCGTCGCTCCGGAACGCCGAGTGAGAAAGCCTCAGTCTTCATTGTTATCACACCGAACGCAAATTCCTTAAATTCCCATTTTTACCCGGAGTGACTTCAAATAAATCCACTACTGTTCTGATCGATTATCCTATGATGATGCGGAATTAATCTTTATTTTCTTCAAACAAAAGAGCAATTATTCACCAGCGTAATCGTTTGCATAATCTAATAAAGTAGTTAATATGTGATCTATGTGAAGAACAACAAACGGGAATTATACTTTGATTATCCGTCAGGATATCCGACGTAAACCCGCACCAGAGTAACCTTTGTGTACAAAAGAGGGAAGATGCGACTAGAAATTAAACTAAAATGTACTTTAACCACAGTGTCTTTCCATTGACTACAACTTAAACTGTACATAACCTACCAACGTCTATTGGGATTCAAAGTATTTCTGTCGTCAATATCAAATACTTCGATATGTCTAAGAGAAAATGACGATGTTCTCAAGAAAATTCAACTTTTTGGACTTTTTATCTGCAATTAAAGGAGAATCCACACTAAACTGGCAGTTATCTTTTCAGTTGAGTGTTTGAGTTATCAAATAGCCTTTGGATTCTTGTGGCAAAGAATATCGCAAAATAATGCTCGAAAAATAAAGATATCATGTTATGCTGTGAAATATAAGTAAACAATGGTCGTTTGTATCGGAATACGTTTTGGGTTGATTATACAACGCGCTAAAAATCATTTAAGATAAAGAATGGATAAGAATACTCAATAAACGTCATTGAATTTAATGTGTTGCTTTTATTGTCGTAAAGAGTTACAAAAACAAGAATGGCGCGATGTATTATCAGAGCTCAGGGGATGAGAAAGAAACCTTTGATTTTATGGCTGCAACAAATCTTGGCAAATAATATTCTACTACCTACCGGATCCAATAGTGAAATCGCTATTTGAATATGCGATACCTGTTATTCGAATAAATTCAAATATACGAGCATGTAACTAATGCCAGAACGTAATATTATTTTACCCATTTCTTTATATAGGATATTCATACTGATCAAAATTGAAACCAGCGAAGGGCGATAAAAAAGTATTCGAAAAGAAATTCTTTTTGGAGGAAATCCTTGAGGCAAAACAAAAGAACATTTTATGATAAGCCAGGTTTCCTTTTGTCGCAATGATTCTATAATCACCAGCTTCGAAGTTGTTTAAATTTATCATTGTAAGGTCAAAACGTCTCAGTCTCAAACTAAACCAATTCCCAATTGAGCTTTTGGGATAAGTCGGAAATGAAAGTACAGCCATATGATACATTTTATTAATGAAGTCAAAATATCTGCATTTTCCTTGCAATGGCGCATTAAAACCCTAAGAGGTTGAATTTCCCATCATGAACTTGTTAATATTTGAGCGATCACATGAACATATGTATAAAGTGTTTCATTATTCTTTTCTTCTCCTTCTTCTTCTTCATCTTGTTGTTCTACATACAGGTGTTTTTTGACGAGAAACTGATTAGTTTTATTCATTAAACATTTCTTCTTGATTAATTGAATTCGTAAACTTGTCGATAACAATCTCCCACAAACAAAGCATAAGAACAAACATATCAAGCTATTTACATTTCGAATTGGACGATTGAATGTACAAGTTAATTTCGGGCATTGTATTCACAAATCATATGAGTAGTATCAATATCGAACTCAACAAAGGTAATGTACAAATATTTATATCAATAAAACGCTTGTTGTACTTATAGTGAATAAACAAACATTTATTTAGGAGTGGCGTTTTGGCGGCCAACCGTTCTAGGATATTGTATATAAGATCGCTTTCTCCTATATATTAATGAAAGTGGTCAATCGTATCTACTCGGCAATCCCCGTCACAAGCCGGTAGATTTAACTCGTATGTAGTTCATGAATACACCAGCTATCCTTGGGAAAGTCAGCTGTTTTCCGGCGGATAACACACTTGCTTACAATATTACACACAGGGAGTAAATATTTATGTAAATATAAATAGATTGGATACTATAAAAATTGAATGCTTTTTTTTTCACTAATCTTATTTACGATTATCATATCAACTCCTCTGTTTTTCATATTTTCTCAATGTTACCAACTCGTCAATCCCCGACACTCGCCAGGGATTGCCGAGTAGATGCGATTGAAAACGGTCATGTCCTTCGTCAACGCCATGCTGCAGAACTACTTTCAAAATGGCTCACCACAATTTCCGAGGTTATTTTAAGAAATTGCCGAGAGTTCCGAGTGGAAGGTGGTACGAAGTATTGGTTTTATAGCGACAAAATGGTAATGGCGTTTATTTTACAATACCAAAATATGTTGGTAGCTTTTTTAGAAGGGTTATTTTGCGGTCACTTTGTCGGTATATCCTTTTATTAGAAAAGTAAATAAAAGTATCATTTGCAAATTTGTTGTGAAAATAAAGCTTAAAAACTTACTTACATTAGTTTTAAAAGTATATTCCTCACAGAAAAGCCTTTGAAAGTCTACCTCTTTCTTCAAAACTCTCAGTGTCATTGAGATGTTAAACCGAATGATTAAAGCATGTCTTTCTTCTGAGACGAAAAACGTTTTTTGTTTAATAGTGAAACCCCTTTAACATGTTGTTTAACATGATTCACATAAGATAACGAACTACTGTTCGGGAATGTTCAACTTGTTGAAACATTATCGTACTATTAAAAGACTCATGGCGGGTAATCACAGTATGTGTAACACTTATTTAACACTAACCAAAGGACCAAAGTATATCGCGCCATACTTCTAACAACTTTCGAAACTAACGTGGGAAAATGGAGAAACTGTCCATATTGCAATTTCTTTTTCTTTTTCAATCAATAAATTCGAAAAAAGCAGAATTTGTCCTTTTTTTAGAATGCTGGGTAATTCTCTAACAATAGATTTTTGTGTCGTCTGCTTTCCAACACCTTAAATATCTGCCCAATTTATTTGGCAGCTGGCCTGGATCTAACCTGTTTGCATAAGCATGCATTCGGTTTCAGCACTATATGGGTCAAACTTTAAAACAGTACCAATGCTAACAAACAAGACAATTATGGAATCGAGTTTTTCATCCAAGCACTTAATGGCGTTTAAAGTCGTTTCACAATTCTTTTTTTAATGAAAACACAAGTTTTGGCATCTTACGCTAGACAAATTTAATGAGGTCATTTCTGTAGCGACGAGGTTTTTTAAGTTACCTTTGTAACAGTTTTCAATCACAGACCAAGATCTGTGAGAGAGTCTCTTTAAAGACTCTGAAATTGTGTCGGGCAAAAACAGCCATTGATTTCTAAGAAAATATAAAAAAAAATAATACCCTTTTTTACCGGAGTTATTAACATGATCTGTTTTACGATACAAACGAGAGCCATAGACAACAATCTGCATTGAATTGTTTCCGGGAGGGCAAAACCATTGCATTTCACCTGACACATGGTCATAAAATATAAAAAAAAAATCGAGAGGCGCGTTTAGACATTCCCTTACAGAGACGAATATTAGCACTTTTGTTACAAACAGTAATTTGCATGCATAGTGAGAAAATGAGACCTCTTGATCATTTCAAGAATAAGTTTATTGCGACAAAAAGATCTTTTTCTCACGTGTGCATGACAACTCGCGTATCTGTATGTTTGACATATTATGCTGTCTGTTGAACGTCTCTCGAGACAATTGTACTTCAAGATCAGAATTGTTGTGAATGTTTGTCAGCCGAAGGGCGAGACAGATTTATATGATGTCGCGTTTAGTCGTGGAACATAGAAAAAATCCACACGTTCGGGAATAAAACTATTTATCTAACAATACATGTCCGTCATTTGTATTAGAGTTGATGTCATAATTGTTGGCTTCTTATTGGTCAAAATTCAACTTAGTCGGATTTTGACTAATCTTATGCCAGAAATACTAAAACGAATAAATCTTTTGTTATTAGTGAGCAACATAAAGTTTGTGACTTGTGTCCATCTTCAAAGTTGAATAATCGGGACATACAGAAGCATTGCTTGCATGCCCAATCAAACTTTCCCAACAAAGGAATAAAAACCTATCAAATATCAAGCAACTTTGAGACAGAGCCCTTGTTTTTGTGTCTTATTTTCACAGACTTAGATTTCCCCTAGGACTGAGTTGGTCTTCATAATAAGATCCTGTTCCACATGTATTGTTTCGTAGACGGGTCTACAGATTTAAACGCATGGATCAAGACCATCGGGTTTTATCAATGTATTGATATCAAGGGACAATTACTAAAGACAACCAAATGTTAACGAATGACATATAGATTTGTCACAACCGGATTTGAAACTAAGTTGCAAATTGGAAGACAATTATTTCATAACGCGTCGCGATAAAACAACTTTAATACTTGTGAGGCGTTACTTTACAATCGATGTAAACTAAAAGGAAATCCATGTTTCTAGCCTGTATCATTTTAATAACACCTGTTTGTTAGGTGTTTTACGACTAACTTGTTTATGATGAACAAAACATATGACAATTTTGCGTAAACTACGCGATATATTGTGCTTGAAAAACAAAATCACCTTCAAAATAAACGGAACATCTTACGACGAGTAAATCGATTGATGTAAAAAAAAGAAGCTATTTTGATGTGCCCTGATATAATTAATACGCTCGTATTAGTATGTCGTTCTTCTTAATGACCCTTGATAATTGACATATCAATTAATTGATACAATGAATTGATGCATAATGAATTGATGCATAATGCATCATTTAGAAACCCACCCAAACGGTACTTGAAAAACTCCGAGAGCCTTCCCTTTGAGGAAAACTGGTTAATTCGACTGTCAGAAAAACTAGTAGCACAATAAATGACATTAACTTGGATAATAACAGAAAAGTTGTCTTACCTTAGTTTCAGAAGATCATTTACGTTCAGAATCAAATAAGACCTGAAAACAATACACTGATTATAAAACTACGAAGTATATATAGCTATATGTCCTGTAAATCCACGCGTCATGTCGTACCTGTCTTGTATTACTAATCATATGAAAACTTTGACTGGCGATTTATTTACCGATTAAACCATTGCACGAGATCCCTTCGTGGGGTTTTGTAGGGTCGAGGCAGCAAATTCAAATACGCTACATATACGTCTAAATGTATAACAAAAGAAAATCGTTTTCAGGTTTTCAGTAGATATGAGTGTTTTTTCTATACGAAAACATACACCATGGACGAATTAGGAAGTTACAAATTAAACAATCTCTTCTTGGTTCTAGAATATGTTTCTTGAATGCACTGTCGTCTGTTACAAAGTTTTAAAAATGACAGTTGTCGTCGGTTAAAAGGGAAAATGTTCCAATGTCATATTTCACAAACCAGACGGGTATCCAATTTCAGAACTTTCACGCGTATCAATAAAACCGCTTGTCTAAGATAAGAAATCGCTTAACGCAACGCCAAATCCTTTCAGTGTTACAAACTGGTTTAACTCAAATATCTGCAGAAACGCCAGAAACAATTGTAACAAAAGGAGAAATTGCTCATCTTGAGCAATTTCTCCTTTTGATACAATGGTTTCTACATTCCTACATAACTGAACATATGTTTTCTTTTCAACATAAACGTGTTAAATGTTTGTCGTTTCAATCCAGACCATCAAAAAGCATGATAGAAACTTGGTAGAAGGGATGGTTTCTCAGAGAATGTCGTATACAACTCCAGACGACAAGAGCAACTGGTGCTATTCGTGTTTTCACACTTTCGAGTTTCTTCAGAAGTATATCATTTTGAATTCTTGCTACCGTAAAAATGCAGCAATTGAAATAACCTGTGAGTCCCTCATTCTCGTAGAAATTCTTATCCATCAAAATTCTATTGAAACACTTAAGGCGTTCCTCAGAAAAAAAAAGGAAATATAAAAAGAACAATAAACGGAACACCACCTCATCCGATCTCAATTTTGACGTAAACACTCTTAGCCAAAATGTATTCTTGTGAACAGAACTTTAGTATGAAAACTGAAAGTACGCTTGTATTATTTGGAAAAATTATGTGACGAGTTATAACAAAACAACTATCAAAGTGCTTAAGTTACAGTATGATTGTCATGTAAGTAATGGATTAGTGAATGACTTGGATATCATGATTTCCATTAATTGGCAATTTGATATTATATAAACCTTCCCAAAAGGTCAGATAGTATTGACAACTTAAAAGGGCGGTTAAGTGACTAAATGTGACGTCTGTCGACTCTTAGCTCTCGGAACAAGTTTATTTATTCATCAAAATGTCCCTTGACTTTGAATGGTCTTTGTTAGTTTATGCTCGGCCTTCTTAGCCAGAATGGTTATGTTTTGACTGTCATGTTATTTAACTGAAGTACGATCCAAAACGACGTTTATTTCCATTCTTAAGAACTAAAAAAAAATTGTTGTTATTTGTCTACGAAACTATTTCGCCTTGATCTAAGCGGCCCTTATAGCTTCTGTAAGATACTCAATATTTAAATTTGCAATTAAAAAGGAATCCAATTACACATTGATCATGATATAATGTATTAAGATCCCATGCATGAACAGCCATTGAATCCTTTAATTGTTTCAGCTCGTTTTGGACGAATTAAAAGCGAAATACATATAAATCAAATGTGACAAATGGGGAAATCTCACTTGCCGTTGTTCTTGGATTTTTGCAATGGTTTCTTCAATCAAATCATGCTCACTGTCGCCTAATATAGCTTTCTCTTTTAACAAAGCTAGCAGCACCTTAAATTAGGGAACGCGTTCGTGAAACATGAAACAGAATGTTGCCAAATATCAAGTACCATGTCAAAAGACTGCCAAGGATCGGTCTTGTAACATGATCAAAGTACTTCTTTCTCGACCGTAACTGTATAATGTGCCATGATCCTTTTTTAACCCATTACCAAACAATAACGACATTTGACCAGCTTGTTTCCAGGCGACTCTGAAAAACATTGTGGGAAAAGAAGGAATTGCTCATAACGAGCAATTTCTCCTTTTCCCACAATGTTTTCTGTCTATCTGAAGATTATTCTTTAATCACATCACAGTTTGAAATGTCTTCTGCAAACTTCGAAAAATTGGCGTTTGGTAATGGGTCTAATAGAAACCTGTTGGGGATATGTAGGGTGTCCGCCTCATATGGGCAAAGTTGTTGGTCGCAAACCATTCAGACCATTTAGATAGAAAGTACACAGAAAGTCGTAAAAATACGTTAAAAGTTAATCAATTTACTCTATACATGTGTGTATGTATAAGTTTTTTAGACCGATTAAGTTCATATTATATGCATGAATCCTCTACAGGGACAATTCAAATAACATGCATCGAATCTCTTCATTAATGCGTCAAAAGGGTCTTAAACAAAAATAAGATATTACAAAACGGAATCAAACACCACGTTCAAAAATCATGTGACGCCATTCATTCTGCCAAAATGTATCAAATATTGTCTTCAGCTGATTTTGTTCTTGAGGGAAATGTTGTTAAATGGAATACATAAATATTTTGTTATCTACGGATTGAAATTAACTTGATGGCGTCTACTTAAAGCAAACTAATTCTTTGTAACTTCTGTTCAAAAATTAAAATATGCGATGGAAGATTTTGACTCTTAATGGTAAACAAAACATATTGTGCTTTCTAGGAAAACTTGTTCTGATAAATTCTGATAAAAAATCATTTCTAAAGATAAAGAATACTGTCTTAATGATATTATGTCATTTGAATTGAGATATATTGAGATATATTGAGATATATTCAGATAAGTGAATTTTGAAAAACTGCATTTTCATTTACTTCTTTTTCTAAAACAATGGATTCCTATACAAGACCCATTAATAGTGGTACTGCATGTGTTATTTCTGTCGATTTAACATCAAATGGTTTGAATGTTCGTTATTCTTGTAAACTAGTTGTAGTTACATATTAATAGATCGACAATACAGCAATTATTTTACATAAGAAGTAATAACGTTCTAATGTCATTGACTCATTGGTATTTCAAAACTGACAAAAAGGCCTACAGTTAAAGCTGAAACGAAAATATGTACATTTGTTGCATGCTTAATAATTCATTTGTATATTCAATTTCTGACAAGTGGAACGAATACGCATTGTACTTTTGGATCAAGCGTGATAATTTCATTACAAAAACCAATGGTGCATTATAGAACAAACCCTCGACCTATAGAAACAATATTATACGTTCTTTAAGGAAACTGCTAACCCTTTACCAGACGCCAAATTTTCGACTGTGCCAGAATGAAAATGTTTGCAGACGACAATTCAAAACGTGATGAAATTGGAAAATAATCTTCTGATAGGGCAGGAAACGTTGTGGGACAAGGAGAAAATACACGTTAGGAGTAATTTCTCCTTTTCCGACTATGTTTCCAAGAGTCGTCTGCAACAGACTGGTTACATGTCGCTATTGTTTGGTAATGGGTAAACAGGTATGTATTGCACAAAAAGAAGAAGAACATTTCTCTTATGAAAGAACTATTTCTCAACAACAATTGTATATTGCTGCATTTCTCAAATTCGGGGTTGGCTGTAGATATTGCATAGTTGTAGAAGACATTGTTCGTAACGAAAAAAGAAGTAATCACAGTAAAACATGTTGAATTAAGACCGTGTATTGAATTACGCGTCTTCAGCGATTACTGTCAATTCGATAATAAATGTCGAGATGTTTTATGTATCGGGAATAATCTCCTTGTGGCGTCAATACGAACTTAACCCTTATAGTGCTGGAACCAACTCCATGCTTATGCAAACAGGTTAGATCCAGACCAGCCGCCAAATTGGCGGCTGGCCTTTGATCTAACCTGTTTGCTACTGCATGTATCTTTTCGCAGCGCAATTAAGCAGATATTTAAGGTATTGGGAAAAAGACGACACTATAACATACTTTTAGAAAAGTACCAAGCATTCTTTTCGTAATTATAATACCATGTTGTCCTTATTCTGGTTTCGGAAAGGTTGTGTACTCATTTCCTCACATGTACATTGTCACTGTTCACTTAGGTAGATCACATTACAAACTTTATTGTTAAGATAAATGGATAAAAAACTTGATATCAACCATACCTGTATACATTGTATACATATCTATGTTATTCTTAACATAGAAAGTGATTTATTTGCCAATGGGGCCAGGGGTAACGAACGTTTTCATTGACTAATATTTACTCACAAGTCACTACAATTAACGATCAATTACTTTGTTATGGTATAGTGTAAATGATTCAAATTGAGTTGGTTTATTGTACTGGAAATTTATGCTGTTCTCAACAGTATTTCGATCACATTCAGTATCCCGGACACATTCAGTATCCCGGACACATTCAGTATCCCGGACACATTCAGTATCCATACTCTCAGTGTTTCCTTGTCTGTATAGAACAACACCCGTTATCAAGTTGTCTGTATAGGAGAAAGGAGACATGATATGTTCGAGGTATAAGGTATCAAAATGTCAATCAGTGCCTGGTTAAATGCTTATCAGCGTGTTAGTTTCATGGCAAACAGAAATCATTACATGCATATGTCAATATTTAAATTCCTTTGAAAGACAATCACGTATTGCCGGCACTAAGAAGATCTCAAATTGAACAACGACCTTGATTCAGTTGGTATTTTTTTTGAAGAAATTTGAAAATTTCCCAAAATGGACAATACTTATATACAGTGCTCAATGTGCATCGTATATTTTTCTGGGTATTCTTTTATTATCGGCTATGTCTTAATCATAACAGTAAATACATATTTTACTACGAACTGCCTTTAAAATAATTTTACGTTCTCAACAACCAAGCTAAGAGTAAACGACATCCTTTACTACAAAGGATTTTGGTTCGATTTCGGTATGAGTCTCACTGGTCGAGGAACCACACTCTAAACATCAACTTGTTAGATATAGTCTACATTTGTGCCAGCATATTTCCTTAGATGGTTATTTTCTAAATATGTACGGATAACGAGGAATCATTGTTACAAAAGAATGAATTGCTCGTCAAGAGCAATTCATTTTTTTGTCACAATGAATTCCTACGTACTTGGTTCAACCGAAGAAGTGACAATGAACTCGTGTATTTGAAATATGATTTGCGTAACAATGCACACAACTGACACTCCCTAATTGAAGCAAATCAAGCTTGAATGATCTACGGATCAATATTGTCAAAGCGAGCGTGTGATTCCACATGTCCCTGTCTATTCCACGCTAAACGGTCCGTCTTGATAGACGTATTTGTAAGCCTAACACGAAACGTTAAATGAGTACTTTTGGGGGTTACTGTGCGGATTTGAAGACGTCTTAAATAACTTCTTTCCGTCTTTGGGCTAAATATATTCCTTCTCTTTTGTTAATCCTTATAGTGCTGGAAACGACTTTGTGCTTATGCAAACAGATTAAATCGAAGGCCAGCCGCTAAATAGATTGGCGGCTGGCCTGTAATTTAACATGTTTGCAACTCTGGGTATCTTTCCTCATCAAACGTATGCAGGTATGTAATCTTTTGGAAAGCAGACGCCAAAAAAACCTATATTTTCAATAATTACCCGCCTTTCTAAGGTTTAAGGATATCCAAGTGTATTGTGTGAAGCCAGCGACATTTAAATCTTATAGCAAATCGAGAAACAAGTGACAACTACTCGTAGATACCTATTTATGAGTTGTAATCAATCAACCTTCATTAGAACATTTGATCGTACGAAATTTTGATTCGGACAAAAATTGTGAAGAGGCTAGAATCACATATATATGCTATAAATCTTTAACACCAGCAGACGACATTTTTTAGTGAATCAGACGACTTTAGAAAAGCTTTGTAAACGTGTGAAAATCCTTTCTTTAAGTTCTGCTCTTGTGATATTTAAAATAATTGAAAAAAGAATTGTGGGCAAATGAGAAATTGCTTGTGACATGCAATTTCTCTTGTTTGCCAAACTGCTTTGTGAAAGGCGTCTACTGCAAGACGCACATATAATGCGTTAGGTGGTAATGTGTAAAGATATGCAAGCGCTCCATTAGAAAGTGGCAAGAGTTGATTTCCCTCACTGGAATACGATCCTTAAGCTATAAACATGGGCTGATATATCAGGAAATTCCATACCCACAGATCGGAACACGAATATATAGTAATGAAGGTGGCTAGACTGGGGTATTTCAAATCAAACAAGCCCTCGCTGAAAGGGGTCAAGATCGGAAGACGGGCAATTTTTCATTTTGTAACAATGGTATGTATGCGCTTCATCAAATATTTTATCATGACAATGTCTTCATCATTGTTTTCTGCTAATGGTTTCAATATGGACAATTCGCCAAAGATTCAGATGTGGAACAGCGTGGACCACAATGTGAGTCGAAATAAGTCAAAATTTGACACTCATTAGGATTGAAACTGATAACAAAAACATAGTTGGTTTTTTTCTATCTAGGATGATTTATATAAATACATCTGGTCAGCATGTTCGCTGCCTATATTCTTGCCAGGTACCATATATCCACTTTTTTTTTATATTTCACATGGGTTTTACAGGCAAGATTTCTTCTAAATTTAGTAAGTCAACAATGGTCCATTAACACGTATGCTACATTTATTCGACGTTAAGTTATGCTCATTCAGTTAACAAAATGTACGTTTGTTATTTGATAAATCATTTGATGGTGAAACTACCGTCCATAGTATGAACGTGTGAAGACCCTTCAGCCAACAAATGCTCTTGAAATGCCATTTTTACGGGAAACTACTTCAAATTGTAATAATGTCGGCAATTCACCTTTTCCGACAACATTTTCTTTCATTTTAGAGATTTCATGTTTCTATTGTTCAACAAATTCAATCATTTTCCACAAAATCTATCAATTTTAGACAATACAAATAGGCATATTTGTAAATATTTTAAATGTGTGTTCAGGTGTTGTCAAATATATAGTGGTTTAATAAAGACTTAGCCATGTTAGTCTACAATCAAGTATCGTCACTGGTAGACAAAATTACGGGTTCTTCTTCACAGTATCTCCTATCGAGTGTGATGTTTGGAAAATAATGAGATATATCTGTTTTCTCAATTAGAGAATGATAATCAGACAAGAATTGGAGTAAAGATATAAGATATACAGTAGAAAAAGTATACATGTAAACGAAAAGAAGGGGTCGCTCTAATTTCAAGAAAGAATCACCACAATGTGTTCTTTTCACTATCACAAAAGCTGTGCCATACTCTATATTGTCATTTCAGGATACTTTGTATATAAATCATTCATCAATTTTCGTACGATCAAATTGTTTCATAAAAAACAAAACAGTACACCAAACCCATCTTTGATCTGGAGCTAAGCAGTTCTTATTAACGATAAACTAAAGGGGAAGATAAGTGTATATATATATTTACCCTTAGAATGCTGGGTAATTTTCTATGAAAAGATTTTGATGTGGTCTGCTCTCCAAAAAGATATCTGCTTAATATTGTTAAAGAAAAATACTGAGAGTAGCAAACGGGTTAAATCACAGGCAAGTCGCCAATTTACTTGGCGGCTGGCTTGGGTCTAACCTGTTTGTATTAGCATTAAGTCAGTTCCAGCACTATGAGGGTTAATATATAACTCCATACATAATTTTTTCCATAACGTGTTTCTTATAACACGATCGAAGATCGGTTTCCTTCACATATCACAATCGCTGGTACCGAGACGCCTGTACGGCCGGTCGAATTGTGGCCGATATGGGCCGATATAAGGAGGATTGGAGTATAACCCTTTACCAAACAATAACGACATTTAACAATTTTGTTGCAGACCTCTCTGGAAAACATTGTGGGAAAAGGAGAAATTGCTCGTGATGAGCAATTTCTCCTTTTCCCACAATATTGTGTGCCCTATGAGAAGATTATTTGTCAATTTCATCACACTTTTAGATGTCGTCTGCGAACTCTTTCAATTGGGAACGGTCAAATATTTGGCGTTTTATAAAGGGATAATGGATGTATCTTATTCGTTTAATTGCCCCATGGGGGAGCATTGATGTCACAGATAAATATGTAGAATCACTTTATTACTACACTATTGAGGCGCCGAGCTATATCAAGGCATTTTTCATCTCGATATCTATGTCAACTTACAGACTCACAGAATATCCGCGTCTCAATAGCTCAGTCTGGAGACATGCCGATTTGTGGGATAGAAATACATCAAGCCTAAACCCTAACAATGTCGGAACCAATTTCATGCTTATGCAAACAGGTTAGATCCCATGTCAGCCGTTGACCTGTGGTCTAACCTGTTTGCCACTCAGAGTATCTTTCCTCATAAAAAATAAGCACATATTCAAGGTTTGGAAAAGTAGACGACACAAAATTCTATTTATAGAAAATTATCCAAACTATTTCAAAGAATGTGTTCTCTAAGAACAAACATAAGAAATATCCTTTAAACAGTCCTCATTATTGAAAAAATGACAATATTCAGTTTTATAGAAATGCCGAAAACCTGTGTTAATACGTGTCATCATAATGATGTGACACAAGCATTTTGCCCTTTCCAGTATTTCGACTTCAAAACTTGGCCAATGAATAGTCCTAGAACTGTTCTTTGCGGCATCTTGCTACCTTCATATGATAATAGGGGTGTATATTCACTTCATAGTCTTGGTCTTCGTCTTAGCAATTCATATGATTTCAGTAGACAGAAGATATTGACAAAGGTTTATAAGATGAACGGTTTAAAAGTTTACTATATCTTTAAGACAAATGCTCGATATGTTTATCAAATGAAATTGAAAGAAGGATGTATCTATCATCTAATTCAATGTTACCTTAACTCTGTGTTATAATTATATCAAAAGAAAACATTTAATCATAGAAAAATTGCTTTCCAATTCGGTGTGGTTTTAATGACTGAAATGATGTTCAAAGCATCAAAAACAAGAGGTTGGGGTTTCTTCAAACTTTTCTTGTGCAATGTCCAGGGGTCCGTTTTACTAAACAAGTTAAGGAAATATTTGCGTAAGTCATAACTGATAAACATGGATAGTATCTTCTAAGAAAGTGCAATATTGTAATGTGACACGTCATTGGAAGCGTCTCGGAGAGACGATTCCAATGATGTGTTACTTTGCAATATTGTTTAGCCCAATATTGATAAAAGAGGAATTGTTGTTTTAGACTTACGCAAATCTTATGCGTAAACCGTTTAGTAAAACGGTACCCAGGAACAGAAAAAAATATATCAAGAGTGTTTCTATTCCAATGGCATGAAATGTATATTATTGTTTCGTAACACGTATTCGGTGATTTATTGATGGGTTGTTGAACCGCGTTTGTTTTCGTGGAGACATTCATAGACATCCCCTTAGTTTGTATAAAGAATCAGCAACATTAATATACATCATCGTGGTGAGTAATGGGGTTAATCAACAGCAACATTTATAGACTGCATTGTGATTAGGGTTTGGTTAAGAAATCTGCATCTACATGGCCCATAATGTGTTATTCAATTTATCTCACTAAAATTTTACTGAATACATCGACTCGAGAAGGCTCAAACAAATATGATTATAAGGTAGATTGCTTAAGTTGATCATTTTTCTCTTTTGTTTCAATGGTTTAAGTAAGACCCTAGATAGGCAGAACATTTGAGCGTTTAAATTTGTAGTATGTTTTAGTTTTAAATTTGGAATAGACAAACTTTCTTATGAGGAAAGTGGCCTAACAAACGCTTTCGCTCGTCATAATTCACAAGAACGGTAGTCAGAAATCTTCACGCCAAGTTATATATGGCTTATAAAACGCTACACCTTTTCATGAAAGTCGTTATATTTCTTTAAAATACGGACCAAACTCTTACTTACTGTATCGTTTTTCTACATTAACTTTGGTACCATATTCTTCACCTGATGCTTTACACTATTAGGCAAATGAAACATGTCAACGAAACAAACGTCGACAAAAACAGAGTGCCAGAAAAAACTATTTTCCTTTTAAGAATTGGATAAGACCAAGAAGCACATTCGTGTTTCCATACTTTTATTTGATAGTGTGGCTTATAATGCTGATATCTTCAAAATATCAAAGGATTTATCATCTAAAACAAAAAATGAAATTCCGTAAAGCTTGTAGATCACTCGGTTTGTTCGGAAAAGGGTCAGATATTCAGCCAAATTGTTGAAGTGAAGACAGTGGCTAGCAAAACGTAGCTGAAGTAATAACTGTAAGGAGTTCGAGTGCTGAACGACAAAACAATTACACGTCTTGCTCTACAAAAACCGTTTACTTCGAAACTCTAGAATATCATAATTCATAGAATATCATAATTTATAATTCCAGCTATAAATAAGTCTTGTATTGTTAATCTGGGATTAGTCTAAAATTGATTGATACATATATGTATTTAGATGTCTTAGAATAGAGAAATACAAGATAGTAACCCCCAATTAGATTCAAATTTAATGTGAAAAGTCTTTAGTTTTAATATAATCATACTAATCACATCACACAATAATTATTCTTTCTTTTTTTTTATCGCTCATTCGTGTTTGTACAACAATACCATTGCTCGCACAAAGATAAAGCAGCAAACAAAATTTAGTTCTAAAGAATCTTCCTTGGCATGACTTAAGCATTTTTTCTATTTCATTTCATTGTAACATCGTTCAATATTTCAAACAGCATGGCGGTGTTAATTTCAATCAAGTCATTATCACGAACAATGGCGCGAAACAGACAACTGTCAAATTACCTCATTTGCATATTGCCATCCGTTAAAAAAAAGCAAATGGCGATGTAAACCCTTATAATGTTGGAGCCGACTTCATGCTTATGCAAACAGGTTGGATCCAGGCCAGCCGCCAAGTAAATTGGCGGCTGGCCTGTGATCTTACCTGTTTAGTTCTATGAATATCTTTCCTATTCAAAATTAAGCAGATATTGAAGGTTTTGGAAAGCAGTCGACACAATAATCTATTCATAGAACATTACCCAGTATTCTAAGGGTTAATACGATCGACTATTCTGTCATACGCACACATACTTGCATTGTTACGAGGTAATTAGCGTTAATTGTTGGAACATGCAACACATGGTGACCTTGGTGTTGTTCGTGACCTTGAATTGTCTCGTCTGACAACATTTGTTCAAATATGTCTATACGCAATTAATTCATATGGACGTTCGTAAATTGTCAATTCATTTTTTTAATTAATTATCCTTTACTTCACTCTGTTTCTGTCACAGAAAATAAAAAGTAATTCAATATGAAACACATTTTTAACAAGGAAGTTTAATCACATTTTGTCGGTTGCGTTTCAAGATGTCACAAACCCAGCTTGTTTCAGACTTTGATTAGACAATTTGGGAGCTAATTATAGGCATATAGGCATATATAGGCATGATTACACATGCACATATACACATGCACATAGACACATGCACATAGACACATGTACATAGACACGTGTACATAGACATTTGTACATAGACACATGTACATAGACACATGTACATAAACACATGTACAAAGACATATGCACATAAACACATGCACATAGACACATGCACATAAACACATGTACATAGACACATGCACATATACATATGCACATAGACACATGCACATAGACACATGAACATAGACACATGTACATAAACACATGTACATAAACACATGTACATAGACACATGTACATAGACACATGCACATAAACACATACACATATACACATGTACATAGACACATGTACATAGACATATGTACATAGACACATACACATATACACATGTACATAAACACATGTACAAAGACATATGCACATAAACACATGCACATAGACACATGCACACCCACACTCACCCCACAATTCAATTTAAATCAAAAGAAACTGGAGACGATAATTAAATGGTGAGAGATAACAAGACGTATAGAATTGTATATTCTTTGTGCTATTGAAATGAAGACGTTGTGGCATATGATTAATTACTTGTTACCAGATAACAAAATAATACAAAAGACTTGCTTTTAAAATCATTCAAATGCGGTATAACGTATACTTATTTTGGCATAGCCAAATGCGCATTGGACATTTTAATCACAGCTATCAAAGTCTATTTTATGTTCAGCTGTGATAGGAACAAAATCCCAACGTGCCTACATCAAATTTGATGGGAGACAGAACACGTAAATATACAGGGGAATTGTAGTCTGATGTTGGGGACCTTATTTAAGAGATAACCAAACTAAAACAAACACCAACATGTTACCAATGCACTTTGATTTTGAATTGAAAACCTTTTGATTAAAGGACCAATGGTCCGTTAACAAGTAACTACAACGTTTTAACTATATGTTAATTTGTCGTATAGGGAAAACTGTGAGATTCGATATTTACGGTAAGACAGATTGTTCTACAAATATCACATTTTCGAATTTATGGAACGCCCCTTGTTTATTAATTTTACCGCTGCTTTATTACATAACACAAATTGCATCAAGACAATTCAATTAACGTTCTATTATACGGTTACATGATTTGGTTATTTTGACATCAATTTCCCTATCAACCCCTTCGTTCTTTTCACCATGCCGTTACTTGGTTATGATTGTGTCAGAGGATACTGAATATTACGTAAATAAATAATATTCTCAGTATCCTCTGACACAATCATATTTAAGTAAGTAAAAAGTTTATTACATAACATATGAACAGATGCCGCCAACTAATTTACGATCACACAATCTACTACAACCGGCCAAATGTGCCTAACAGTCACGATAGTAATCATCGAGAATTGTACCAATCTTCTTACGGGAGTGAAACCCGCACTCTCGTTCCCCAAAAGGCGAATCAGTTTCCGTATGACACTGTAGAAACTGCATGAGACGACCCCTTATTTATTATGTTTAAACGTCTTTTGGTGACGGGTCATAAACCTGAGATACTCTACCAAACAGGGTAGACAGCATACGTGCTCCAGAAAAGCCTTTTAGTGAGACACAGCAGTAGATATCTCAATCCGAGAAATAAGGGATTTCCGAATATTCTGAATTTCCGATTCCATGATAATTTCCTTGACCTAACGAAGTTACGTTGACAAATGGGAACCAACCAAATGTTAGACCACAGTACTATACGTAAACACTTTTCTATTTTGGGCGTCTGTATACGCCTTGCTACAGAGGAAACATTTACAAAATGTATACAAATGTTGATTGTACCATCAACATTCTTTGGCTAGAGTACAGTAGAATATGTCTTCCTCGAACCTGTGATTGTCGAACTCTTCAATACGTCGAAGCAAATATGGGATCGCAAATCATTTGGTTTTTTAGCTCTATGTCTTTATATTTCAAACATCCATACGTCGAACACTCTCTTATTCGAACATTTTCATAAGGTCCCTTGAATTTCGAGGTATAGGGATACCACTGTTTATGTTGTGTCAATCAGTTTTTGTAATGTTTTGATTAAAACGGTGTTGGAATATTGGCATTAGCTCAAACGGTAGTATTGTTTAATGCCTGATAAGGATATAAACAGTAAATGGGTTTAATTGCGAGACCTGGATCATCATTGGTGTGGGACGATGTTTTTTTCTTACTTAACTGACCGGTAGGTCTCGACGGATAGTCGGGCAGAACCATAAATTGTATGTCCGTCAGCTTTCATCGACGAGTAAGCCTGGAGACTTCTTCTCACTGCCAATCATATATAAAGGTACCATTCTCTATAATAGCTCAACAAACTTTGAGTTCCGAGATAAAGATAACTCCATTGAGTTAAAACCGTTGGTACTAGAGCGCAGACATCATTTAAATAAAAAAAAAAAGACTGACACAATTCAATGTCATCAGGTGCGTATATGCATTATAGTCTATAGCACAGATGCTGACGTCAATGGTATTATTAAAAGATAGAAGTGTTCAGTTTACTGTCGATGCTGTTGTTGTACAATGCGAAAGCTGAAATTAAGAGGGGTTTACTTGTTCTAACGTATGTTCCCCTTCTTTAAAAACTAGCCCCTGTTAACAACGAACAATAACCGGTCCATTTATCAACGCACCGTATATAGATTTTAATAGGAAACGAACAAGCTCGTTTTATTCTGATAGTGGTTGTAAATATTTTGTACATTAAAACGAGTTGTTCTTGTCAATAAATTACATGATCTTAAAAATAATAAATTGAATAAAGTATGCATTAAATAAGTGTTTTATTGAACCGCCTAACAGTATGTCAAGTTGGCGGTGTTATGCAAATACAAGCAGGCTTGGATACAATCGTGCCCGGTTAGTTTGTCTTAATTTCAATAAAATTCCTTAATCCGTAACATGTTGCAACGAATATTGATTAAAAAGAAACGAGAGTAACGAACCAATTCATTTTTCTGCGTGGGTTTTTATTCCGATACAGAGAGTTAGTGGGTTTTTATTCCGATACAGAGAGTTAGTGGGTTTTTATTCTGATACAGAGAGTAAGTGGGTTTTTATTCCGATACAGAGAGTTAGTGGGTTTTTATTCCGATACAGAGAGTTAGTGGGGTTTTATTCCGATACAGAGAGTTAGTGGGGTTTTATTCCGATACAGAGAGTTAGTGGGGTTTTATTCCGATACAGAGAGTTAGTGGGTTTATATAAGAGGTAGGTAGTCTCCAGGGTAACTTACAGTATGTCCGTGGTTCCACTTAGCTTTACACACCAATTACGCCCAACTCGACTTCCCTCCTTTTTTAAGCCAAACAATGCAATTTAGCCTGAATAGGTTAGTCTTGATGCATGTTAAAAAACAATAGTCTAGATGTCAAACCCTGATTTTGGGGTTGACCTGGCTTTATAGTACGCATAAAATGTTTTGCTGTATTATTGTTCTCCAACATCCCTAGAACCAAAGTCCATCGGATGCCACCTTGGCACCATTGAGCATTTTGTTAAAAATCCAAAATGGCCGCCAACATGCCTGCCAAATGTGAAAAATTCCTATATCTCCTATATTTTATTGAATCCTCATCTGTTTTCACTTTTTTAAATCGTTTATATAAATACCAGCATCCTGAATGCATTTCATAATAAAAAAATACTCTTGCTTCAAAAAAAATTGCTGTCAAGATGGCGGCCAAATTGATGAACAAAATGATGAAAGCATAGTATATCCATAACAATTTTCAAATTACACTTGGTATTGAAACCAGAGTAAAAGCTAGCATACAAAATGTATATGATTTGGTTGCAACATGCTTATATGATGATCTTTTGTTTTGTATGGTGTTTAACACCGTATCAGCAATTATTCGGTTATCTAACGGCTTTCCTGGATCCACCAGTGCTAGGCTAGGGTCTGAAGTGACTTGCCAAAGCTCACGCTTCTACGATAAAGTGTTTCATTTCAAAACATCAGAAGCCATATCTACAGTAGCAGGTGGACAAAACCTCCGTCTAAGATTCATAACTGATGCAAATAAAGGCTTGATTCAGTCTGTTGCTGATGATTTCGATGCAAATATCTCATCACAAAACGGACTCAAGTCAACTCATGTACATGCACTATTACCAACCCAAATTAAAAGAAGCTTAGATAAAACACCAGGACATAATCTGACAATATATCTGATATCTAGGAATGCTATGAAAACCACAATAAAGTAATCTTTAAAACTCTAAAAATTCCTGGAAACTAAAATGCCTAATATGCCCGCACATTACCCTCAGCATTGCATGTTGACATTGAGAATGCAAGCAGAAAAGATGATTCTAAATAAAAGAGCTTGGGATCTTGACCTTCAATTTATGTGTGACATAACACTTGTCAAATATTAACCAGAGTTTGGTGGATGAAATACAGCCATTGTAAGGAGGCAATGCCATCAATGAAACCTGGTTCATCAGTTATGTACAGACCTCTGATCGATGTGATACCTTCTGATTCAGACACCATGATAACTGCAATGTGCGAGGCACAGCGACTTTTCTATCAATGTGGACAGGACTTTACTATTATTCCCGCGTACTAATAGCTCTTTCATGTTATGATAAAGGTAATGTGGGTTTTTAATGACTTTTATCCAAGACTTGAACGAATGCACACTTTGATGAGCTTTATTGCTTGTGTTGGAGTCCTGATGGCAAGCACTGGTCTTGAAGACATATCAAAGTCATCTCTTGGTGGAGTGACCAGTATATTGTCTGGAAAGAACTTTTCACAAAATAAAAAGGCCCTTAGAATGGGGGATGAAGAGGTTTTAAGAAAGGAATCACATTATGCAAACTCCTGTGTCGACCTTTTATTCGTCCTTGAGAGGAAAGCAAAGAATAGTAGAACAACCCGTCTTTTGCTGGACTGCCACATACAGCCTGTTTTCATCATGATGCTCTTTGTTCAAGCCCAACGAGGAGAATGTGGTCTGCACCTCTCAGCAGTAGCAGTTATGATGACATTTTTCTTTGCTGCCGGGCATATTCATAACGGTAGAAATGATTTGCATTACGTGAGGCATATGGAAAATCTTCCTTCATGTCCGTTAAAGATCTGGTTAGAATGTGATGTGCAATCATGCTTGGCTACGGAATGGTATCTGGTCGGATATGTTTATTGAGACCACATTTATGCAATATGGCCTCTGGACATGGAGGAATTTTAGGCATATCACTTAAGGCATCTGCTTTAAAGCGGTGGGCACTGAGTCTCCATATATGTGGCCAGCTTATCCAGGAAATAAAATGCGTAAGGAGCATTAAAGAAGAACCTGCACATCTACACATGCAGAAGTGTCATATGCTCGAGTAAAAGCCGATATTGCTGATCGGGAGAATATTCAAAAGAAGTTGGATACATGCATTGACCAAAAGCTACACCAAAAGCAGCAACATTGAGGAGGAAACTACAAGTAACCAAGTTAGCCAGACTTTCATCATCGCCAGACACAATTGTAATAGATGGTTGTGCAGTTCTATGGTGCTTACATTGGTCTGCAAATGTTACAGAGGAGGATTTTTAGATAGTTTGGGGCGCTTTGTATTGCTACATTTGAGTCCTTGTGATCTGTATTTTATTTTTGACCGATACCATCAATACAGCATTAAGATTGGAACAGGAACCGTAAGAACCAGTAGTTGCAAGGTACTTCGTCATAAATTGACCACCTCAACACCTCTCCCATCCCAGCAAATAATATTGACACATTTTTTTGAAAATAAGGTTCAGTTGATAGAAATAGTTTGGGAAGACTTCAGATGTAGGAAGAATGATCTACGAGAAGTACAACATTATCACAGGTTCATCAGATATTCCAGTAGAAATTCATTGAAATTACATCATGGAGTTGAGTTGGGAACTACCCACGAGGAAGCCAATATACCGGTGATTATTCCTGGACAAGTTGTGCAGGCTATTGCAGAGGTAGCTGTTTGTGTCAAGGTCATATGCGACAAAACTGATGTGTTTTTGTTACTACTATATGTGACATGTAGTCCTTTGGCCAAAACTACAAGCGTTGCATCTAACAACTGAGTCCTTTATAGAAAATGTCAAAAGGGCTCATCTTCAAACATGTGTTTGGAAAGCCACTTTAGAACAAGCCTCAACAATGTGATTGTTTTTGGTTGAAAAAAAAAGCGGTAGTGGACAAGGTTCTTAATTGACGATGAGCCCCAGCAAGTGTGTTGAAAGTAGTATCGTGTGGTTGATCATCTGATCTACCTTGTGGAACAGCAAGGCGTGGTGTTATTGGGCACACTTGTTTGACAGCTGCTATCAAACTTGCAACTGTAATAACAGATTAACAAAGGAGGCAATGAAAAATAATGACAGTTAAGTGGAGAATTGTGACATTAAAAATGAAGCATTACAATAAATAACGTAACATAAAAAGAGAGAGTAAGTTACTCTTTCTTAATGAATAACTGGTTGTTGTTGTCATTTATATAACGTTTTTCTGTAATCTCTATTATTTTTGTACAGTTTAGAAAAGTATCATTGAGACGGTTCCAATGTGGACCTGCAACATATGGTTTTGATTAAAATTAAATTTGTGTATGGGGTAGTTTTCACCTTGTTTTTATATGGATTTCACACCTTTTCTGCTATTTTGACCTCTATTGATTAACTTAAAGTGTATTCAGATCGGAATTTTGAATTTGAAATGAAGAAATGTTTAAAAGATGAAGGTTCAGACTCAATAAAGGTATGATGACTGTTTGTTCGTGCAAAATGTCGCGTTTTTCTCAAAAACTGCGATTATTTCGGCCATTTTGGATTTGTTTGGTGTTTTAAATTTGTCTTTATTTATTTTTATATTCTTACATTCTTGTTCAACAAAGAAGCAACAAAAAGAACACTGGATTTGAAACACAATTAAGCAAATACATGATATTTTCGAATAGTTATGATGATTTCTTCATTTTGGCAGCCATCTTGGCGGCCATCTTGGATTTTTCGAAATGCTCAACAATGCCAGGGTGGCATCCGATGGATTCTTAATCAGGACATATTGGAGAACACGTTTATGAAAAAATATTTTATGCGTACTATAAATCCAGGTGTTTTGCTTCACATCCAGACTACAAAGCAGAATATGAAGAGTTGTAAGACAAAAAGAATAATAGGTCCTCAAAAAAACTGCGAGTTTGAATCAACATCAGTCATCTACGAATGGCAATCCTCGTGTTTATCATGCTACAAATGAAATACCTCAAGATAATGTTACAGGAAACCAGAAAGTATAAGCGCGCATGCACACAATCTCCACAAATTGACAACCGTAACCTACTGTGCGAAAACCGCGAAAACCAATTTTGTGTAGGAAATCGGTGCCCAAGAAACGCATTAGGATCACACAAGCAGTAAACTTAATACCGTCGACAATTAAGTTGTCTCGACACCGGTTCGAATTGACAGGCACACGTGATCCGACGGTAAGCCGGGTCAATGATATATTTACATTACACTTAGGGGCGCAAGCGAGTGAGTCTTGCGACTGCCAGTGTATTATTGCGCTAACACTTTACAAAACGCCAACATTTTCGACTGGCCCACATTGAAACAGTTTGCAGGCGGCATTTCAAAGTCAGATGAAATTGAAAGATGGTCGTCTAATAGGGCGATTTTTTTTCTCATTTTCCCACAATATTTTCCAGAGTCGTCTGCAACAAAATGGTTAAATGTCGTTATTGTCTGGTAATGGGTTAAGCATGAATCAAATTATAGCTCTGCGATTTTCGAGACCATCGTCTGACGCTAGAGTTATTTTATATAAAAGGTTTATACTTTCTTGTTGTGTAGCTGCTTGGATGAACTGTTGTGTTTACTTGATAACTCTTTTTAACATGGATAGCGTGATGCAAAAAAAAAACCGTACACGACATGTTATAAACCCCATGCAAACCATCTTTTCTGGGAAAGGACCGAATGTAAGTTGTAGAACTCGTGGTTCAACCCTTAGTCATCAGTTAGTTGCATAAAACTATGTTTAATGTACATATTCTACATATTCCCTATTTTCTAAGTTCTGATTTCTTATAAAAAATGAAAAAAAAACGATTCTATTTTTCGTAAAGTAATTATATCATATGATAATTGCTATCAACTGTTAATGATTTTGCAATGCAATGAACGATGAGGTAATGTTATAGAGAGAAATAAGTTTTAGTTAGAGACACTGGGCTGAAAAGGCTGTTGTAGCTAAAGGGGATGTCATTTCTAGAGCAAACCATCATATTGTCATATGCGTTTCTTATATTTACCATTGTATTTGCGTCAAATATAGTCACTAGGTATTACGGAATGTACTGATGTCTAGTTAGAGTGATTAGAAATGAGTGTGACATATGGAGAACGCTGACTCCTGAGCCAAGAAAACGTGCTACTAGCATATGAATCTTTGATGACGGATATGTTACTTGCTTAAATTTGTACGCAGTAAAAATACTTCTAAATCTTAACATTTTAGGTAAGTTCAATATGTTAGCGAAACCTTTTAGATGTATCATCCTTTGATAGTCATGTTCATTTTAATCCATAGGCGTAGGAGCCGGGGGGCCAGGGGGGGGGGGGGCGGCCCCCCCAATATCCAGACTGGGGGCAGAGTATGCTTTGGCCCCCCAAATAATCACAATGGAAAATGAAGATATTTGAAAAGAAAAAAATAAAGAAACGAAATTTACAGCAGAATCAATATAAATGTGTGTATTTTTTGTGCTTTATCTAATACCAATTTGCCTTTAGTTACGAACAATAACCAAAACATTTTTGACACCATCATCGCAAATGGCAATCTGAACACATCGGGTTTATTCAAAAACTCAGCTCACGAAAATAACCGAGTAGTTTCGATTGACAAAAACAGTGATGTAAAACGTGTCCTATAAGTAGTTAGACCCAATATATTGTATTCAATTGTTAGCTAAAGCATAAAATTTAATAATTCAGGGGTAACATATCAGTTGTACCCGTGGTTGTGACAGTCTGATAGCAGTTATTAGAAGCATCACTTTTAATCGCCGTGTGAGTTCGAGACCTGGCCTATCCATTTTTCTTTTTTTCACTTTTTTTTGTATTAAGATACACATTTTCATACGCTTTCTTTTAATTCATTAAATGGTACTGAGTTTGTAGATGCATGAAAAGTCATGACAAAAGTTTTGGAACATTTATTCTTACCGGTACATTTACCAGTCCTCATCTGAAGTTGCCCCCCCCCCCATATTGAAAACGCTCCTACGCCTATGTAACCAGCGATAGAATGTTTTTATATCACTATAAAAATGTTCTTGTTTAAGCCTGACGAAATTTGTTAGTGTATATAAATCGCTAAATCATAGCTTTCTTTTTTCTCCACATACAGCATCGGGGCTTTCAGCACTTTGATTATCGAGTTTCAGTTAGACGGTCTAATAGGTATTCAACGGAAACGAATTAAACTTGAGTAGGACTGATTGATAAATGGGAAATGCTCCAGGAAGATTTTAAAACGTTTAAAGGTTTAAAGGCTTTAAATGTCTAGTTCAGATGAGTTTAATTGGTTCGGGGCTCTTTAGGAAGATTGAATAGCTTTTGCTGTCTTTTAGTTGCTGTTGTTTTTGTTTTTTCTTTTAACAAAAATTGAATATTATTACTAACGCTAATGTTTTTCATTGTCTGTTTACCTCATTTCAAAGACACGTTGGATTTAAATCAATTTACCTCTAGACTTTTGAAAACATTGCGAAAATGTTAATTTGCTCATTATCTGCAAATTGGTTTTGTTTTCACGATGATTTCAAATTATTTTTTTCTTTTAGATTATGTTTTGGCATATTTTCATTACTTTGATTAAAAGCGTTAATGTCCTTTGGCTAAATTCTCATGAATATCCGCCTATGATAGAAACGATAATTTATTCCGAAGAAATATTGTCACCTGGAGTCCTTTAACAGAGGAGCGGTCACATGATCCCATTTAGGTAAGAAATAGTCTACATGATCATCAGGTCAACACAGTGCATTATCTCTTTTTGTCGTATAAAAACAATTCGGCATTTACAACAATATCATGAACTGCACCATCCTTGTATGCTTTGGATAACTTAAAGATACCCTACAGAGCACCTATAATTCGGTCAAATGATTTCCCCCGTGGACTGATCCTACACATCAATGTGCGTTTTGGTATGAACGCCGATGTCCCAATATAGTACCATTTACACAAGAACATAGACTTGTTCTCTGCTTTATTGTGCGTTTCTACAAGTTATTCAACGAAGCCCCCTGGAACAAATCACGCACGTATATAGGATTATTTCTTGCAAAAAATACGCACAACCGTAAGAGCAATGGCTGATTCTTTATTTTATTGCACACTTCGGTGGGTATTTTTAAGTAACACCATCGAAACAGTTACACCAAATTGTAGGATGGTTCCCGGTTTAAAAGTACGCATAAGTAAAAACAAAAACCGGTCCCCTATCTTATTGCACGTTTAAATAAAGCTTTTCCCAGTACATGTAACAAGGAACCAGTCAAACAAAACTGTAGGATGGTTCCCTGTTTAAAAGTACGCATAAGTAAACACGAAGACAAGTTCCCTATTTTATTGCAAGTTTTATCGAATTACCGTAAAGTAACAACAGTGAAACCACTCATACCCAAATGAAGGATGGTTCCTTGTTTTATGTGCACACAAGTAAATACGAAGGATGATTCCCTCTTTTATTGCAAGCTTTATAAAAGTACTCTCAAGTAACATCGTGGAACTAGTCACACACACGAATATTTCACAAAATGACATATCTCGTAGTCGTAAACTATCAATTAATATGGATCCTAACAGCTATTTTACAGATTTATATCCCATAATTCACCGACTGGTTTCCGGTCACGTAAGAGCACGATGACGTTTATTGCGTCCACCACGAATCCCACTAAGCCCGCTGACCACCGGCGGCGTCATTTTCAGACTACAATTACAGAGGTACCAATAAGAAGCATATTGCCCAAAGCTAACTTTTACATTGCACGTCTAAACCCTATATCGTGGGTACTCATTAGAATCGTACCCACGATATAGAGTTTGTTTAATAATCTTGATATAAAAATATCCTCATACGGGATAGTATGTGCGCGTTGTCAAAATTATACAAAAGCAGACCACATAGTAATGGCTCTAACCTTTTTCCTTCGTGATATTGAATAATTTCTTAATTTGTCTCAAACGTTTCAAGTATTCTACCAAGACAAGTTTTCTGTCTTTTTCAGCCTTAATTGACCTAGATTGTATTCTTTACAATGGACTCTTGAGTGGTCCAAATTGGAATCAATAGATTCGCTGAAAGGTTTAGATGCTGGTTCATGAACATAAAACGGAAGGACCGAGTCAAGTAGGATTTGGTGAAGCTGTTGTGTCATTTCCATTACTGATGACGTCACTTGTGGAAAGCGTTCAAGAGACTTGGGGAACACCGACACTTGAAGTCGTCAACTATGTCGAGATTGATAAGTTGATTTCAGATTAGTAATGGTCTCGCAACAATATGACCGTTCCTTTTGTTCAAGCCATCAATATATGCATAAAAACAAAGATGCAAATCTTTTTCTTAACATAAGTCTTGTTAGATTCAATGTGTAGTTTTCCTCACGAGGTACGGTCAACATATCCTTAAAAGACTTCATATCAACCCGGAGATAGGGATAATGCTAAAAACATCAATAATTCACGGAGCTGCTTAAAACGTTAACGTATTGTAGAACTGTTTAACAAAAAGAAATTAACTATACAATATACGATGACTCTGCTTCAATAACAACTGCCACAAACTAGCAAACAAAACAAAAAATAATCGACTCCGGGCCACAGTGAGTGAATAGCGTGTGACATTCTTGGATTTCAGAAAGCCATAAACACCAATGAACGAAGACGTTGATCTAATGGCGGTTTCTCTTATGTCGATCGCCAAAGAAATTTCCTGCGTGGAATTCGAGTGCCTAAATCTTTTAATTAAAACCAGATTTTATCGCTATCACGGTGACAAAATTGGAAAATGCCGTATCCTTTCTAATAACCATTTAACCCTGTATGGAACGACCTTTTTCTTTTTAACTGTTACAAACTGAGGAAGACGAAAGACGTCTTATTTAGTTATTATGATAATTGTTAGGAACAGAGAATCCATTTTGGAAAAAAATACCCCTGTATTGAATCTCAATTGCAGTAAAGAATGTGTCTTTTGAATTCATCAAAAGCGCATTGTAAGAAAAGATAATTTGTTGGCCATGACCACGATCTGATTCTTACCCCGATATTCGTATTTTGTGTCTACGAATACTCCTACAAACAAACACGTTATGAGACGTTTCTTAAGTAGGGAAACCATAGAGACATCACCAGAAAACGTCTGTAGCTCTTACTGGCTTAATGTAAGCCAATTGTAGACAACCTTGACCTAGAAATACGACGCCCCTTCAAGCGGACAATTTACGCCCCCCCCCCCCCCAGGAAACCGGTGACTTGTTCAAATTGAAAAAATCAGCAGACGACAAAATAGCTTGAGGCTGAATAGACATTATAAGGTATTGTAGTATTGAACAGATGTTATATTGTTAACAGTAATTGTTTTCCAAAGAGTTTCGGTTAAAAGGCTAGAAATATAAAAAAGTCTACGCCTTTCACTCGACAACGCTTAACCCTTTCCCAAAAGCCAAATTTAAAGAGTTTGCAGACGACATACAACATTTCAAAATGTGATGAAATTTGAAAATTATCTTCTGATAGTGCAGAAATCATTGTGGGAAAAGGAAAAATTGCTCGTTACGAGCAAATTTCCTTTTCCCACAATATTCTCCAGAGTCATCTGTAACAAAGTGGTCAAATGTTGTTATTGTTTTGTAATGAGTTAACAATGTTTGACCTTCCCTCTGTGCACAGATCAATCACAGAAACAGAAGTCTGCTGTAGACTCCTCTTTGATATACGCATGGATAGTGTGTAACAAACTATTTCTCCATTGCTCACGTCTCATGTCAAACTGTATACTGTCACGAATATGTCAAAAGGTGTCTGTATCCGTGTTATTGGATATAAGGCACCAAGATAAAACACAATTAATGGACCCATTACAACCCTTTTTTTTCACGTTAAAACGAAATAAAGCTTCTGTGGAAGATATCTTAAAATCTACTGTGACAAAGGGGTAAATTCAAGAAAGTGTACTTGATTAACTTTGAAAGAATTGTTACAGCTCTTGAGCAAATCTTCTTTTGGTGCAACTTGTTTTTAAACTTTCGTTGGCTAAAATGATGTCTAAGCAGTATTTCATCAATAAAAGTGCATAAATAACAATTTCACATTGATGTCATTCAAAATGATGTATTGTAACATATACAGTTGTAACGTTTCCCTCCTTCTTTGAAGAACATCCAAGATGTAATTCAGAATCCGAAACATTATCAGATAAAACATTTCGTGCATTCTGATGATGACTATCAACTTTGAGTTTTGATTACTAAGAAAAGAAAGGGGGAATTATAACTGAACATGTAAAATCCTATTTTGTTACAATTCATTATGATTATTTCTTAACACCCTGGTTTGGAGAGCGGCTAAACATGGCTTTGCACAGAGATCTAAGATAGTGTCGTTCGTCCTTATATATAAAGAGATGGTCACTAAATCCATTACAGTGCTAGAACCGACTTCATACTTATGCAAACAGGTTAGATTCAGACCAGCCGCCATGTAAATTTGCGGCAGGCCGATGATCTAACCTGTTTGCTATTCTGAGCATATTTCCTCCTCAATATTAAACAGATATTTTAAGTTTGGGAAAGAAGACGACACAAAAATATATTCATAGAAAATAACCCAGAATATAAGGGTTAAAAAATTGGTAAAGGATCAAACCTGCGTGCCAAAAATACCCTTTGACAGTCTTTAAACCGTATCTAGTACTAGTATTGAAGACATTGTGCTAGACGTAGGCAATACGTAGACAGTTATACACAGGTATCTACTGAATGTCACAAAACATGAAATTTTACAACAGAATAAAACGCCATGCCAACGATTTTTCAATCATGTTGTGCATTTCATGAGATTCGCCAATTGCCATCTTAGACGCCAAGTCCTTTTTACTCTCGACTATTTTGTACATATGGAATGAATCCGGTTTCCAATAGAGCATGGTTCGTTTTGAAAGTATCCGTATCCGAATACCTAAGTACATGGCGTGTATTTATTCAATGGTTTTATTTTACAGAAACGTACTACCAATCTCTTTTCCCGTGTTTATCTATAATTTACAACACCTTCGCAAAACAAGAAAACGCTGCATGTTGATTATGCTTTACTATATCTACACCCTTCATTCTCAGGTAGAAAAAGTATACGGAATAAAACGTACAACCATCTAAATGAGTAATAAAATCTTATATACAATCTACCAAATGGCAGATAAATTCCACTAAATGATACTTACAATCTACCAAATGGCAGATAAATTCCACTAAATGATACTTACAATCAACCAAGTACTATTTTACCAGATGATTCAAACAGCCGTCCAAACTAAACTTACAAACCCGGTCAGTAAGTACAAACTACAATACACAATATCTTAATTGCATTAAACAAATATACATTGTTTATAGCAAATTATTTCTATTCAACAAAAAGATGTTTCATCTTTTACAGAAGAGCAATTCAATTTCATGTAAGACTAAAAGATTCACAATTAATTTCTTAACAAGTAGGCGTTTTATATAAATTTGCCTAAATTATTGATAATGTTCGTAAATAGATCACGTACAAATGGAAGAAATGTGAAATTAGGCTTCGGTCACTTTTTCCAGAAAACATCGAATGTTTGACCGATAACTCATTATTAGATGCCCGAAACCCGACCAGCACTGTTCTCCGTACAAATATTTATCCAGAATCTGATGTACGTATATTTCATTTAAACGAGTGTTACCTTACGTTCTGAGACTATAAGCTTGCGCAGTTAATAAGCGTAGGAATAAAGCCGAGTTAATCCCAGTCATCCATAGTACCTTAATTTGACGCATTTCATGTAGACATTATGTTATGGAAGCACTGTGTTATGAGAATTGAGCAACAATTAATGCTTTTGGTCAACAGCAGATTTTATCTGTTTATGACTGTATATACATAATCATTTTAACGAACACTAATTTGAATACTTACGAAAGTATTGAGGCACATTGATAAATTAATTGTGGGGAGCAATATGTAACGTTTACTAAATATCATAGAAATAATTCCCCCATTTACTATTGTCGGCTGCAGATGCTTTTGATTTTGACCACTTTCAAAATTATCTGAAGTGGAATCAAAAAGTTGCTGTTGTTTATCTTGGACTAGATTCTGATTATAATCAGAGATTTTATCAAAAAGCGCCACATTCCCTCATACAGCGTTGTTAACTTTTTGTCACAATGGTTTATTAAATCTACCGCAACTTGTTTGTTCACATGAGGACATTCTTAGGGAATGATATGGTCTATTCAACGAGTGTCCTCTTACAGAAAAGGTCCCCCAGGCAGTTCCAAATCAGCAGGCACTGTCCGCACATTCTCTTTCCGATGCGATATTTTGAGCAGTAACAATTTAAGCATTTCGACGTTTCGGTCATTTTGCAGCAGATAATATATCTAAAGGTTGATTCAAGTGACCAGACATATCAAGTACAAGTTGCATGATTGATTGTTAAACATTTAAATCGATACTAAAACTATCAATCTTGTAATATTGGTTTTTTTCTAAACGCTTACCTATCAATTATGCAGGGTTTTTTTCGAATGTCTTTTATTAATTACCTTGTTGTTTCTCATTGTTATTGTATAAGGTTGCATTGAAAAGAAATACAGTTTTTCAAATATTCGTCTGTACTATGCTAGAATAAAAAAATATCTAGAAAAAACACAAACAGACCCGAGGTACTAGTTGGGTTCGAACCCTTACCACGGAATGAGAGGTTCTCACATTAATCACTGGCCGCCCAAGCGGAAACAATAAAGCGGTTGCCAGTACGTTAAACCTCATACAAACGACAAGTTAGATGTAAACGAGAACCCTTGTATTAATTCCGTTCAATGCTTATCACATTATTCTTTTATAGAAAACTCTAAAGTTCGTTTGATTAAGAACAAAAGATAACATTGCCCTTTACTCCATGGTGCAATGATGTGGGGCACATGCTACAGAAGCCAATAAAAACCACAATGAAAAAATAATACATTTCTCCTCATTAAGAATGTTCCTGCTTTAATGTTGGTTTAAAGCCAATATCACAAGCAAAATGACTTTTGTCATGTCTGTCTTTTACTATTGCTTCCATATCGAAACGAGTCAGACTCACATAATGGAATTAGGGCTGTTGTAAATACTGTCTCCTTAGTTCTGTTTACACTACATGTATAACGCCACAGGGGTATTGCTTGGGATGTTTTCATACAACTCGGTCTAAACGGGTTTCATCAAATTGAACCTATCTGATATCTCTTGTACATCAAACGGCCATTTATCAGCCCAAACATCTCACAAATGCCTCTCGCTACAGCGAATGCTTAACATTACTAATGTACATAGACGGATACATGTACATTATATCTGAACATTCGCAAAACGCAAGGCATGACTTCTTGTTGAAGCTATTTACCCTTATAGTGCTGGAACCGACTTCATGCGTATGCAAACAGGTAAGATCCAATAACTAAATTGGCGCCCGGCCTGTGATCTTACCTGTTTGTTACTCTGAGTATCTGTCCTTGTCAAATTAAACCGATATTTAAGGTTTGGGAAAGCAGACGATAAAATATATATTTTTAGAAAATTATCTAGCATTCTAAAGATTAATATCACTCAGCTTTACGATTAGCCGCGAATTGTATTCCTCGTGTTTTAGCCACTAAGCAAAAGTCTAATAAATGTAATAAAGATATTGAAACAATTAATTGCACCTGCAGCAGATTGTAGTTCGGCTCTTGGTTTTTGTGTTTCACGACAGATCTAAAGCAATCCTTTCCTAATACATGGAATGATCCCAATCAAAACAATTCCATTAACCACGTCAACAAATAATGAAGATATGCTGGTCAATGGTTACTGCGAATCAAAATAATTTAATAAACAACATTAACAAATAATGAAGATATGCTGGTCAATGGTTACTGCGAATTAGCTAACACCATGCCTCCCGGTGGTATGGTGCGTATACGTGAATAAATGCCAAATATTTGAAGTCTCCCGAAGCGTTGTTCATACATAGAATTTGTTCGTTAATAAGTTTCTATTTTACCTTTTCCATCGTATACCTTTGTGTATCTCTGCTTTTGTTTGCTTTTCATGCTTTCGATTTCATTGGGTTTTAACGTCGGGCCTACATTTTCTTTAAGCAGTGCAACAATGTCCGTCCCATTATGAATCGAGGATGATCCCTTACTTAATCTTTATAATGCTGGGTAATTTTCTAAAATAGCTTTTTGTGTCTTGTACGTTCCAAACCCTTAAATATCTGCTTAAGTTTAATGAAACTCAGAGTAGCAAAGAGGTTATATCACAGGCCAGCCGCCAATTTACTTGGTGGCTGGTCTGGATCTTACCTGTTTGCATAAGAATGAAGTCGGTTACAGCACTTTAAGGTTTAACTCCCCAGTCAAGATGAGAAGAACCACGGGTATTCTGCCAGTATGCCTGAAGGATATCGTTTCTATATGATTAAAAGTACCGAATGATTAAACGGAATGCTACCTCCGCAGTGCATCTGTCTGTAAATCACATGACTGTTGTAAGCCTGATCGCTAGAACAATATGTGGTATTTCTGATTATTTTCTTTACCGCCTTTTCTTTTTTGACTAATTGAGTGTCAGCATTCTAGTCCATTTAATCCGTATATACATGTAACATGTTTCGGGGCCTTATAGTTTTATAAATGGGTTATGGTTAATCAATGAGCCACGACAAGTTTTAATTGACTACTTTTACAAGACATTTTACTTATCTGAAACGTCACTCAAATCAAGTGATTATTCAGCGAGGTTGTGATGTTCGCTTCAGAAATACTTTTATTATGAGATTCTCCGAGATGGATTCATGTTTATAAAAGCATTTCGCCCCAATTTCAAAGGTATTACGAACTTTCCCTAGCAGCTGTATGGCGCGGTATTAAACATTCCCTCTTATTTCAATACTATCATTAACAATCCAAGACGCATCAAATAACGTGTCGTGATGCAGTTTTGTATCATTGTTTGAGATATTTTCCATGCATATCGGTTTTTACTTACGCATATAATTCACTCAAATGGTTTTGCAAACCGGTACTGAGTACCTACCATGTGCCATGCCGCCAATGTATCGCGGACTTCGCCAAGCAAAGGTTAAGTATGTAAATACACATTTCATTATTTATCAATTTGCAGCAGATGACTCTAGAAACCATTGTGACAAAATCAGAATCCGCCCGTAAAAAATGGATTTCCACTTTATGCACCATTGGTGTTTTTATTCTTGCCCAAGTTAGCAAATCCTTTCTTTTTGCGAACTTTATATCTGTTGTCTGCTTTTACTTTAAAATTGGGATAGTTGCATTATTCTATATGGGGGATTTGGGCAATGAAGTTACAGAAGGGTGAAGTTCGTGCATACCAAAATGAGGTATCGATCACTGGGTTAAAATGCACCAAACACCCGGCCGACTCACGATTCACCTGCACCCCTGGGGACATTTAAAGATAACCTTATACAAGTCACCGCACTTATATCATACATCTACTCAAACCCTGTTCCTAGTCATAAAGTTGCATGGCGTGTTGAAGATGAAAACCCCAAATTAACGAATTTACAAAACGATTTGTTCTTTGTGACATTATATTGAAACCAATGTGACAAAAGGAGAAATTGCTCGTAACGAGCAATTTCTGCTTTTGTCACATATGTTACATACATCTCCAGTTGCATATTCATCAAGCTTAGATGAAGAGTAGGGTAAGAACGATACCTTTTGTATTGTATCCCACGAGGCTTTTACGGCCAGCTTGTCTGTGTCGATAGTACCGCGCACAGTGTGTGAGGGCCAATCATCAGGTGTCGGCACTAACGGTACATGTTGCCTGTCTTGGGGCAGTGTTTCGTAACATTTAACCATACTTACCATCTTCTCTCTTTTACAAGAAGACTTTTAACGTACACACAAGATATTGCAAAACTCTGTGACAAAAGGAGGAGAACACCGACAAAGGTTTGACTCATAAAGTGTGAGGGCCAATAATTATGTTCACTCGTATAAAATGGCTTTTAACGTGCACACAGCAGGCAGTATTGGAAAACACTGTGACAAAAGGAGGTTAACAACGTCAATTGTTTCGCTAACGTTATGTCAGCTTCAGTTATTAGGTGTCCGCACTAACGATACATATTGCCTGTCTTGAGGACAGTGTTTAGTGTTATTAAACCGTATTTGTAATATGTTCGCCTCTTTAAAAGGGCTTTTAACGTACACACAGCAGGCGATATTGCAAAACAGTGTGACAAAAGGAGGTGAACAACGTCGATTGTTTCACTCACGATATGTGAGGGTCAATTATAGGGTGTAGGTACTTACGATACATGTTGCTTTCCTTGGGCAGTGTTTGGTATCATTTAATCGTACTTACGATCTTATACCTTTTACAAGAGGAAATTTAACGTACTCACAAAATCTTGCAAAACAGTGTGACAAAATTAGGTGAACAAAGTCGATAGTACCGCTTACAATGTGTGAGAGCCAATCATACGGTGCCAGTACTAACGATACATGTTGCCTGTCTTGGGGCAGTGTTTAGTGTTATTAAACCGTATTTTGTACCTTTCCCCTTTTTAACGGGAAGTTAAACGTACACACAGCTAATAATATTGCAAAGCATTGTTAAAAAGGGAGCTGAACAACATCAATAGTCGAATGGGTTATAATGGTGTCTTTTCGTACGATTTCCAATTGTTTTGTATGTCAGGTGGCTTATTATGGTCTTTTATGGTATCGACAATTTTTCAGATATATTGCAATGCACCAGGCTCATGATCGGAAGGAAAAATGTCTGAGCCTAAACTAATCAATAAGAGGTGATGAATGTTGGTAGAGCCATTGACATTGTTGGAAAAGGAGCATGGTTTAACGTGGGCCTCTACCATCACCTCTTCTTAGAACCCTATCAACACTTTTGTCAACCTTTCTGGACAAGCTTCTGGTAACGCTAAAAAAGGCTGTATCTGGATCAAAAAAAGTTTGTTTACATATATTAAGCACCTTCAAGAACGTGGCCGCTTGTTGTCGTTAAAACGGCACCGAGTTACATATACACGCCGATCTATCAACATCCGCCCTCATTTGTTCGGTTTCTAATAAGTCCCGGGGGATATTTTCCCGTGATTTGCCCATATTGTCCGAGAAATAGGCCCCGGCAACCAGCATCGCTCTCCAATAATTAGCTGGGAACCATAGTTCACGCCATACGACGTATAAGAATCAGATTGATCCCCCGTTAGCACCGGGTCCCGATTCTTTTCCAAACGAGCGGACCCTTTGTCGTCTGGTTGATAGATCACCTTTTAATTAGGGCATGATGATTGGTGGCCGTTCTACTGTAGATCGTGTTGCTGATTGCTGGAAATGATCAGGGGCGTGAAAAGCGCAATGCCTCGGTCATTTTTTATTACTAGTTACTAGTGCACTGGGATTTTAAGGGGGTTTGATCTTATAAAATTGATCAAAACTAGTCGCTAAGATTCGAGGATTGATAATATTGCGCTTGAGTAAAATGCTATAGAAAGATCTTTACGTCAATGAATGAGTAAGTCGTGAAACTGCGACACCTCCACGCCAACATGACTTCGCCAACAGAACCTGTTTTAATTAAAATAATATTTTAAAATGGGAATTTGCGAAGAATAATCCTCAACGAAAGAGTAGTTTTTTTCGTGACACAAAGGTTACTCCACGATAGCTAATTTTCCGGGTGAAAATCTCTTAACAAAAAAATAACACAACAACTAAAATGCTTTGTCATCCTACCTTTTTTGTCAGTTGCTATTTCCTTTTCTTTCGTATACAATATGTCGGGCGGGGTGTTAAGTACTAGGGACCTGGTTTACAAACGTTCGTACGATGAACCTTTTCGTTAACGCAAATATACAAAGGAAATGATACGTCAAGAAATCGTTTACTTGGTCGAAACGGAACATAAGTCCCACCTTTTATGTCTTCGTCGTACTTTTAAACGTCTATTCTTATTTGCGAAAACAATATTACCCTTGATATCTAATGGAAATCACAATTTTAAAAACGTAGAAGTTGAGTTACGAATGTTTGTGAGGCAGGCCTCTGGTTTCTCAATTTACCATTACACGAACACGTATTGTCCTTTAAAGTAGTGGTTTACGTGATATAATGATGGATTTCATATAGGGCCATATGCGACCATCCTGCTTTCAAAGGTAAATGTATCGGGGTCAGATCATATAATATTCCGATACAATAGGTTGGGTCATTAGTGTCTCTCTGATTGTCCCATATCTTTTTTAAAAGGGCTTGTTCACAGATGCAAATAATACTTTGGAGTTAAAATTATTGTCTTCGAAAAGTTAGAAAGGCTGTAGTTTTGAGTAATTGTTGCGTAGCCGCCTCACTCTCTACAGCATAGCAACAATCAATCAGGACAAGATGTGACCTCTGCGTTACTGAGCCGACTCTAGCTCAGTGGTTATGTCTTGGACTGTCACCCGCCGGGTGAGAACCGGGATCGAATCCCCACAGGGGACATAAAATCCGAAGAAGATTTTTCTAGCTATGCTTCGTTGCAGACATTGTTCGTAAGATAATAGACACTTAGAAAAGTCTAAATGAGTTTGTATTGAAGTGTTAAAAACCTGCAATAGAGTGAATATATCAAATAGCGTTACAATGGTTTTTACATCTACCACATATAGACTGCATAAACTTTGATATACCGACGCTCTCCTGAATTAACTATGTATGATTTGGTCGTTTTATACGATACCAGTTCAGTTATGTCGTCACCTAATAACCCATTCGCCTTATATAAGAAAATTTGTTGAAACTGAGAGCAACAACAGGCGACAAACATGCATGAACTAATAATGTACGAAATTGTATGAAATCATTGTGACGAAGTGAGACATTGCTTGATTTAAAGACTCTTGCGGCAGAGTCATGCAAGCCTGCAACAAAATTCATTTATGTTTATAGATTATCAAAAATAGTAGAAAGCGCCAAAACAAAGTCAGATTTACAAAATCTGAAGATAGCTATTTCCGCTTTATCAAATGACTTATTCTATTTTTTTTTTCAAATAAGCGTCATCATATGCTTGGATTTCAGTCGTCACGAAATACGATTTGAATTTGGAACGATCAAACATGATAAAGTACATGTCACGTAGCTAGGTCAACATAGTTAGTAGATGAACCCAGATGTGACACATTTTGTAAAAGGATCAATGGAAACTTGACCCGGTATTATTTCTATACTCTTTAAACGTTGATACCTATGATTTGTTCACACAAGAGTATCGAATTGACCTAAAATCTAGGTTATATAGAATATCAATTAACCACCTTGTTTTAATATCTCGCTCAAAAGCATCTGATGCATAAGGTTTCAGAAACCATTTTGACAAAAGAATAGATTCCTCCAAATGAGGAATTTATTCTTTTGTCACAATGTTTTCTTCCTTATTTCGTACATTAATGTACATGTTATGTGATTGACCCATCTGTTTAGTGTTCAACAACTTCCAATATAATTTATACCTATTTTGCCTATTATTTCCCCACCAAACGTTAAATGTCTTGTACAAATAGAAAAGTTGTACTTTTCCGGTCCAATAAAGAATGTCCGATCTATTTCATGTCACAACTACAAATATGCTACATCGTTTTAAAGCTCTTTGCAATGATCTAGGCTTTAGATCGAATACATAGTATTTAAACATTTTTATTTCTGTGTACAAAATGATGATTTGTTTTCGTTTGAACTCTTGTGATCTTTGAATGAAGAGGCATGGTGGATTACACGGCTAGATAGAGCGACTTGCAATACCAGAACCACTGCTGCAATTGTATACATATATATAGAAAATAAAACTTAAACAAACGTTTCAAGTTTGTCAGACAAAAAAACCCAGATAAGTTGTACGAAGTTGCTTTACAATCGATTTTAAATTGATAAGTTTTAACAGACATAACTACATGCAATAGCTATGAACAATTGTGATAAGTTACGAATAACATGTAAGGCACTCTGTATAGCTCCATGTGAGACAAATGCTTACATGTAATATACATATTCACGATAGAATGGCGTTTGTATGATAAATTGGTAAATAGATGAATATGTAGATATACGGGGCTTTGACTGAAAATATTCGATACACGCTGACGAGAACTGTGATAATAATGAATCGATGCAACAATCCACATACTTTGTGCACATTATACAGTTAATTCTATATTGAGCAAGCAATCTTACCCAGCACTTGAAAAGTTATTTAGTCTAAGGTTGTGTTAATACAGGACACCAGTCATTCAGCAAGCTCATATGGGAGCTTTCTGAATGACTGGTGTCCGTATAAAGCCGTTATTTTCTTAAACACCACGACGCTGTCTCCTTTTGTTGTGGTCGCATGAAACAAGTCCAACTGTAGCTATATGACGGATTCGGAAACTGGGCCCACCGGGACCATGCGACAGGCATTATTTGGTTCAAATCTTTCAAGCAACGTGTGCTTGCGATCGTGCATTTAGCGACCACATTTAGCATGTCAGAAATATGCCAAATACCGACATGGAAATTCGGGACAGGACAGGACAATGAGTTAAGCAACTGCCGACGTCAAACGTTATCCGATATTGTAAAAGACCTCTGCTGTTATAGCACATCATTACAAGTTGGACATGAATTTTAATAAGCTTTCGCTTTCAATCCAATCAAATGCTCTTATTGATAGATGCTTTTACTGTTTGCTTTATCGTTTTGTATATATGGGTTTTACATCACATCAACATTATTTCAGTTATGTAGCGATGCCCGACTCTTAATGATGGAGGAAGACCCCATACTCAACTGCCCATAAGGGCTGGTCAAGGCGGGTAGAACCATCGGCATTCCGTAAGTCAGTCGGGAGACTGCCTCTCATGAAAATCCATATCCCTCTCAGGATTTGAACCCACGCGGAGAGGGGCCATTTATCGTTTTGTATTTGAGAAAAAGATATCTTTAAACAAAACAAAAATAGCAAGAGAAAATGCACTTTTCTTTTAATGAGGTAGAAAACGTCTTATGAAATAATTAACTGCTCCTAATCAAAAACATATATACTTGTCACAGTGGATTTTAAAGCCTAACCAACCAAAGCCCAACTAAAGCCCACTTCAGCCACACCATTCTTCCCACGCAATAGATGATACAGCAACATACAGGATTGTGAAGAAAGGGGCAAAATCATATATTGTAAATAGATGGTATTGGGTAACCCTATCGATATCCCCCGTCGTGATTTGGTTCATTCACATCTGTTACATAGAGGATATTTTTGCAAACCACAGACCCGATTGTAGGCGGACAATACTGGTAATTGATATAAAAGCAATATCAATTCATATAATCTATATACTATGAATTTATAATCCTTTAAAACATGCAGTATTAGTTATCAAATCATATGTTTAGTAAAGTTATACAATACCCAGTTAAATTTTGGTATAATAGCAAGCTATTGTATATTGTATCCTTTGTTTCAAAATTCTCTGAGCACTGTTTTATACCCTAGGGATTCATTAAACTATTGTAGATAATGGCTGATTTTTTAATTGCTTGATTTTCAAAAAATGATAGTTATTAACAATTCCACGAGTCTTCAAAACCACAAGCGTCTTTGGGCCAGCCCCCGTCAAGGCTGGTAACAAATTTCGTGTACAAAATCCATCATCACATAGTGTTATAGCATATTCTAGAATAATCTCATTCTCTTTTCTATCTTTTCTTTTATAAGGACTGCTGGTGGTTGAATCATTACCTTTTCGTGTTTCCTTGAATTCACTCACCAGGGCTACACAAATATTTCCTATTGGCTTTAACGATAACAATATTGGACAGAGGTAAGTTTTTTTTTTAGTGTTATTTCTTTTTTTATTGTTTTAGTGACTTTATTAAACTTCTGAACTTAAGCGAAGTTATTCCGACAAAGAAATGTCCAAGAAATGCGATGACAAATGAACTAGAGTCGAATCTCGGTTATTCGATGTACACAGGACAATTAAGTGTTTTTCGGATAAGGCCTTGTTTAGCATAATGATATGGGACACCGCATTTGGAAAAGTAAATATCTATCGAGACATTTTACATAGATAAGAGATGTATTTAGGTGAAACTCATGGTCAAAAATGCTTTACAAGTTTCCTGTTATTAACCCTTAGAACGCTGGGTAATTTTCTAAAAATTATTGTTTGTCTCCTCTGCTTTCCAAAACCATGAATATTTATTTCGTTGTGGAAAGATACTGAGAGAAGCAAACAGGTTAGATCACAGACCAGCCGCCAATTTATTTGGCGGCTGCCCTGGATATTACCTGTTTGCATAAGCATGAAGTCGGATCCAGCACTATAAGGGTTAAGAAAAAGGACATTATCTCGTTCAATGAAATGGACTATCCTTGACCTTTCTAACTAAGATGAAGAACATCCAATACTATGGAAACTATTGCTGTTTCAACAATTCTTTAAAAACGTGAAACACACAATACCAATTACTTTAATAGTCAAGAAACGGTTTCCAAAATGATTTGCTTGCCAAAAAGAATAAGTTATTGAACCCCGAGAGCTGTTTCTCGTAACAGTTCGGCGAGGTTTCCTTTAATTAACGGTGTAAATCTGGTTCGCAGAGTTTATCGCTTACTAAGTTTGGCTAAATTGTATGGCGGTAAACCAGTTTATTATTACATTTTATTCAACAACCGGTTTTAATAATTCATGAATGGGAAGAGTTGAATCCTTTATTTCCTAAAATACCCTGTTAAAGTATAATTCGGATGGGAATGTTGGTAGGCAATGTGAAAAAACCATGTTTTTCGCTACGACAGATTTTCGTGTGGGTTTTCTGTTTTTGTTGTTTTAGTTTGTTTTCGTTTGTTTTTGATATAAAACATCCTGCGTACAGAAACGTTTTGGACTTTGTCAAAATGTTCTACTGTACCTTGATAAACTTGAAACTATTCGAAGACTTTGTCTGTGGAGTTAAATGTCAAATGAGCAATGTTTCAGTTATACTGCAGCGTTTGGGGATTCACCACTTGAGGACTCTGAAACGGATTACCAAACGACAAAACCAGTAGCACAGAACGGGATCGAACTATAGACCGCCCAAGTTCCAAGCCCACGAGCCTAACTAGGTGGCTACACAAGGCTCCATATCAGTTATATTATAGAAAGGCAGCAAAACAACATTTCTTACAGCATATATTGAAAGAATCATTTCATATTTAAACGAAGTATTTAGGGACCAGTCCCGACTACAAATACTGTTCTTAAGTGGTACGTCTAACTTCATGGTTGCTTCATTAAACATGTATAATCGTTTAATGAAGGCATGTGTACAGGGGAAAATAATTGGTGCTCTGATGTCAGAACACCTTTGTTCACGTACTGTTTTGGACATGTTCGGCTTAACCATTCGTGGATAAACTATAAATGTTTCTACAAAGAGTTCAAACAAAGGGTAAAAAACAGATTCCATCTAAAACGAAATCGCCAGCAACGTGTAATTTAACATTCCTTGGGAACATAAGGTAGAACATATCGTTACCAAAAGGTTTCTAAAATAGTTTGCAACAGGAACGCCGAGCAATGGGTTGGTTAATCAAATGTCGGAAGGTGGGTTCTGGTCGGTTATTTAACCACCACGTACTGAAAACATCAAAAGTTGTCTGTGTTATAAACAGCCGTTCATTAATCCGCAAATAAGCTCAGGGCACACACCTGATTAAAGGTGTGGTCTGTTTCCTTCCGAAATAGACCCGGCGTGATGAACCTACAGATCTGCTGATCCTACTTCACACATAGGGTCAATATCTTGTGTTCGTCTCACACATAGTCAATATCTTTCGCTTTTCTCACACAACGCCAACATCTTATGTTTCTTTTCGTTTGCTTCTCTTACACAACGTAGTTATTAACAACCAAGATCCAGCATAGCTCTCGAAACTGTTCTTTTCTTTGATACATAACCAGAATTTCAACCGAATGTCGGTAAACGGCACGTCCGCATGATCGAGGCTGTAGTTTGTTAATGAGTGGTGCACATCTCCACAACATGAGTTCCGTTATGTTGCGATGCCCGACTCTTAATCATGGATGAAGACTCTTTACGTATCTGCCTATGAGGGCAGATCAAACCTTCGGCGTTCCGAAAGTCAGTCGAGAGACTTTCTCTTATCAAATCCTATACCGCCACCAGGATCTGAACCCACGGGGAAAGGGGCCATGTTAATTCAAGTTCTCTACTCTAAACACTAGGCTACAAAGGCCACAATCAGTCTTTACACAATACAGTATATACAAATATGTTCAAATAAACAAGAATTTGATACCATTCAGCATGTTGAATATACAAATAGGAAAACAATGAGGTGTTCAAAAAGTATTTGGACATATCTACAAACATCACCAGCGGTTGTAAGTCCAAAAGGTTTGGGAAAATTACTTGGTCAAAACCGAACTCCTTGTCCATCTGGTAGCATTTTACTAAACAACTTTAAAGAAAATATTGTGTAAGTCAAAACTGATAAACATGGTAATTATCGTATTAGAAACAATTTTGCGTCTCGGAGAGACGTTTCAAATGATGTGTTACTTGGCAGATTTATTAGCCCAAACTTGAAATAAGAGGGAGTGTTGTTCTGAACTTACACAAATCTTTAGCATAAAATGTTTAGTAAAACGGTAGCAGGATATTGAACTAAGTATCTTTTTATCAGAACGGTTTAGGTTGTCTATTTCTAACTCTAAATGTCTGACCAGTTAATAAATTGTTTAATTTTTGTTTCGCGATGACTGGTATTGAACCAAAAATGGTTGAGACAGGCTTAAACCCCTCCTGCGTGACGTATTATTGAATTTCCACATGCTAGTCGAATTAGTCTCCTTTTTGAACAGCTATGCAACGCAAAACCGGGAAAAAAATCAACATTCGTTAATTTCAGAGATTAAACGCATGCTCAAAAATCGTCAAACCTTAGCCAACAACATTAAATAGTGTTACAAATTGAATATATTTAACATTGTGACAAAGTCAAACTTCAAACAAGATAACAGCACTTGTTCTCTTTACAAAACTTTATCTTCAACAGAAAAGAAACGACTCTTAAAGCATCAAATCAGAGTCAGAATTGCTCATCAAAACAGGAAACGTCTGTTTGGCTAAACAATTCCACATGCTAACACCTATCGACTATTCGATTTGTCTTCCGCAAATTAGAAGAAATTCCTGAAATATTATGTCTCCGAAATCGTCACGGCGCATTCATAATGTTTCATGTAAACACTAAAGAGTACAGAAACATGCATTGTTGATGCATGGCTGATTGCCAAGCGACGGATGATTAACCCAGAAATACATTTACATATCTTTATGGTGTACAAGAAGTAACTATAAACGAAAGAAAGAGGGGTTAATGGTACTAGAAAAAATAATAATGGCAGAAACTGGGTTCAGTGCCTTATTTCAATGGCAATTAGGGATATGCTGACTAAGATAAGTCGGATAAACATTCTCAAAAGTACCCATGACAAAAAGGAAGCAAAACTTTGAAACAAGATGTGGATGTAAGTAAATCAATTTATTTCGAATTTTTGACTACACTCTGTCTCTTCCGTACACACACGTTGCCGATTAACCATGAGAGAATTACCAGGAATGCCTCGTTAAATTCCAGGAGCCGTTAAGCTAGCGAAGGAGATAGAAAATAGAAAACAAGTTAAGTCAAGCAGAATTGTCAATGGGATGGCTGTTTCCATTTAGCCCATTACCAAACAATAAATATATTTATAACTTTGTTGCAGACGACTCTGGATAACAATGTTGGAAAAGAAGAGATTGCTGGTGTTTGGACCGTCGAAAATTTGGCGTTTGGTAAAGGGTAAAGATCCCTTGAACGCTTGAAAGAAAGAAGTAAGGGTTGACGCACACATGTCGGAATCACTATCACAACTATTGCGGTTATCATGCGTATATCAAGTGATTGGTCACGTGTAGTTATGGCGATAGATATTTTGCCATAATGAAATATATTTATAGTAATTTAGATTGTTTTCAACTTGGTGATCTTTGCCATACATGGATCTTAAAGGCACATAAAAGGGTATAAAATGAGTACAAATAGATCACTCAAAATGTATATTGAATTCTTTTATTATGTTCATAAAATTAATGAGAATTAGTTAATGAATGCATTCAGACCCTTTTAAATAGACTCCTTTAACATAAGTTATTTTGTGCTTGAACTATAGTTGTCTCCAATTCAATCATGTTTATCAACAACCTGTTTGTTTACATATTCAAAATAACGAATTCTGATTGGTCGGTTAAAAAATCTGTGTATTTACTGTCAATGTCAGAGGTAAAGAATCACACAATCTGAATTATTAACCTTGCTAATCTGGGTTATCTCTAGCTGTCTTTCACATTTAAGTTTTACTGATGGGTTTTTTGGTGATAACTATTTGAATCGGACCAAAAGTTTACCAAAAAATATAGTTTGATAACACATTAATCTCCTTTAATGAGCCTTTAACTTTCTACAGTAATTGGTTGTGTTTTAATTTACGACAATTCACACAACTTATTTTCCTTTATTTCACTCAATTTCTGTTACAGAAAACAAAAAGATGATTTAATATGAAACATATATTTAATAATGTAGTACAAATATATTGTGTATGTTTGGTTTCAAGATGTCCCAACCTCAGCATATTTCAGACTGGGATTAACACACCGGAAGCCAATCGACCATAAAGGCATGATTACACATGCACATAGACACATGTGCACCCATACACACTCACACCTCTACACCTACCCGGTATTCCAATTATATCAATAATACAATACAATACAATACAAAATCTTTATTTCACTCAACTCCTTTTACAGAAGACAAGAAGTTAAAATAACATGAAACATAATGTAAACGAGGCGTCTGCTTTGTAATTCTCACTGGTCTCTATCTCTCTATCTTTTCCTCTCTATTTCTACCTCTCTATCTCTTCCTCAACGTGAATACTGTATCTATCATTGCTTCAATATAGGTTTTCTACCAGAATCACAGAAGATTCCCTCTTTGCCACTTATTTCCCATACTAACATTCGTTGTCAGCTGGAAGGAGAACAGGTCGGGAAAAAAGTGCCAGTTTGTTGTCTCGTTAGTGTCATGTCTTTTTTTCGTTCATTATTCTATATTGGTTTTGCATTGCGTGTAACAGCTAATACATTGCATTGACGACACACAGGACGATAATGAAAGACCTTAATTACTTATAAGAGTCGGATAGATTCAGTTGAGCCCTCAAAAGATCAATATGGCGACTATCACTGACGAAATTGATCAGTCGACAAAACCCCGCCCCCAATATTTGTCAGAGTTGTTTTCACAAATAGAGACTTTAAAAACAATATTTACGAGCACGTGTGTATTTGTTTGTCGGAGTTTTGTACACCATTTCTTTGGGTAAACTGTTATCAATTTTCAAATCGAGTCGTATTGGCTGGCGACTGGCCAATTCCAAAATCCGTCGATATCTTTGTTCGAACCCACGCTGATGGGCGCAAATTGTCGTCAGTTTTAGTACCATGACACTCTGCCAATCCAGCCCTATAGTTGTGCAACCCTTTTAGTGCTGGAACCGACTTCATGCTCATGCAAACAGGTTAGATCCAGGCAAGCCGCCAAGTGAATCCGGGGCTGGCCTGTGATCTAACCTGTTTGCTACTCTGGGTATCTTTCCTCATCAAAATTAAGCAACTATTTAAGGATTTGGAAAGCAGACGCCACAAAAATATATTCTTGGAAAATTACCCAGCATTCTAAGGGTAAGAAGAACCATTTCGCATGACATGGATCTCGTAATCGATTCTCGTGCAGTTTATAAACTTCCCTGGTGGTGTTAATCCTATGTTAACATTAGGAAGAATTACGGTGTATTTTGATAGTATATTGCTTAAGCCGTGCCCTTTATTAACTCGCGTCATCTCATAAGGGGATTGGCACCAATGCAGCGTTTTAGCAAACGACATAAGGAAAATATTTCCGCGGGTCAACCCCAGTATATATGGATACTATCCAAAACAAAAGTACATAATTGCAATGTGAAACGCTATTTGAAACGTCTCGGACCCATACCAGAGACGTGCTACTTTGCAATGTTAATATTCTCATTAATGAAATAGGTGAATTGTTGTTTTTAACTTACACATTTTCTTAGCGTCAGATGGTTGGTAAAGGGCTACTCAGAGAGAGTCCAAACAGGCTCTTATGGACGATACGCCGAACTTTGGGAGATAGGGTTTGCAGGCGCGGGTTTCTTGAAACAAAATGCCGAAGTTTGAGAATAGATTGATCAGTTTGTATGGATGCCGAACTTTATCAAATCAGGGGTCCAACATTCATGACTGTGCCGTTTGATTCTTTCGTCCGACTCTGCAGGTTTTAAGGATAGTCACATGGTAAGTATCAATGTCGACAAATATTCTACAAGTGAGGAAGCGTACATGGTAAGTATCAATGTCGACAAATATTCTACAAGTGAGGAAGCGTACATGGTAAGTATCAATGTCGACAAATATTCTACAAGTGAGGAAGCGTACATGGTAAGTATCAATGTCGACAAATATTCTACAAGTGAGGAAGCGTTCAATGGACAGATTCTGGATTATACTGGCAAGGAAATACTATTATACAATGATAGACATATTTTCGTCAAATAGCTGAAGCACCTCTTGTTGTGTGTCTTGTTAAGGCCATGTAACCCAGAGCATTTAACAAATTTGAAATCGACAGAGAAAATGTTTTGGTGTTCGATTGGACACATCGTACAAATGAGTGCGCAACTGACGTGAGTTTAATACACGAATACGTTTATATATATAGGTGTATCTTCTTGGATGTCGTAGCACGTGGGGTCGGCTGGAAACAGCTGTTTGGAGAAAGGGGTGGTGCGAATTCAATATACCTTTTGATGCTTTAGAGAGAAAACAAACGTCGAAGGAATGACACGATCTCCAATGCCAATGAAGCTATTTTGTGTCCAAATGATCTTAATCTATGCATTCCACAAGTCTCACCAATTTTTATAGAAAGTACCTGTCAACCGCCTCTTCGCTTTTGTCTCCCTAGTTACTAAAATACATTTCTTGCATTATCTTTTATTGCATAAACAGTAACTATAAAGTTTATAGCAATATCTATATTGTACACTAATTCATGACAAAGAACATGTGAAACCATAGATGTTAGCTGAAGAGCAATATATAAAGTAACTATGTCTCATGTACGAGGGTTGGGGATTAACAATACGGATAAGCGTCGGTTATTGTGAAGGGCAATGCCAAATACGAACAAAACTATGGATCGCTTTTAGTGGTAGCTCATAAAAGATGTACCTTCGCCCCAACATAATGATCGTATAATGTTGAACATGTTAACATTAGCAAATCTGTTAACATAACAGAAGCAAAAATCGGTGAATAAATAGGGGTTAACCAAAATACAATAGAATAATTAGAATCTGTTTTTATAATCGTTAATCCACGTTTGCATTGACAAGATATGACTAAATTAGGTTGTACAAGGCTTTGACATACTGTATAAATGATACTGACAATGAAAACATATTGGTGTGGTGAATATAATGTTACAGATGTGTAAACAATTTAATGTGGTGTATAAATGATTCAGAAATGAAACATTTTAATGTGGTGTATAAAATGTTAATTTTAATGTGATGTATAAAATGTTAGAAACATGTTAACATTTCGGTGTGATGTATAACATATTACAGATATGAATTTTCTTTTTGTATGTACAACTGTTCTTAAATCTGCAACACCAGAGAGAATTCGTTCCCATTTGGTTTGTTGTTGTAATATAAATACGTGATAAGATTGGAGCAGATTCAACATAAACTTTGGCGGTCAAAGCGAATCTCTGTTTATCAATAACATGCAGAAGAAATAAGACAACAAATGGATTCCACCTAGGCCTACAAATCCATGTTCGTTTATCACTACAGTCACAAGAATTACATAAATCCGGAACACAAATTCCACAAATGTTTTTTTAAGTCATGCTATATATGTATAAGACAAGACCACAAATTCAATTTCAAGATGTGGAGCTATTCGCACTCTCTCTTTTTGGACCCATTTAAGAACCGTGATGAAATATTGAAAGAAATGACTAAGACTCGGGTTAAGCAGCCTTCTGAATCTAAGGGACTATGTATTCTCCGTTTAGATAATGTTCCGTACTTGAATAAATATTTGACAAACATGATAACATTTGATTGTTTAAAACGAGTACTCTTGTGAGTGTTTCTTTCCTTATACAGTAGTTTTGAATGGCGTCTGTCTGCAAAGGCTTGATAAAATGGTTATTTGATACAGCATCCAGAATCATTGCGAACAACGTTGAGTGAATTTTGACTACGTCGTCAAATATTGTATCACTAATAATGTATTTTTCCAAACAAAAATGAAATACATATTCTATTGTATAAAAACCTTTTGTATAAAGTAAACATAACATAAGTTTACCACCTTGAGTTGAACGCAGTTTTCAACATTAACACTAATTTACCCATTAGTCATATTGGTTAGGGTTAGTCTAACCCTTTAAACCTATCAACCCCTTAAATTTTCATAACTGGGCATTGTCTACTGTCTAAATCGACATAATATATGTGAATATATATAAAAAAAATCATCAGAATTAAAAGCAAGTTCCTTGCCTATTGGAGTTATATGATTATCAAGGTAATATATCTAATTACGGCTGTATTCCGAGGAGTGTGTTCCTATAATACACATTAATCCCTGATGAGCCTATCGCACGGTCTACAGATAAGCGCTTCAAACACACTTGATTAGCGTTTAGCCAATCATATGATAACTTTAACCCTTATAGTGCGGGGTAATTATCTAAAGGTATATAATTTTGTGTTGTATGCCTTCCAAAACCTTAAATTTCTTCATTATTTGGACGAGGAAATCTTCTCAGAGTAGCTAACAGGTTAGATCACAGGCCAGCCGCCAATCTGCTTTAGCATCAAGTTGGTTCCAGCACTATAAGGGTTAAGACTTCTCTAAAAAAAATCATCGGGTTAGCTGGTGCATGTGAGAGCACATACTGATCTCCAAAAGACTATTATCGATTAGACAGAATGTTGTGTTCTGGATGAATATGCTGATCTGGTGCGATTTGTTCCACTTTCATGGTTAGATATCAATATTTCTCCGAAAGAAAAGTATCGATTGAATGGAAAATTGTGTTCAGAAGGAATATACTGATCCGATGCGTTTTGTTCCACTTTCATGGTTAGATGATATTATCTCTCCGAAAGACAAGAATAGAATGTTGTGTTCAGAAGGAATATACTGGTCCGATGCGTTTTGTTCCACTTTCGTGGTTACATGATATTATTTTTCTGAAAGACAAGAATCGACTGAACGGAATATTGTGTTCAGAAGGAATAAACTGATCCGATGCGTTTTGTTCCACTTTCATGGTTAGATGATATTATCTCTCCGAAAGACAAGAATCGATTGAACGGAATATTGTGTTCAGAAGGAATATACTGATCCGATGCGTTTTGTTCCACTTTCATGGTCAGACATTATTATTTCTCCGAAAGACAAGTATCGATTGAACGGAAAATTGTGTTCAGAAGGAATATACTGATCCGATGCGTTGTGTTCCACTTTCATGGTTAGATGATATCATTTTTCTGAAAGACAAGAATCGACTGAACGGAATATTGTGTTCAGAAGGAATATACTGATCCGATGCGTTTTGTTCCACTTTCATGGTTAGATGATATTATCTCTCCGAAAGACAAGAATCGATTGAACGGAATATTGTGTTCAGAAGGAATATACTGATCCGATGCGTTTTGTTCCACTTTCATGGTCAGATATTATTATTTCCCCGAAAGACAAGAATCGATTGGACAGAATATTGTGTTCAGGATGAATATGCCGATCTGATGCGATTCGTTCCACTTCCATGTTAAGGTATGATCATTTCTCCGAAAGGCAGGGATCGACAGGACGAACGTGTTACACGCCACCAAAGCTGATCCGTGGGTACCTCGAATTCTTCAAGGTGCAGAATGACTTTCATATTCTCGAAAATAAAAATGGTTTACAGTTGGATTGAGCCATTCCTCCTTTAACCCATTACCAAACAATAACGATAGTTGACTACTTTGTTGCAGACGACTTTAGAAAACCTTGTGGGAAAATGAGAAATTGCTCGTGACGAGCAATTTTTTTCTTTTCCCACAAGGTTTTCTGCTCTATCTGACGAATATTTTTAAATTTCATCACATACTGAAATGTCCTTTGCAAACTCTTTCAATTCGGGACAGTCGAAAATTTGTTGGTTGGGAAGGGGTTAAAGAATGGAATAGATTTTCTCTCGTAACGCTTATCTAAAAGATACATTGTTTACATTGAGCCAGCAGTCTAATTAACACTGATATGGGGCTTAACCTGCCCAGACTATGTCTCAACTTATAAACTCGTCTCTTCATATCAGCCCATTACCAAACGTTAACGACGTTTTACCAGTTCGTTGCAGACGACTCTGGAAAGCATTTTGGGAAAAGGAGGAATTACTTTTAACGAGCAATTTCTCCTTTTCCCACAATGTTTTCTGCCCTATCAGAGGACTACTTTAGAATTTGATCACATTCTAAAATGTCGTCTGCAAACTCTTTCTATTTGTGATAGTCTAAAATTGGGTGTTTGGGAAAGGGTTAAAACAAAGAGTTGTATCGTTTTCATAGTGATTACGTGCTTGCGACCTTTTGGTCTCAAGGGGCGACTTTCTTCGGTTCAATGATTTCGTGAAGCAAATTCTGTAAACTTTCGCATGTACTCATAAGACAAATGATCCAAGATTGTAAACTGTCCAAGTTTCAAACAAGGTTTGCTTTGAACATTTCTACAACGCGTGTTAAAATATTCAATTACGTTAAGCATACACGATATTAAAGATTGACTGCCTGTTGCAGAATGCAGGTGGTAAACTGTTCAATTAACCCCAGTCGGATATCTTCTCTCGCCCAAAGCACGTCAGACCATTCGGTTCGTGTGTAATTTAGCTGCAATTTAGCGGAAGTCTTTAAACGTTTAATGGGCGAATTGGTGATTTAATGCGCCATTTCTCCTGGAATAATGAGTTTCTTTTCTTGCCACTATATCTTGATAGAATATCAAAAAAGGGATGCGATATTAGTAAGATAAAGCAGCAAAAAGAAGTAATTGATTAAGAGCATATAATGGACATTCTGTCAGTTAAGCAATTTTACCGAATGAGGGTAGTTGTTCCTGATTCAAATTGAAAGCAACAGAACAGCTGACGGCAGTTTTAGACCTTATCATCATTCTTATTTGTTTTTTTACACGGGAGCTGTGCTGTGTCATAGTGATAATTGACTTGTGACGAGCAATTCCTTTCTTTGGCCACAATGGGTTTTAAGGTATTTTTTTTAATACACTTGCGTCAAATTGAAACACCTTTAAATTCTTATAAACGGAAAATAAACCCCAAATCCTAATGGCAATATGTCAGACCTATCAATACGTTGGCAAAGTCTGTCGCAGAACTATGTAGAAGTAGTATTATGTAAACGTACTAGATTGAAAGCATCAAGAGAAGACTAAGTTTGAGAATACGATGGACGTCAGTAAAAATGTGTTAACGAAGAATATCCATTATCCGCCATTTTGAAACTAAATCTCTCCTCGGATTACCTCAGTCGTTTTCTGTATATATCGGTCGTGGCTGGAACTATTCGCTTCACATCGAATACGACCGATGTATGCCGAGAACGACCTTAGTAATCCGAAGAAGGAATGAGTTTCAAAATGGTGGATTGTGGGTATTCTACCTTAACTTGGGTTAGTCGATAAATCGTAAAGTAAGTATAGTGTAATCGGAGCTCTTCGGCTTATTCCGGCAGTATAGCCTGCCAACATTACCGAGGTATTCCGGATTGGTACAAGTCCGGATTGGTACAAGGCTTTTAATGTTATGTTCAGTGTCTTTGTTCCATATTTTATGGATGTCTTAATACTCTTTTATCAAAAGTTCAGTTATCATGTTAAGCGGGTCAAGAAAAGTAAGATCTTCGCACTTCTCATAGTCAGCTATGGGACTATAGTGAGGACAAATTCACCTCACTTTGGCCGTATTACCTTTACCGTGTGTGTTCTCAACTTCTCATGCAAATAATGGACGGACAGTCCCGAAGATATATATATAAAGATACCTAACGTAGTGTGGAATTATGATAAAAGAGGTCATCTGAGCCAGGTGAATTAGTCCGCACTATACCATACACGAACATTCAATTCTACCTCTGCTGTAAATTCAACAGAGAGGGGCTTTGCAATTTCAAATTCACTTCTTAATAACGTACTTCACATGCCATGGTTGACCACATATTCAAATCATAGCTGAAGATGCATTTATTTGATACCTTATGTATGCCGGTTTTTTCTTGTTTGTTTTTTATCAAGTCTGTGTTAAATAACGTCAGAAGTTAAGACGACATATATTCCCTCACATTAGCGTTTGTCGCTTGTCCAGTTTGTTAGCGACGTTGGACAACAATCGTTAAGTACCAGATATTGAAGAACATATTGAAAAAAAAAACATTTTCTGATGTAGATGCGTAAAAACAAGTAATTATCAAGTAAAGGCAAACTATAATGTCAACCGAATTCTTGATAAATATGTTTTTCCCCTTTTCATTCTTCTGCATGTAGAAGACGAACATATAAGGACCAGGGTAGCGTTTTACTTTAAGTTTTACGCAAAGAATTTGCGTAAGATCAAATCAACAGTCCGTTTTATTTCATTATTGTTATAAGCAATATTGCAATGGAACACATCATTGAAATTGTCTCTTCGAGACGCAATGTTGTAATTTTATTCGTGATGTTATCCACGTATATCAGATTTTACTTACGCAAATATTTTCATGAGTCGTTTAATAAAACAGTACCAAAGAAACCTAAAACCGAGCCATTTATCAACTATTCATTTCGTGCTTTTACCCTTTTAATTCTTAGAAGAAACTGGCTCTTTTGGTAGGTGGGAATTCGATATAAAAGAATTACTATATACATTTGTAAATGATAACATAAATAATCTTACCCCTTCTAAATGAACTTCCTTCGTAACTGTGGTGATAAATCCGTGAATTCGCGCGATCGCAAATTGAGTATATAAAGTTTGAAGAAAGTCGCAGATTACACACAAACAAACGATTTCGTTTCAAAATGTATGTGGTCCAACAATTTTTATTCGTCGTACCTGACAATAGAAATAATTCCATTCAGAAAAAAAATACATAATTCATTTGCAACTGCTTTATATCGTATGGAAATGAAAAAATGTGGACGCAGCATAAGATACCCATACAAACACCTCCCATTTTGCCAACAGTGTTTTTCTTCCCGAAATAAAAGGGAAACTGTTCAATATCCCAAACTTCTCTGAGTTTGGACGATCGAAATGCGATTTATTGTAAGGAAGAATTGTTTGTTTACGCGATTTTGTTTCAGTTGCGATATATGTATAATAAACATACAGTCTTGTCTTCGACAACGTGTTTCCTTCATATCGCATGATCGTATTAAAACTGTAAAACCTAGCTTCGTGGTTCACATTGGCAGTCCTAGGCACACATGTATTAAATGTAAAAGGAACCAAACTATTGTAACGAAAAGAGCTGCGTGAATTTATAAACAGATTTATGTCGGCCATTCGCGCGGTTTGCTCAAAACCGTTTCTCTGTAATACCTCACTTAAACACATGTTCTTAATACATATTTTTTAAAAAAAAAATTGACAAAATTATAAATTGCCTATGGAGTGCATTTTTTCCGTTAGCACAATGGTTTTAACGCAATATCACACAGAACCATATTGCTATGTCGTATGTTGTTGCTGACAGTTTAGACCGGTCACGATGCCCATATGGAGGGATGTTTAAACAAATAACCCTCTGTCGATCACACGTTATTAACAGTTCATTGACTTCCACGATCGCGATGAGCAAATGATACGCGTTAAATCAACACATCTGTAGCAAGGAAATCTCATTCTAACGCCATACATGTACATCATTCGACGCGAAACTTACGCATTATTCCCGATAAAAAAAACTCCATTTGCAACTAGGTTTATATTTATGTATTAACAGCTTTGCACCTCAATATTCGAAATCGCCATTAAACGAAAACAAACACGTTAATAAAAAGGAATGGTGTAATTATGAATCATAAAGTTGATACATCAAATCTTTATACTGAATTAATGTATAATTTAGGTGCGAATGACTAAACAACCCAATAAATAGTTTAAACAACAACTCCTCGATATTCCATTTAAAACTATTAAAATACGATTCGTGCAAAATTATGAAAACATGAATTATCATAACCCTGTCTATCATAACAGAATATCCGTACTTTGTTTCCCACCGAACCGTTATAACCATTATATGAAACATACCAAACGATAAATGCGTAAAATAATAAACCGTTCTTCGCCGGCCTGTAAAATCCAATATGCGTTCAACAGTCCTCTGTATGTACGAAGCAAAGCACACAACAAACTACGTCCTCAGATCACCCGATGTCAATCCAGTAATAACGCTTTACCACCTGACGCCACATTTTGCGTCTTACAGCGGGACGACTTTCAAAAAGCATTTTGGCAAAAGAAGAAATTGCTTGGCACAGGCAATTTCTCCTTTTGCCACAACGCTTTTCCACAACGCTTTTCCTATCTACTAACTTATCACAACAACATAACTGGAAGGTTTTTCAAATGTTTACATAGATTTTCTAACGTCGTCTTCGTCAAGTACAATATTATCGTCTGCTGGTGTTCAAGAGTTAAAGCAGCTCCTAGTGAAGCGATAAACGTTTCTGACAGTAGGCCCATTCCACAACATGGGAATCTGCCACTGGTCCAAAGTGAAAGAAAAAGCAGACGACATGCAATGATATGAAAAGTGTACACTTTTTTTTTTATATCATTAGGAGGTGACAGTTTTAACAAAATGAATGATCAATAGAAGCACACAATCCTTTTGTTACAATGGTATATTAAGTCGCCATCAGCAGAAGCGGCTGGTGATCGCTCTACCGCACAACCATGTTGCTGACGACAATGTCAGTTGCGCAAATTCCGGTTTAGCGTTTTCAAGGTAGGTTTTGTATTTTTCTGGGTTTTTTTTCTTCGGACAAGTAATCAAAAATCTAAAAGCTTGAGTCAACCCTTATTGATTTCAATCGCCATCGGGTAAGGTTTCAGTTTTACACTCGTCGAATTGGCTGTGATTTCGTAATTTTTCATCGCCGAAAGGAACTCAAAAATACGTTTTTCCGATACCTCGTTCGCAAAACCAGTAAAATATCGTACAATTCGCAATTTTATGTCAAGGTAAATGGATGTTCTGATTAATGATGATACTCAAAACTACCAAATTTGCTGCACAATCGGTTTGTTTGGATAGATTATCGTAATTTCTAACTAGTGGTGCGGTTGTGGACTTAAAAATTGCAATTTTGAATTGCAACGGCGAGGAATTACAAGATCTTGGCCTATTCCACGAGTTTAAAGCTGAAACTTTACCTGTAGGCGGTTGGATTCAATAGGGGTTGAATCATATTTTTAGATATCTTTATATTCATAAAGGAAACCATTGTGGTTTTTATCGCAATGATACTCAAATATGAAAGATGCATTTTTCAATCCATTATTGTATCATTATTATGTTTACATCACTTCAACAATGTTTCAGTTTAATTGCGATGCCTGACTTAAACCTGGATGGAGGAAACTCCATTTTCTTACTTTGAATAAAGGCCTGTCAAGCTGGACAGAACCTTCAGGATTGTCTAAATCAGTTAAGAGATACCTTTCATAGAATACCATTGTATAATAGAGTGCTTAAAATGCGTTGATGATACAATGTGTTTGTGTTCTTGCATTCCATCTCACCACCTGCTCACTGTCGTATATATTTGATACGCTTTCATGGGAACTCAACATATTACACCATCAAAATGGCAGGCATTTCTCTTCGGCACACATCATTGCGAGCCTATTGTTTTATGTGTTTCTTCCTGATCGTTTCTTCTATAATCAAATCTTAAATGTGATGGCTTGAATTTGTACTGTACAAACCAACGATATTTACCCGAAATTGAAAGTAACAGGATCATTTCAGAGAAAGACAGGAACGATAGATAACTCACTGATTTCACACATGTTTGGGCAGACATATTTACCTTCCATAGTTTGAACAGCCACATATGCGTTTCCTATAATGCCAAGCAAATTTATATAAAAATTTCATAGGTACCATTATTTTATTTATATTGTCCTGAGTGGCGGTACTACGGAAAATGAAAGATACATTGCATAGGGATAAGAGCTTTAACGGGTAGCAATTTAATACGTGGGTACCAGATGCCATACAATTCTCCCTACGATCCATTAATTTCCCCTCCCTTTGATTACCGTTCAAATGTAGAATGGCTGCGAGTGATGTTTCCCGGCACTTGTGTCTTACTGACATGATCAGAAAACAAAGAAATGGTAATAGTTTCGATAGCTGACGAGCAGCCTTCAAGTTGGAGAGAATAGTGCACGGGACATATTTGTACATATGTTGAGAATTTGTTTGGGTGATAATTGATTGTTAGTTTGGGATTTAGAAACGCCTGATGTACTCGTCAACGAGTGCTTATTCAGACATTCATGTGGATTATAATCCAGGTAACAGTAACGTCGAGTAACGGGAGTTGATTTGCTACCCGGATAGCGGCCTGTACCCGTCCAAGCCCTGCTAGTGATAACATGCAAGGGCGAACCCGGGTAATTCGGTTGTGTAGCCCAAAGTTCGATCCTTGATGAAGTGTTTGAAATCCCCGTGCAATACATCATGACCAGGGTACTGTACGCATTAAAGCCAGGAGCGCCGAGTTGTAAGACGGCCACCTCAACTACTGGGCCACATAGGACCCATGTAGAGTTTTATTTTAATTCTTTACCACCTGCAGACGTCAGTTTGTTTTAACTTGAAGCAGACGACGTAAAACTATGTAGGCATATGAAGAACATTTCAGTTCTGCTTTTTAATATGTGAAAGGATTGAAAAGGCATTGTGACGAGCAACTTCTCATATTGCCCAAGTGCTTTTTGAAAATCATATGCTGCAAGACGTTAGATGGTACTGTTAATTGAAGTGTTGACACATAAAACAATCGTACACTCCAAGGTACTGCCATTCGTTGGTAAAGTGTGTCACTGATGTAAAACAACCAATCGGTCACTTTTTGAAACTATTTGCTCATCCAAGTCACTTTTGAAACAATTATGAATTCAGGGCGCTGTGTCAATGACATATGAAGAGCTTAAATCAAATGTTTTGGAGGCAAAGACTGTGTGCAATGACATTTCGTCAAAAACTCGGTATATCATATACACCAGCAGCAACAGACTCTTGAGGGATTTACACATTACCATGTAACGCCACATTTTAACGTCTTGCAAATTTAAAAAATCATCGTGGCAAAAGGAGAAATTGCTTGTCTCAAGTAATTTCTCCTTCTGCCACAATGCTTTTTCAATATATTCACATATCACAACAGCAGAACTAAAACGTTTAAAAAGTCGTCTGCTTCTAGCACAAATTGTCGTCTGCAAGTGGTAAAGAGTAGACTTTCAATGTTGCAAGTATGTTTCATGTCGGCCTCTTTAAGATTGAAAATAAAACATCGGATATATAAAAGAAAAGTAAGACATCCGAGTTGTTCTTTGCAATTTTATTTAATGTCATTTTGTCTTTTGACGATGAACAAATGTCTACAAATTGTATAGATCAGCAATCAAGCCGATAAAAAAGCTGCCAATAGAAAAATGCGTAAATGTTTGAGTGCTCTAGAACAGAAAACAAAAACATACAAGAACACAAGCAACTGGCCCAAGGGACATTTTAAAGCAACCTTAACACTTATAGTGCTGGAAAGAACTTTATGCTTATGCAAACAGGTTAGATCCAGGCCAGCCGCCAAGTAAATTGGCAGCTGGCCTGTGATCTGACCTGTTTGCTTCTCTGAGTATCTTTCCTCATTAAAATTAAGCAGATATTTAAGGTTTTGGAAAGCAGACGACACAAAAATATATCTTTAGAAAATTACCCAGCATTCTAAGGGTTAACTAGAATGCTCAAGTAATGAATTTTATCTAACTAAACATTTGATTACTTCATGGGTTTCTATATGTAATATAGTATCTCCGATATATTAAAATGATGACCAACAGGTGTCCAATGCTATTGAGTTAATTTGAAAATGCTCTTTAGCAAACATTGCTTTAAAATGACAAAAGTTGGGTCCAGATAACAAGAAACACCTCTCAGAACTAAGCAATTACTGGCTTTTCAGACAGTAAAGGTACAGAAAATTGGAAAGGCTGCATCTTATTAATAACAAGCATGAGGGAAGTCAACATAAAGTATATGCAACAAAGACTTATGGATAAAGCTTTTCAAAAAGATCAATATATTACTCAATAAGAATAGGTGGGAAAAGTACAAACATTAGACAACAGCAATAACTTTGTCTCGGGATTTCTAGAAAGCGCCATTTGTATCAGATAAAAATGTGATGTTAATTCCTCCAATGTTTAACAGTTCTTGACTACATAGTGTGTCAGAAGTATTACAAGTAAACCCTGTTGAAATATCCATCCTTGTTCAACAATCCATGTCCAAAGGTATTCAGGAAAAGGTTTGCTTTCTAAAATTCTGATCTAAATCTACTTCCTTGGAAAAACTTTTCTTCCATTCTGATCAAAATCTACTTCCTTTGAAAAAGCAATATTTGATTCTGATCTAAATCCACTTCCTTGGAAACAAACAAATTAGCACACTATCTCTATGTTAAGCTTTTATTAACAACCTGTCTCATTTAACCCTTTTTCAAACAATAACGACATTTGGCTACTTAGTTGCAGGCGACTTTAGAAAACATTTTGGGAAAAGGGGAAATTGCTCGAACGAGCAATTTCTCCTTTTCCCACAAGGTTTTCAGCTCTTTCTGAAGAACATTTTTCAATCACATTTAACAATTTGAAACTTTCAATCAAAACCGATCACTTGATTTACCAATTTCTAAAAACTTAACTGTCTTGTGCATCTAAGGTGGTGATAAGTTACTTCAAGATAGTCTGCCAAACAAAAGAAATTATTCTAAAACAGTAAATGATAAGATCTTGGCTTGGCACATTGGTCCAATAATAACCTGACATGTGATAGACATGTGAGAAACTTTTCCCCATCTCATTCATTTGCAGATTGGCCACTCTAGAAGTTTATTATAATAAGTTAAAAGCAGTCCTGTTTCTGAAACAGAAAAAAAAGCAAGATAGTGACAGTAAAATAAAAAGCAACAAAAATATCAGTAAAAAAATACATCACAATAAGGTGCGTCACAACATTCATGTATAAATAATAAAAACAAAATAGATTTATACTCTCACACAAAATGCTTTCTAAAAGTGTTAAAATGTAAGAGATTTCCAAAAGACTGTCACCGTTAACATCAATAAGTGCTTCTTTCAAAGCATTTAAGAACTTGAGGTCTGGCAAGGCATAAAATCAATAAAAACCTTTATTATTTATCTGAGTTAAAATTGAAAAATACTCATCTTCAATATGTATTTACTAATCATCTGCATAAGACTTACACGTCCGACATGATTCTAACCGATTCTTAGTTCAAAACCAGACTTAGTTATTACTCAATAGAATCTATTCTTAACTTCTTATGGAAAAAATATTATACAAGCCAATTTGTGTACAACAAATGTCACGAAAGCTTCAACAAAAGAATTTTAACAGCTAAAGAAATCATCTCTTTGTTGACCAATCAAATACTAACATGTAAATAGTACATTATGATTTTGGCAGGGAACTTTAACACATGAAACTTACAACCTGGTCATGAGTCCTTAAACAGTGTGACAAACTGATAAACTTATATCATGTAACAAGGCCATTCTGGCAGACATTTAACTCTTAGAATGCTGGGTAATTTTCTAAAAATAGATTTTTGTGTCGCCTGCTTTCCAAAACCTTAAATATCTACTTAAATATGATGAGGACAGGTACACAGAGTAGTAAACAGGTTAGATCACAAGCAAGCCGCCAATTTGCTTGGTGGCTTGCCTGGATCTGACCTGTTTGCATAAGCATGAATTCCAAGCCATTTCCACCACTTTAAGGGTTAGAGAAATAAGTAAAATGACAAAATTATCCATCCAAATCTGAATATATCAATTTTCACACTGATTTCATTAAAAATTTAAATAAATACACTCATAATAAGCAATTTTTCCCAAATACCAAATTGTAAATGGTTGACTATTGCAATTGCCTTTTAAGAAGTTTTACAATAGAGTTAATCAAAGATACCTTTCTATAACAATGTTTATTGTATTTCAACTGCAATTCCTCATATGTGATTTTGTGACTGGTCAAAATTAAAAAAAAAAAGAAAAGATAAATCAGCTGTTAAATTTTTAAGTTTAAAGAATACCATATCATTTCAATTGTGATAGTTGAAAGAAACGCCAAGTCAAAAATAAAGTTGAAAAACCCATCATGACTGAACTCTTTTGTCAATTTCTTGTTGTTGGAAGTTTTCTCCTGCAAGCACATTAACATATGTGCAAGGTACATAGTGCTGGAACAGACTTTATGCTTATGCAAACAGGTTAGATCTAGGCAAGCCGCCAAGTAAATTGGCGGCTGGCCTGAGATCTAACCTGTTTGCTACTCTGAGTATCTTTTTTCATAAAAATTAACGAGATATTTAAGATTTTGAAAAGCAGACAACACAAAATCTTTTTTTCAGAACATTACCCAGCATTCTAAGGATTAAGACCAACCATGTCCTTTTTTTCGAATTTTTGAAACCCTTGGGAACATATTTTGTTTTAATACCAATCACTGATGAACTGTACCATATCTTCTGCACCATATCTTAACAACTCAACAGTATCAAATCTCCGCACATTTCTTTTTTTAACAATGATAACAATCTTGCATAGACCAAAACATATTTTACATAACAACAGTATGGTGAACACACAAGCTGGGTCAAACAAAAATTACCCTACATATGATAATTTGGAAAATCAAAATCAGTTCACAAAATTAGTAAAGCAAATACCAAGTTTAAGACATAGTTGATCCAAATTACTTATAAATAAAAAGAAGATGCTTGTTGCCCATGAATGTTTGTCACAATTCCGTCCATAAGTATTACCATTCCATCTTTGTGATGGACCAGGACTTGCTATAGTCTCATATCCAAGCCTTCTATTCCAACTATTCTGTATGAGCTAATAAAAAGTGGACAATGCTACTCTCATGCTTTCTGCTGAAAACCATAAAGCGTTTCTTTTCCACAAACTACAATTCAAGGGTTCAATGCAAGACTATAGTAAGTGCTTCACAAACATGAAGCACTTACTATAGTATTGCATTGAACCCTCAAATTGTCCTTTGCTCTTGCTTTCAGAATGAATTCAATGAAAATTTCCACATGAGGGAATTAGTTTAAACAAGCCACTATAGGGTAAAATTGTCACAAGCATTTTCATTCACCATATTTACATATTCCTTTAATGATGAAGAAATAACAGGCATTAAGAAAGTTATTTATATTAACAAATATTTCAATCTATGTACAAATCAATCATGAAGTTTACTAACTATCCACGGCTGTAGAGTTCATCATTAAAATGGTTTAACAACTTAAGGGACAATGTGTTGGGTAATCACATTTACAAAGGCATGTCCATAAAAAATATGTTTGCAATTACCAAATCGAGGGTTCAATGCAAGACTATAGTAAGTGCTTCATAAACATGTAGCACTTACTATAGTATTGCACTGAACCCTCCAAATGCCCTTATGCTAAATAGAAAAGGTAAAGGGAAAACATCTAGGTAAAAAGTTACTTAGATTCTGAAAACATTACCTCATACAGAATTTCAGGGCTGGTTCTAATTCAAAGCAGGGGTACCCCATTGTGATAGTGTAGAAATCATCATGACTAAACAGAGGAAATGTTTGTCATGTTGACTGATACAGGTAAAAATAATGAGGAGCGTATCAAACTTCTGTAACCATATTTTAGTTACAGTCTACAGTAAACACATAAAAATAGTTTTAGTTACATCAGTTCAAGGATTTATACCAAACAAGAGGGAGAACGGATCTCAAAGTTATAGGGAAAGATTCACCCTTATTGATAAGTAACATCAAAGTTAGATACATCCAAAAATGATTCTTTGCTTATTTGTGATGTATGCTTCACTCAAACAACATATGAGTTTTTCAATAGCTCTTCCATCTGATGGGTTAATCTTTAATAATACATTAATCTTGACAGAATTTTAATTTAAACTTTGAATTGATTATGATTAAACCTTTATCATGTTAGTATAAACATAATTGCAAGGGGGGGAAACCTATGGCACTTAAAGGTCAAATTTCCCGATAAACAAAATTTTCTTTAATTATGGTTTTTGAATTAGGTTATGGTTTCGTTATGACGGAGGTAATGATTTTTTTCTCATCCAGAAGCGAAAAATGTTGTTTTTGACTACTTTTATTCACCTTTATCGATTTTTGTGAATGACTTATCTCCCTTGTTGTGACGTCATTTGTGCTTCAAAGTCATATGAACTATCAGTAAGAAGAATTTAGTTCTCAGTAACGACGGTGTTTTTGAACAAATTTCGGACATTTTAAGTGTTGAATTGTGTTTTGGGAAACGTAAATTGGATATTGAATATGGTATTTTGACAGGTCTTCTGGTGTTATTCTGCTTTGGTAGCAGGGATGCGAGTTTCTCCCGTTTTCCGACGAACATAAAAGCTGCAAAAAGTTTCGATAAGTAAACTGGACCGTGTTTACTTTATAAATAAGCAAAAGATATATTCCCCAAACAGGAACAGTAGGCTGTGTTACTTTCACTTCGAAGACGGCAAGTTTACGCATTGTTAGGCGTTTCCAGAGAATTGATTTTATTGATCTTTAAATGATCGGACTCAATTCAAAGTAATTTATACAGGTGAAGACGCTTCAAATTCATTCTACTTATTGAGTAACCGTTATATTTCCCTGAACTGATGTTTGTGATTAAAACAATTCCTGACTGTTAGTTTGGGGTGTTAGAGCCTCGTGTAGTCTTGCTAGATCTTTATATAGAATGTGCACTGTGTAAATGTAGATAAATTCAAGAAAAGGATAAATCACGTTGATTACACCTTTTTTGAAAGTCAATTTCCTTGAATGACTCTATTGCCAAGCTTGTTTTGTTTGGAACATATTAACTATGCTACATACTTAGTCAGGAATACTTAATTAGGCTGCTTTACGATTATATTACGTAAGAATTCAAAGGGTTGCAAGAATATGTTAATTTCATCCAACATCATAAGTTATTGTATTGCCATGTCTTTGGGTTTTAAACGCTTAAATGCGTCTTGTTCTTATTTGCAAAACTTGTTTTATGTTTTAACATAATCGTAGAAACGTTGCCATTTTACATAAATGAGACAAAATGAAAAATGTATGTTGATTGCTATGATAACAAACCGATTAAAACAAGCAAGTTTCTTTTATCTGCCGTTGTCTTTGAATGAAAATTCAAAATAATGAATATTTGATATCCGCAAACTGTCTCTGAACTCATCAACGCAAATGATTATGGGTTCGATCTTAACTTAAGCGTCTGCTTTTCGGAATTATTTAAATCACACACCTCATTTGTTTGCCATTGGTAATATTGGTTTAAATGACGTATGTCACACTGAAATGCAGGTGTTCAAACATGATTATTACAGATTTATATTGATAATTTAGTAATAAGACCACTAAATATATAATTTATACATTTGAACATAATCTCTTTGTTTACAATTTAATTGGTTATTGTCAGTTTACCTCACATACAAAGGGTCAATCAACAAACATCGGACATTACAAGGATTAAGGGTCGTTATGCAAATTAACACCAATCTGCCACATTTGCACATTACCTTTCAAGTCTCAAGTCCTTTATTGTTTAGGCGAAAGATAGCCTCTGGCGTTGTTAATCTCTTAAATATCTCTGTTGTTAATTAACAGGTCTGACACGTTCTGCTATTCCAGACATGAAATAACAAGCGGCAAATCTCACACTTTCAATGCGCGGCAATTAAATTTATCTAAAAAATCCATTGTTAAGATATAACCAATTAAGACCAAACTCTCACAGGATGTTTGGATTGATATGGTGTCAGGACATATTTATCTCTCAATGTGACTTACGTCTGATACTTTGTCGTTATGATATTCAAAGAAGTGAACATGTTGTCTTTTCTATTAGAATAGTTTGACACTTCAATAAGTATATGATAATCAGTATTCACCAAAACGGTATTAACTCTATGTTTACAACAAAAAAACGTTTTGACATCAAAATCAAGTTTTGTCAAATTGATATTTAAATTCCAAAATCATAAAAAACAAATCCAAATAGGTTTATGTAAGGTTGTTAGTAAAATAAACTATGACGATTTTTTTGTTTTAGCTGTTAATTATTAAACCTGTCCGAAAATTAAATGCTCAATATGTCAAGGCTACTTACACGAGAGAAAACGAACATAAATGTAAAGTGAATGTGAAGAACAATTCTTAAGTCAAAACAGTTGATCTAGAAAGACGACATCGGAATCAATTTCGAAATCATAGACCTCTTACTGGGGGTGGAGTTACTGGAAAGTTGCCGGATGATTTTAACAAATACTCTTGAATGTGCCAGTGTTTAGTTTTGAAATTTGGATGTGTGGTGAAAATGTGAGTTAAAGGATAACCTTCGTATCAAAAGTAAGTTGGGTTATAATACGGTTTGTTTGTTCGCAATTTATTATCTTCTCCCGTTTCATGTATTGATAAGACAATGAAGGGTGAATTTGACAGTCAATGGTTATACGATGTACGGTTTTAAGACAATTCGTTTATTCAGATCTATGTCTTTGTTTACTACTCAATTAAAACCTTAATGCTAATACACGATCATTGACGAAAAAGTACTCGTGGTTTTTTTTTCAACAAATTTTAATAAAAATAGCTGTTTTCACAAATATCGTCAAAATTTCAAATTGATTCTTACATATGATAACATTTACAAATCCTTTCAAATTTACGCGTTACGTCACTTACTCTATTTTTCAGAAGAATATTCTTATAATATGAAACATATTCAATAAAGAAAATGCACTGTCAATCCAAACATTGACTTAAGGATTGCTATTTCGAGGAAAATCGTCCCAATTTCAAGCCGTTCCTTTCATATGAACGCATTGACATATCCTTGTAAATTCACGCGTTAAGTCACTAATTCATTTTTTTCAAATTGATATTCTTATAACATGAAAAATATTCAGTATAGAAAATTCACTGTCAATCCAAACAATGACTTAAGAATAATTTATTTCAAGGAAAATCGTCCAAATTTCAAGCCGTTCCTTTCATATGAACAGGTTTACGCATTGACAAATCCATGCAAATTCACGGGTTAAGTTATTAATTCATCTTTTTTCAAATTGATATTCTCATAAAATGAATCATATTCAATAAAGAAAATGCGCTGTCAATCCAAACAATGACTTTAGGATCGCTTATTTGAAGAAAAACACCAATTCTAACCAGCGATCGCTCTTCACGCCCTTTACATGGCGCATTCAGTGGATCACGAGTGACGTCACAGCAAAGGGAAGTAAGTCATACGAACTTTTATTAATCGGTGCGCTATGACGGTGATTTATGACGTAATGCGTTATGCTAAAATGTTGCAAATAATTTCAATGTGATTCTTTTACTTCATATTTTAATTTTATGAAATAAACCCAACCTGTACATATGACCTTTAAATACAAATTGCATTTCATTGGAATTAAATATTCAAAAATCACTTACTTCTTACAACGACCCAAAACTATTTCTTAAAGTATTTTTCAAAGAACAAATTTAAATTGCTGTGCAGGAGTAAAAAGTACATTAAAAAGAGACATAAACCATTCCAACATAAAGTGTTTTGTGGCTAGTCTTACAAAGTTAAATTAATATAGGTATGGCACAACCTTATTTCTAGAACAAGATCTGCAAAACTGATAAAACAGTTGTTAATTTGATTATTCAAGAAAAACTTCCAACAAAAGGAAACATTGTTTAATATATGTAATTCGATTTATTTGATAAGCATTTTTATTTAGTCACAAAGGCTTCAACTAGACCTACCAATGGAAAGATCTGTTAAGTTAATATATTGAAAACAGTGTTATGTTCAGACACTTAAAGTTAGCACCTGCCATAAATTTCTAAATATAGGGTAATGGTAAAATTCCGTCCCATCAATAAAACCACACTTAATCAACATACTAGGCAGTAACATGGAACAGTAACATAGGTATGAAATGTATTGCACTCCGGTTTTGATAAAACGTATTAACACAATTGAAAGTAAAGTTTAACACAAGTTGATCATATGGCAGAGAAAGAGTATGTAATAGTAATGACTTGGTTATCCATTCCTGTCTACTATATACAAATAAACGCTCAGGGAGCAGTCCACATAAATATAACCTGCTATCGAATTTTTGAAGTATTTGTGAAGTAGTGTCATTCAGTAAAACCCACAAGGAACCGTTGGTGTGTGCAGATGACATTTGTACCCTTCAAATTAAGGTTTCATTTGCCATATCATTAATTTATTATATGAAATAACCAAAGGCAATCTTCTTGAATAATCTAGGCAATCATATGAAAGCCAATACAAGACAGTCATTAGCTATTTTTTCCTTCATACACTGCTGCGTAAATTGTGTAATTTCCCTGTAATAAAACACTTTACACAAATACATCAAGTTCCACTTCATCGAATCGCATAGTCTAATACATTATAAAAACAACAGAGATGCAGGAATCAAGAGAAAGCACCAACAGCATTCTACATGTCTATGTTACACATTGTCTGGCTATATACACATACAGTGGGTGGTGACAGAACATTTAATTGTGACATTGTAAATGTACATATGTTCAACAGTTTCATTTGATGTTTAACATAATCAAACTAATTTACAAATTCATTGAGCGAATCTATGTACAGTGTAATGGATGAAGAGTTTGAGATAAATGGGGCTTTTCCATTTGCTACTTTAATTTCCATTTCAAAATCCTATCTTGTAAAAACTCCTTAGAATCATCTAAGCAAGCTGATTGTAATGAGTTTGCACAAGAAAGAATTCATGAAATAGTTATGAAAGTATTGAGTAAACACATGAAGTGCCCTCTATCTATATCTCTGATGGATGATTATTTACAAATGATTACAGAGTTCAATCTTGGTTTACATATAAGTTCTATATACACTGAGAAGGAAAAGCTATGAGGAGGTCCAATCGAAGATCAATCCTCATTGGGCATTAATAAAACACTTAATACATCAAAAATGATAACACATTTGATTCAAACTAAAAATTCATCAATGCAAGAAAAATGCCATTTTGTTTGTTTCATAGAATACTATTGAAAAAGGGCAATACAATGCTCCATAAAAGAACAGTTTGTATTGTAATTACTTCACCAACTTAGACTTTAAAAGTTAAGTTGGTGTTTTGTTTGTCATGTCCATTAGTAATGAGTCCTTTTCGGGTGACTCAAATGAGAGTCCTTCATCATTGAGAATAGCTAACATTAGTGTTTAACTTATTCATCAACTTAGAGAAGAGGTATTTACTGAATTGAGGGCAATGTTAGCACCTTTAACCCTTTACCAAATGTCAAATTTTCGACTATCCTAAATTGAAAGAGTTTGCAGATAACAGTTCAAAATGTGATAAAATTGAAAAATAATTTTCTGATAGGGTAGAAAGCATTGTGGGATAAGGAGAAATTGCTCATTAAGAGCAATTTCTCCTTTCACCACAATGTTTTCCAGAGTCGTCTGCAACAAAATGGTCAAATGTTGTTATTGTTTGGTAAAGGGCTATTGTTTGTTATCTGATGCCAATATGTTATTAATAGGTCACTACAGGCAGTCAGTGAGTAGGTAGGTAAGGTCTGTTCGTTTCTTGCTTGGAGAAAGTTTCCCTTTAGACAAGGTATCCAAAATACTGTTTACCCGTTCTCTCTTTTCTTTTCTCTGAAAGTATAATGTTCAATTATGTAAGATTATCAATTTCTAAAACAATCCCAGGATTTTACTGACATTCATCAGACTACTTATTCTAGTACAGGGGACAATTTTGGGGTTTACTGAAGTTTTAATCCTATAAAGAACAATTAATTACCAATTCCTTTTCAGTATTGTGCCAACTCTAAATTTGGAATCTCAATCTTCCTTTCCTTTTTTGTCACAATATTCTCTTATAACATTGGATGAATATTCTCTAACAATTTGAAACTATCTTTTTCCCCATTGTTTAGAAAATTTGGAAATGTAAAAGGATTCAGGTTCTTTTATGCTAATTAACAAATGGACTATAGCATGTCACTGTACAATTAAATAAATGTCGAAATTCTTTAATGAAATCTCATGCAACGAGCTGAATTCAACACGCCACATGTCCAATATCTACAAAATTCAAAACTCTTTTACATTATAAAATTAGGATTAAAAACATTTTATAGCTCAGGCTAAAATACCATCTGCTATTGATATGACCAAATTCGACCAATTCAACCAAAGGGATAGTGGAAAGTAAGTGAGAAAAAAAATTAAGTACAAAGGACCAAAACTATTCTAGAAGTCTTACCCTTTCTATTTTGACTTTAACCAAGGGAACATCCTCCTCTTCATCAGACGCTGGCTTCTTTTCCTGGACCGTTTCTTCTATGCTACCGGAACTTTTTTCCCGCCAGTTTCGTTTGTAGGCCTCGGGAACCTCATGCGGCTGTAAGGAGAGAAAAGCATTGTTTATCTATATCTACCATGTGCTTTTTTAAATCAATCCAAATTATAAAACAACATCAAATAACTGTAATTCAACATGAAAATAACATTTTCATTGTAACAGAGTAGAATATCATCACAAAAAAAAAACCTGCTTGTTACGAGCCATAGCCAAGATAAAAGGCTAAGCTAAATACTTTTCTTTCTCTCCATAGCATGTGTTGAGAGTGCTTATTTATATCATCTCAGTGAGATAATATTAATGAGTACACACAAGATAGAGCTTGTGTGATAGTTTCTGAAGACAACACAATAAAATACCCTAAAAAGCCTATCATCTGTACCAATTTTCTTTTTTTTTTTTTTAATATGGGTTTTACATCACATCAACATTATTCAGTTATGTAGCGATGCCCAACTCTTAATGATGGAGGAAGACCCCATCCTCAACTGCCCATAAGGGCTGGTCAAGGCGGGTAGAACCATCGGCATTCCGTAAGTCAGTTGGGAGACTGTCTCTCATCTGTACCAATAATGGATGAAATATTTTAAGTTCTTACAGAATAAGTCCTCTTAGGATTCAAGCGCTTTTCATACATCTCAAAGCAGTAAGACCTTGTATTCACTGAGCATCTGAAATAAAAAAGGAATAAGACTTGAAACAACCTTTTTTTAGTCATTTCTTAAAAAAAAATAAAAGTGTATAAATCACAAAAACAAACATGATTTTCCTTTTTTTCAACAAACAATTCTTTCAGTCAATGAAAATAATGCATCTCTATTTCCACTTCAATTGAAGTCAGCCAGATCCTTCATTTATTAAAGGGGGCTTCACCCATGAGTCAATTTACAAGTCAAAATAACATGTTATTGAAACAATACAGTTTTTGAGTTGCAGTATAATATTTAATAAAAAATAGCTACTAAACATTAAATTGATACAGAATGTGTCAATGTATCTAAGTATGCGACGGATTTCAATACTGTTGCAACCCTTTTGAATCTGTAGAAATATTTATTCAATGCAGGCTCTATAAATACTTTGATACAAACTAATTCTACTTCCAACTGCTATTCTTCAATATATCTTATATGACACTGTAGCTGCTAAACAGTTTTAAAAAGTAAAATATCGCAGTCTCCTCATATCTGTGAAGAAGTAGCTTTAACAATGCAATATGGTATGAATTACTTTTTACACAAAATCATCATCAGAAGCTATTGGTTTGTACAGTGTAAGATGTTTTACGCGACCACAACACTTTTTCAGTTATGTAACAGCTTTCATTGATCCACCAGTACCATGCTAGGGCTCTGAAGTCTGGGCTATTCATAAAGCTTCGCCATTCGCCATTTTTTTTTTTTTTTTTATATGGGTTTTACATCACATCAACATTATTTCAGTTATGTAGCGATGCCCGACTCTTAATGATGGAGGAAGACCCCATACTCAACTGCCCACAAGGGCTGGTCAAGGTGGGTAGAACCATCGGCATTCCGTAAGTCAGTCGGGAGACTGCCTCTCATGAAAATCCATATCCCTCTCAGGATTTGAACCCACGCGGAGAGGGGCCATGTGATTTCAAGTTCTGTACTCTAACCACTAGGCCATGGAGGCCCCGCCATTCGCCATAGGCGAAAGTCAACTTGGTTTGGCGAAAAAAGAAATGTACCCTTTCGTCAATTTGGCGAAAGTAAAATTGACCCCATTTTGTATAGAGTCTGTAATGGCGAAAGTGGGAAGAATGGCTAAAGTCTTTTCGCCACTACAAGTGGTAATCATTAATTAAAATTGAATAGTTTGACGTTGAACAGCTTAAATATAAATAGAAGTGTTTGGTTCCTTAGCCGATTTTCTAGTGAAAGCGCTCTTTTAGAAAATCCGGAGACCAGACATTATGTATATTTCCAATAGCAACGTTTAATGAAAATGTTTAAACAGGCCGGTTCCCGGTTTCAGTTTATGTGTCACACTAAAGTCGGTACCAGAATAATAAAACGCACCAAAACGTTTTCGATACTTATTTCTGTAGCTCACTGCGTTAAAAAAAGATACTCATAAAGGTGATATGGGACTTATTGCAATAAAAAGCACGCGAATAAAAAACATTATTTGTGTGTAAACACATTCAATATATCAAGCGTTTTAAATGATTACATCGATGCAATATTAGAACGAAATTCCATGGTACGGAATTTACGGACAACGAAACAACAACAACAACAACATGAGGGAAAGGGACTCCCGGTGAAAAATGGTAATTAAAACAAACATTCAAGGAAATATAACCTTTTATGAGCATATCTTAATGCATTGGAACTCCCACATTTAGTAAAAAGAACGTCATTATTGTACAAGTACTGTCAACTTGCCAGTTCAATGACTCCCAGATCACGTAAACACTGCAGCATACCCTGCAAACTTTAAGGTTAGATATTCTTTTTTAAAATGTTTAATTTATTTTGTTTTATTTACAATCAAAAGTTATTTTATATTCTTTTTTTAAATGTTCATTTTGTTTTATTTAAAAAATGAATCATGCCAGGTTCATGCATGCAAGTTTAATTATTTTCTGTCGTCTTTCTAACCCTGTCCCAAAGTTCTGTAAACATTTATTGAGGTATAGGATGTAGTACTCTACTAAGAACAACCACACAATGAAGTGGCTGATACAAGAACTGTTATTTATTTGTTCAATTTACACATCATTTATTTTATTATGTGATAAATACCATTCTAGCCTATTTCAATAATTGGTCTGTAAATTGAACAAATGAACTGTAATTTATATTTAATATTTCTGCTAAAATGGCTAAAAAGACTTAGCCAAATTTGGCTTTGCAAAAATCCAAGTGGCTAAAGAAAATTTGGGTAGCTTAGCCAAAATGGCTCATAATATTTTGGTCCAAAGAAGAGCCCAGGAAGTGACTTGCCAAAGGATACTCCAACCAAACCGGAGTTGTTGGTGGGGCTCTATCTTGGTTGGTGTTGGTGGGGTTCTTAATCTGCCATCATAACCACCCGGCCACGCAGTTATTACTATAACTGTAATAGACCTCCAAAATGAAGAGCAAAACTAGCATAATCAATAATGACAGATATGATAAGATTGTCCAATAAACAAGAGCACTTACCTTTGTTTTGATGATATTTTATAGAAGAGGTGCAAAGTTTTGTCCATACGATATTCACATATATAGAGATCCTCATCCCTATAGCCTCTAGGTTTACCCTTACAGTAGGTCAACAAGTCGAGAACACAACAGTATCCAGTTATAGACTCCAGGTGGAACATCTCATACAGGGGGGTACGGAAAACCTGTCAGAATAGTACATAATTATTATACATGTTGTACATCACATCATTCACTGATCATTTCAACTCATCTACTCACAATGGTGTTACACAAGTGGCAGTACTAGATGTCAGTTAAAAAATACAAAAAACTTTCCTGGTAATACTAGAATTAATTATTCTGACACTAAGAAAATTATCTTTAACACAATATTTTGTTCGTCAAAATACTTTCTTAACCCTTTAAAGTATAGAGATAAGGCTTATCAGTGACACTATAGGTATAAACCATCCGATTATCGAAGACCATTAACGCATACATAATTAGTCAACCTGGGTACCTATTTGCACAGGATTATCTCCGATAATTGTTATTGATTGGGGTACTGTTAATCAAACCCAAATTAATGCATTTTACATTCATCTAATAGATTTTCTCAAAGAATAAAAGACGAGAACAAAATTTCCTTTAAGTTGATGTTTTTTTTCTTTATTTAGTGATACATTCATTCATACTAGGATTAAGATGTAGAAAATTAAACAAACAATGAAAATGTATATTACGGTGTGAATTATACAAAATCAAAAGTAATATTATGACTTATGTGTTCTCCCTGAGAGATCCCTAATTTGTTTTTCTGTTTTGTCATCAATTGCAGGGAATTTTGTTGCCGAAAAATACCATTCATGACTCGAGATACATACTTTGTCTTTGCATATTTCTCAACAAAGCTGAATCGTTTTACTTCAATTCCCATTCAAACCGTTTCCAAAATGAAGAAAAGAATGTTTTTCAACGCAATATTGCTTTGGAAAGAAGTTAAACCTGGTCCTTCTAATAAATGTAAAACAGTAAAAATCAACTTATTTTGGCAACGAAACATGCTAATATTTCTGTAAAATACGTGTCCATGGGTGATGAATTTACCAAAAGCTCATAGTTGTAGTCAAAGTCGGAGGCTGGGCTATTCATAAAGCTTCGCCATTCGCCATAGGCGAAAGTCAACTTGGTTTGGCGAAAAAAGAAATGTACCCTTTCGTCAATTTGGCGAAAGTAAAATTGACCCCATTTTGTATAGAGTCTGTAATGGCGAAAGTGGGAAGAATGGCTAAAGTCTTTTCGCCACTACAAGTGGTAATCATTAATTAAAATTGAATAGTTTGACGTTGAACAGCTTAAATATAAAAAGAAGTGTTTGGTTCCTTAGCCGATTTTCTAGTGAAAGCGCTCTTTTAGAAAATCCGGAGACCAGACATTATGTATATTTCCAATAGCAACGTTTAATGAAAACGTTTAAACAAGCCGGTTCCCGGTTTCAGTTTATGTGCCACACTAAAGTCGGTACCAGAATAATAAAACGCACCAAAACGTTTTCGATACTTATTTCTGTAGCTAACTGCGTTAAAAAAAGATACTCATAAAGGTGATATGGGACTTATTGCAATAAAAAGCACGCGAATAAAAAACATTATTTGTGTGTAAACACATTCAATATATCAAGCGTTTTAAATGATTACATCGATGCAATATTAGAACGAAATTCCATGGTACGGAATTTACGGACAACGAAACAACAACAACAACAACATGAGGGAAAGGGACTCCCGGTGAAAAATGGTAATTAAAACAAACATTCAAGGAAATATAACCTTTTATGAGCATATCTTAATGCATTGGAACTCCCACATTTAGTAAAAAGAACGTCATTATTGTACAAGTACTGTCAACTTGCCAGTTCAATGACTCCCAGATCACGTAAACGCTGCAGCATACCCTGCAAACTTTAAGGTTAGATATTCTTTTTTAAAATGTTTAATTTATTTTGTTTTATTTACAATCAAAAGTTATTTTATATTCTTTTTTTAAATGTTCATTTTGTTTTATTTAAAAAATGAATCATGCCAGGTTCATGCATGCAAGTTTAATTATTTTCTGTCGTCTTTCTAACCCTGTCCCAAAGTTCTGTAAACATTTATTGAGGTATAGGATGTAGTACTCTACTAAGAACAACCACACAATGAAGTGGCTGATACAAGAACTGTTATTTATTTGTTCAATTTACACATCATTTATTTTATTATGTGATAAATACCATTCTAGCCTATTTCAATAATTGGTCTGTAAATTGAACAAATGAACTGTAATTTATATTTAATATTTCTGCTAAAATGGCTAAAAAGACTTAGCCAAATTTGGCTTTGCAAAAATCCAAGTGGCTAAAGAAAATTTGGGTAGCTTAGCCAAAATGGCTCATAATATTTTGGTCCAATGAAGAGCCCAGGGAGGAATGATCTAATTTGCTTGTCCGTGAATTGGTAATATTTATCAACTTTCATCATCTTCAGGCTTAAAAAAACCCAATCAAATTACTGCTCTGAATCTACATTGATGTCTGACTTGCGATCGGAAACACCAAATTGGCTAAATATTTTAAAAAGGCCGTCTTTATAACGTCAATTATTTGACGGCTCGATTTTCAATCGCCTTTAAACTTTGAACAATAGCTCCGTGTCATAAACATCCTTTACAGGTCGGGTGCCGTATGCTCTCGTTTTAATTATTGGATAGTATTTTTAGAAATGTGTTAAGTTATTAAAGAATTGCATGAAATTCTTATCGAGTCTTTACAAATCGGCAGTGTTTTGATCTTTTATGACCGGAAGACTTCTCATTAATTGGATTGGTAATTTGGATTCCCTCCATCTCAATTTGATAGTGTTATTTCCATAAGCATGTCGTGAGACCATTATCAAAAGATTCTCTCTAGAGCAAAAGTTTAAACTTTGACCCTACAATTTTATCATCGGAAATGAAAGAAGACATTTATTTAAGAGGAAAATAAACTTTGGAGAAAATGACGTGTGTGCAAAGATGTGTTATTAAGAGCTAAAGTTGAATCAATTTTTCAGCTGTCAAAAAGCCTTCTATGCGGTAATCGATAGAACGTCAAAATAGGTTTTATACGGTAATAGGTATAACGGCGAAAAGGGTTTTATACCGTAATCGATAAGGCGGCGAACGGCGCTATATACCGTAAAGGGTTAAGTAGTATTACAGAGATGTTTAAGGCTACTATTTTACAATAAGAAAATGGAAAAACAAAATAAAACTGCCTCGTAACATACCAAATTTATTTTTGTACTGACATATTTCATGCCATAAAAAATTGCTATAACAGCTCTTTTGGTTCGAAGCAATCAAAGAGAGCCAGTATATGTTTGTATGTGCAGCTAAAACAATGAACACAGTATTTCCTTTTTTGTTTTAATATTCTATTTAGATGCATTTGTGAGGCAAATATATATTGCTTAAATTCCTTTGTTAAACTTTACAGCTTTATTTAAAAATCAGTTGGAAGCTAGTCACAAACTATCTATCTTAAAGTCAGGATGGATTCTTAAACTATTTGAAATGGAATAGTTTAAGAGTTTATTGAAAGATGTTTTTTTCATTTTGCCATAAATTTCCTTTGTCTTTTACTAGAACAAAATAACACTAGCACTTGTCAGGATGGCATACAGAGTAACACAGCAAACTTACCTCATTTGGGAAGAACTTTCTGTTGGGTTCATGGAATGTTTCGTGAGGTAAGATATACATGTGACCAAAGGCAAACTTCTCTCCCCTGGAAAGTAGAAAAAAGATTTTGATACCATTTCATAATGATTTAAAAGAATTTCTTTTTTTTTTTATATGAGTTTTACATCACATCAACATTATTTCAGTTATGTAGTGATGCCTAACTCTTAATGATGGAGGAAGACCCCATACTCAAATGCCCAAAGAACCATCGGCATTCCGTAAGTCAGTAGGGAGACTGCCCCTCATGAAAATCCATATCCCTCTCAGGATTTGACCCCACCATAGATGACCCCACGCGGAGAGGGGCCATGTGATTTCAAGTTCTGTACTCTAACCACTAGGCCACTGAGGCCCCGATTTGAAAGAAACAAGACTCATTTTCAAGTAGCCAAATGAACAACCACCTGATAATATCATGAGTGAAATAATCCAATAATCTTTGTTGAATGCAACATCAAATACCATTAACAACATCAGTTTTTTATTCTTCTTTGATACGAAACCATTACAACAAATCAGGTTAACTGCTTTTTCCTGGTAGTTTTTCATTTCATAACATTTTCCCTAATAAAAATTAGTTTAAACAAGTAAATATACAGTAAGTTGTTAACATAAAAGAGCTCCAATATAAATGATAATCAAAACAAACAAATATCTAGTATACATTGACTTTGTGTTAATCTATTTTATTCTTAGCATAGATAACTGATATACACAAATGATTATATCCAACTCTCATGCATTTGTTGTCTAGCCATCCCTTGCAACAACACATTTCCCTTTGAAATCATCTGAAAGATATTGATTATGAAAGTGTTTCTTTTTATTCTAATACAATCAAGCTAAATTTAAAAGCAACTATTGTAAACGAAAAAGGAATAGTGGTCAATGACTTAATACAGAATTCCAGTAATTTGAAAAGCTCCAGTATTAGCTTTCTGAAAAAGTTGCATCCTGTTTTTATGATACTCTCAGACTAAATTGCTCTGTTTAAGAATGGTGCCTTAAAACAACATTGACAGAACCAATAAAAGCAGATAGACTTAATAGAGCAGATAGACTTAATAGAGCAGATAGACTTAATAGAGAAGATAGACATAATAGAGAAGATAGACATAATAGAGCAGATAGACTTAATAGAGCAGATAGACTTAATAGAGCAGATAGACTTAATAGAGCAGATAGACTTAATAGAGCAGATAGACTTAATAGAGCAGATAGACTTAATAGAGCAGATAGACTTAATAGAGAAGATAGACATAATAGAGCAGATAGACTTAATAGAGCAGATAGACTTAATAGAGCAGATAGACTTAATAGAGAAGATAGACTTAATAGAGAAGATAGACATAATAGAGCAGATAGACTTAATAGAGAAGATAGACATAATAGAGCAGATAGACTTAATAGAGAAGATAGACTTAATAGAGAAGATAGACTTAATAGAGCAGATAGACTTAATAGAGCAGATAGACATAATAGAGAAGATAGACTTAATAGAGAAGATAGACTTAATAGAGAAGATAGACTTAATAGAGAAGATAGACTTAATAGAGAAGATAGACATAATAGAGCAGATAGACATAATAGAGCAGATAGACATAATAGAGCAGATAGACATAATAGAGCAGATAGACTTAATAGAGCAGATAGACTTAATAGAGAAGATAGACATAATAGAGCAGATAGACTTAATAGAGCAGATAGACTTAATAGAGCAGATAGACTTAATAGAGCAGATAGACTTAATAGAGCAGATAGACTTAATAGAGCAGATAGACTTAATAGAGCAGATAGACTTAATAGAGAAGATAGACATAATAGAGCAGATAGACATAATAGAGCAGATAGACATAATAGAGCAGATAGACTTAATAGAGAAGATAGACATAATAGAGCAGATAGACTTAATAGAGCAGATAGACTTAATAGAGCAGATAGACTTAATAGAGCAGATAGACTTAATAGAGCAGATAGACTTAATAGAGAAGATAGACATAATAGAGCAGATAGACTTAATAGAGCAGATAGACTTAATAGAGCAGATAGACTTAATAGAGCAGATAGACTTAATAGAGCAGATAGACTTAATAGAGATAGATAGACACTTAATAGAGCAGATAGACTTAATAGAGCAGATAGACTTAATAGAGCAGATAGACTTAATAGAGCAGATAGACTTAATAGAGCAGATAGACTTAATAGAGAAGATAGACATAATAGAGCAGATAGACTTAATAGAGAAGATAGACTTAATAGAGCAGATAGACATAAATTTTTTTTATATGGGTTTTACATCACATCAACATTATTTCAGTTATGTAGCTATGCCCAACTCTCAATGATGGAGGCAGACCCCATACTCAACAGCCATTAAGGGCTGGTCAAGGCAGGTAGAACCATCGGCATTCTGTAAGTCAGTCGGGAGACTGCCTCTCATGAAAAGGATAGACTTAATAGTTATTTAAATAATGCTTGGAAGCTGCTTATATGCTATTCCTTCTCAGCAATTCTGTTATTGTTTAAAAGCTAGTAAATGAAGACAAGCTTCCAGTCAGGAAATCAGATATGTCTACCTACTTCTTATTTTTCCACATCCTCTCTATCCTAAAGATGTCCATTTTGTCCTTATCAAGGCCTCCTGATTTCTTGTATGAATTTCTCCGACTTTGGTTCTCCTTCATTACATAGACACAGGAACCCAGCCTAATTTGCATATCGTCCCGCATAAGGGTCATAAAATATCGGTTTCCATCACCACTGGGATCCGCTTCCCCATCAGCATTGGGCACCAACTCAACTTCCTGTAATAGTTTTGTATTCAAATTTTACTTTGTGTCAACAGTTTAAGGTTATTTTTCAATAACCAGCATAATTAATTGACGGGAAGATTTCTTATGATGTCTGCTTATGCTGGGAAGAACAATCAGCTTTTCACAATTTAGCAAGTAGACTGACTACCTCTCATGAAAATTTAAATTTACCACTAACGCAATCTTCTTAACTAATATTTAGCAGCAACAGTTCCAAAATTATTTGAAAAAAATTAAACAGTAAAATAAGCCATCACACCAACCCTTCCTTCTATAAATACACATTCTAATACACCTGTCAATCACCACTCAAGTGACAAAAGAGTAAGCAAGATCTAGTTTCTTCACAAAGGTTTATAAGTTTTTCATGCCCAACATCTGCTATTGCTTCCAAATTTGGACCAGTCGACAAATCCGCATCAAATTTCTCACCTTGTTGATAGGTCTAGGATCACACTGTTCACATAGGTAGTTACGGACATCTCCCTTCACTCGCATGCAGTCTGTGTGTTGCCAGATCTTAAAACACATATCATACACAGTGAACACATTATCAGTAACAAGACTATCTAAGTATCCATCAAATATTTCCTGTACTTTCCTATCAATATTCCTGGATATGATGAGCTGAATGCTTTACTTAATAATTACAATTCTAATGTACAAAATACAAGTGTTTGAAGAGGGTTAAGATATACCTGTAAATTAATATTGGAAACAAATATCTCAAATTTTCTCATGTGAGAATTTTTTCTTTTTTTGTCAATTGCCCTCAGCGGATCCAATGAGTGTCTCAAATATTACCATTTTCTAATATAGGACACTTTAAAAGCCTTTGAAACATAGACTGTTCTAAAAAGTAAATGTGTGCTTATGGCATATTAATTATAAGCAAGTCCTCACTTCATGCCGATACTTTCATGTTAATCAGATAACTATAAAGTTTATCATTTATTTCCTTAATAATTTTTCATATTTAGAACTTACTTCAAATTTTCTAATTATCTATATGCATAACATACTCGTATTTTATTTGCAGATATCTATATATGTTCTTCTTATAATCTATCACAGTTTAACACAAATCCATTATTATTTATCCAAAGTCTATAATTGCATTGTCTTACTATGCACCAAACATTCTTAACATTTTATAAAGATCTCATGTTAGGTGAGTGAATCTAGATTTGTTGTTACATTTACTTACGTAACACTTATCACACTGTATCATGAGTCCTTCATCTTTGTATATCCCACAAATACAGCGGATTATCTCCTCCTCATCATCTTCCCCAGGCATCCAATCCACTACAATAGAGAGACATTAAGTATTATACACAATCATGGATCACAGTTGACAGGCATTCCTAACATTCTATATAGTATGTCAAAGGATAAATAGCTCTATTTTGAGCAGTTTATCCTTTCTAATATTGCTTTTAAACGACATCCTCAGCAGATGGGTTAAGTAAAAAGTTAGGTTTTATTAAATAAGGGGTTGGGAAATGAGACAAAGCTACAGAATGATACTGAAAAGTAAAAAAACGATACTGAAAAGTAAAAAAAAACGATACTAATCTTGGTCCCAAATTAATACTACTTGGTAATGCATAAGGCTGTTATGTAAATTCTGAAAGCTTGATATAGCTATGAAAACATGCCTTTGGAGAAAAATTATTGATTTCATTAAAACGTTTTAAAAATGAATAATTTTAATCCTTGAAGGGGCGACTTCCTTTAAAGTGACCATTATCTAGAATGTGCTGTGTTATTTACAAGGAAAGATCGAAGTTGAGTGACGTTACACTTTACCATACCATTATTCCATTTGACAAAATGGGTTACTTTAGAAATCTTACTTTAAAACATATAAACTGGAAACATACTTTGAATCCTATCTATCAGACTTCAACTAAAGTTATCTACAGAAACAAAGTTCATCCTTTGAGGGTTATTGTCTAAAAGTAGATTTTGTTATGTCTGCTTTCCAAAACTTTAAATATCTGCTTGATTTTGTTTAGCAAAGACACTCAGAGTAGTAGGATCACAGGCCAGCCGCCAATTTACTTGGCAGCTGGCCTGGCCCTAACCTGTTTGAATAAGCATGAAGTCAGTTCCAGCACTATAAGTGTTAACAATGGTTATAATATTACCTTTATTGCATTACCCACCTTTATTGTCTGAGGTTTCACTCAGGTCAGATTCCGAGGAGACAGAGGCTGTTGGTGTTGCTACCTGCATGTCGACGTCGGACAGTGCACCTGTTTGGATGTCTGGTTGGGATTCTGGACCTAACAGCTCCTGAATCTGGGTCATTCCTTCCCGTTTAGCGTTGTTGAACACATCCCTTAGTGCTTGTATCTTGTCCCCCATCTCAGACTTTTTACCACAGTAGATCTACAGAAGAGAAGTTGGTGGCTTAGTATTTACATCTTTAACCCTTCACCACCAATTAATCAAGTATTGGCATCTACAACACAGTTATTATGGAAACAAAGACAAAATCTTTTTGAGCACATCCTTTTTTCATCCACAATAATTCCCACCTTTTAAGTATACATGTATTCCTTTTCATCCAACCTCGTTTATTCTGTTGTCTTACCCCAATCCCCCTATTTTAGACAACTTTGAAAAATGACATTTGATTAAAAGCACATTAATACTAGCACATGAAGAGGTTTTTGATTTGTCTATAATGAAAGTATCTACTGTAAGATAAAAACAATCCTCTATGAAACAGAGTTAGATTATTTAACTAAAAGGGAAAAACTATGCTCTGTATAATCAAATTTACTTTTACCATGATTTCTCAATAATTTAGCAAATGCATTTTGATGGACTATTTCCCAATTATATGTCAATACTTCCGTCTGTCACAGTGTCCCCCCCCCCTTCATATGTCTTCTACTTCTAAGATTATGGAAGAAAAAGGCTAAATTATCATTGCCTTGATTGCCTTGCACAATTTTCACTATCTCCCTTTAAAGTATCTGAACAGAAATATTTGATTTATGAACAATGTAAAGAACAACTCCATACCTCAACATTCTGAAATAGTTTCAACATGTCCTTTTCAAACATTTCCACACAATCGTAAGCACCCGAGAGAATCTTCTTCTGCATCATGGCGAGATCTATGGGCTCATCAATAACCTGGTAATACCGCGGGTGTTTCTTTTTAGAGGGAAGATGGTAGAGATCTGTTGCTAGGAAGTTGCCCTCTGCATCTGTGAAAAAATCAGGGTTTTTTAAGTTGTTTTTTAAGAATGAAGACAATATCTATGATACTAGATTTGGGTTGAAGATACCATTTAAAAGTGTGTGTATAAAATCATTTGAAGTTGTTGGTTTAAAACTATCTAAAAGCGTTTTATGACTCACAGCAGCGATGACATCAAGTTTGAATCATATCAGTAGCCAGTTTTGTCTTGTGGCCTTTCAATAATTCATATTTGGCACAACTGGTTAAGATTCAGAAAGCAGAATTGAGATTGATTAATCTACGTTGTAAGAGCTCGTTTCACAATTAAAATAAAATAAATAAGTTGAGATTATAGTATCATTAAAATGTTTCATTAATCGTAACCGCTTTTTCCAAAGCTGAGTTTCAGAATTTGTCTGCATTCATGCTAGTAGCATTTGTATGTGCACATACCAATGTGATACAACAGGAAAGCTGTTGACTATAACATTTTAACCGATATAAATCTGTGTGATGATAAAACTGACCCTGGAGTAATTATGTGTCAAGAGATGAAGTGATCAACAGTACCTTTAGCGGAGGTGATGGATGAGTAAATCTCTTTACACACACCAGCAATCCTCGCCATTTTACCAACTTCTGTGTCCTCCTCAGCAACAGTTAGTCTTCTTGTCTTCATGGATCTAGAGGTCTTAAGGGCTGTCAGTTGAGCAATAAACACATCTGTGAATGGAATGTTCAAAGCATCTGTCAGTTTTCACATTCTGATAAAAATATACCTTTATAAAACTGCAGATGACTTTAAAATTGTATATAAAAAATCTCTGTGATACGCAACCTCACATACTCTAAAACCGCTTTTACAAAAACAAAAAATCACACAAGCTTAAAGATTTTTAGAATTAGAATTCATTTTCAAATTATTCCAAAATCCTAATTTTTCATCAAGAGCATTCAATACATTTCATCTATATTGTATGATTTTAAGTTTGATATTTGGTAAAGAAAATTGTTTAGATGATTTACCCCTTTTAGTGAAGTGGGTTCCTTTGATGTAGTCAGCATCGCCTTTTGTCCCTTTGTGGTTGTTCTGATCCAGTTGGTCATGTCGCATACCCCTAATTCGATCAAAATTTCGTACAAGAAAAATTGAATGCTTTCTAGCAAACACTTTTTCCTTCTTTGGTAGTGGTTTGATAGGGTATGTGAAGAAAGGGGGCATCAGATTAGACCCAGTTGTTGGAAGTCCTTGATTAACTGGTATTATGCACTTCTTGTTCTATAAAAGAAGAAACAAATAAAAAAAACCTGTAACTGTATGCAATGTATAATAACGATCACCATGACAATTTCATACAACGTAACTGTAGACTAGATAATATATCCACAAAGCAAATAGTAAATAAATAATGGGTCCAGTTTTATCCATGTGTTAAAAAATTCATCCTGTGAGACCCTTTTCCCACAAACATCTTGTAACCTTTTTCTTATTTTAATCTTCTTAACCCTTTTCCACAAACACTTAACTATTTGAAAATTGTGACCGAAGAGCCGTTACACTATAAGCACCTTGACAATTGTCTCAATGATAACTAGTCAACAGCATAAACTCTCATTTTACTATTTTGTTTTTAAGTTTTTGAATTTTTGCGTATAAAACCCCCATATACACCAATGTACATAGACAACTGTCCCTCTATATAAAAATAGACTTTGGCCGAATTGCTTTTGAAAAAAAAAAAGGATTTTGTAAATCTCTCTTACTTTATCTTTGAGCTTGTCTATTTTTTGCTTTGATTTCCGTTTATCTTTTAACAGCTTTGTTTTCTTTACATTTGACTTCTCTGCCGATTTAACCTGACCGTTAAACCACTGCTTCTTGCCTCCAATAATACCCCTGCATTCTTTACTTCCACAATTACAACGTTGCTGTAAAGAAAACAAGTAAACCAAGTTAGTTTGTAGATGGAGCTGACATTTTCATAGAATAAACAGCATTTTGAGAAAGACATCTTACATATTGAGCAATTCTTTCTTTTCTTGCAATATCTTTTTTTAAACTGTGACTCATTCCTTCTAATACACCCTAAGTTGAAAAAATTATCCAGCAATAACTATCAATAGCATCCTTAATGAAAGACTTTTCATTATTCACATAAGTCAAGAGATTCATTTCTAAAAAAAACAAACATTCTGTAAAAACCAACAACATAGTATTGTGACAGAGATATTAGTATTTGTTTATCATCTTAACCATTCTTGTTAGTACCAACATCATGGATTTTTTGGAAGATTTATCCACAATCATTTGTTAGTAAAATTCTATTTACTATCCTTTATCTTGAACTCAGCATACAATGACAGTTCATCAAGAATAAAAATTTGCAAGGTGTTAAAACTTCCAATATATTCATGACCTCTAAATCCCAATCAATACAATTAAGCAGTTTGCAAAATGCCTCGATAAAATGCTCGGATCGGGAAATCATCTCCAACAAATAATTCGGACGGGGATCTGTTTAGTGTTGATTTGACATAGAACAAATTTTTAAGGTGCAAATCCCACTTCCAAAACTGAATGAATGAATGGTGTTTTAAGGCGCATCGACAGCTAAGGTCATTTAGCGCGCATTATGATGATGTGGATGAATGGATATTAAAAATATTAACAGGTTAAAATGTATTTGTTTAAAGAAAAATAAATAAGAATTTGTAATTAATGAACAAAAGTAGACAGAAAATTTGTAAAGAATTAATGATTGTTGATTGTTTGTAATGAATGTGTGATATGAAATAAATAGTGTGTGATGAAAAAATGATATTGATAAATGTATATATATTTAGAATGTGTAAGGAATCACAATTTATTGTAAATCCCAACCTCTTTGAGAAAGGAAAGAATTAATTCAATCCTGACAGTCTCAAAAAGCTCAAAAATAGTGTTGACATTGAAATATTTTGCGCGAATTCTTTGAAAATCAATGCAATCTAGCAATATATGTTTGATGGTAAAGGGTGCATTGCATGGAATGCATTCAGGTGCATCTTCCTTAGCCAAGAGCCAGGAGTGTGTAATGTATGAATGACCAATTCGGATTCGTGCAATTGTAACTTCCTCTCTTCGTACGGACCTGTAAGAAGGGTACCATTCTCCGAGGGTAGGCTTAATTGAATGCAATTTATTAAAAACATCATCATTCCATTTTGATTGCCAGATGGATGTGATGTAAGTTAAAATAGAAGGTTTAAAGTCGGTGTATGGTACTTTAAAATCTGAAATGGGAAGGTTAAGAGCTGACTTAGCGGATCTATCCGCATGTTCATTACCCATGATACCAGTGTGGCTTGGAAGCCAACAGAACACAAGTCTGTTTGAAGACAAAATATGAGAGATCCTTTGAATAATTTGGCATACCAAAGGGTTCTCCAACTTTTGATTTGATAAGGCTTGCAGTACTGATAGAGAATCAGAAAATATAATAAATCGGGTGGAATTTGCATTTTCCACCAGGTTAAGGGCTAGATCAATAGCCCTTATCTCTGCAGAGAAGATAGAAGACTTGTCTGGAAGGCGGCATTTCTTAACCCTTTCTCCATATACAGCTGCAGCTGCAACCAAATCACCGTCCTTGGATCCATCAGTGTATATAGGTTTGTAGGAAGAATATTGTTCTTTTATCTCTCTATATTTACTGTGAAAGATAGCTCTATCTGTTTCTGATTTCTTATCAGAGGTAAGATCAAATAAAAAGTTTGCTGTGTCCAGTGTCCATGGAGGTATGTCAGATAACTTGTACTGGGCTATGGAATCAGTGTCTACCCCAAGATTATCTATAATGGGCTCCATGCGAATACCAAATGGGGCAATAGCATTTGGTTTCTGTTGAAAAAGGCGTTTGTATTGGGGGTTAAAAACTACTCGATGAGTAGGGTTAAAAGGATTGGATTTCAATTTTAAAAAGTATTGAAGAGATAGTTTTTCCCTTCTGTAATATAGAGAAGGTTCATTAGCCTCTGCATAGAGGCTGTTAACAGGAGATGTTCTAAAGGCGCCTAGGGCAAGCCTTAAACATTGGTTTTGTATTGGATCTAGCAGCTGGAGATAGGATTTACGGGCTGATCCATACACTATAGAACCATAGTCAAGTTTTGAACGAATAAGGGATCGATATAGCCTTAGCAGGACCTTCTTATCGGCTCCCCAATCTGAGTGTGCAATAACTCTAAGAATGTTCATTGCTTTTTGGCATTTCTTTTTAAGAGATTTAATATGAGGTAAGAAAGAAAGCTTTTTGTCAAAAATGACTCCAAGAAATTTGAACTCTGGCACAACTTCTAGTTTAGTATTGCCTAGAGTCAGATCGGGGTCTGGATGCAATCTACGAAGATTGCAAAAATGCATACATTTGGTTTTCGTTTTGGAAAACTTGAACCCATTTTCATCCAAAACTGCCATGCAACCATAATTCATTTATTTTCTTTAATATAACCCAGCCTAGACATGAGAATACATAATGTATTACCTGCGCATCATGGTTAAAGGACTGAAAGTTGTAATCATACACCAACTCTTCTCCTGGCTCTATGTCTCTCAAGGCAAACAAACACATGTGGTAAACTCCTTCAACAGTCCTGAAATTTAACATGGGGGGAATCTTTACAAACCTGTTTATCAGTGCTCAAATATGTCAATATATATAACAGAGTATTTGTCTCTGTTTCAAACAATCTCTTAGTTATACTATGGTTTTTCTTGGACTGACCAGTACTAGGATGGGTTCTGAAGTGACTTGCTAAAGAACATGCCCACAAACCCAGCGGTGCAAGCAGGGCTTGAACCCAGAACTCTGGATTACAAATGTACCTACTGCCTTAACCACTGGATCAAATTGAACCATGAAGAATATATCCTTATGATTGTATGAAGTACATCTTCAGTTTGCCGTTAACTGATACACTTGATATCCAATATATTGTGATTTATCGAAAAATGAAGGTAGTTGTTTAGTTATATGTCTATTATGTCCCACAGCAAAATCAGGGTTTATGCTAACTTGGGGGACTTTTGACCCCTTATATATGGAATAGTGAATGGAAAATAATTATATTAAGGGTCATATCCAGGAATTGGGGGTCATTTACAATTTGGCGCAAGAAAACCCCTAAATTAAATTTTGTTGATTAAAAATGCTTTAGCAGCATGTACTCACCATTTCTGCATCTCACAGTTGGGCTCACAGGAATGGTTTACAAATCGAGCAATGTTTCCCTTCCTGTAGCCATCTATGACCATACCCTTGTCAAGGTTCAGACAGTAATGGTTTCTGTCTTGTGAGTATTCCTCGGTCATACGCCGCCGGAACTCCTGTTCACTCACTACTTCTCCACAATACTCAACTATCAGCTGACCTACAATAATAACAACATATATCCACCCTTTAGTACATGATAATTCTCTATATCTATTCAAATCTTAGAGTTTGTAAATAAATGGAATTTTATATAAAATTTAAAGAAATACATCTGGTGGGGTGTAAAACATTCCTTGGCTAAAGAATTTTATAACAAGAGATCTCCTTAAAAAATCAGGGTTTAATTGGTATGGTATGCATCAACAATTTTTCAGTTACGTTACAGCTTTCCTGGATCCACCAGTTCTAGGCTAGGGCTCTGAAGTTGACCAGCCAAGGTCATTCCAACAAAACCAGAGGTGTTGGTTGGGTTCAAACCTGGGACCCCTGAGTTCTAAGTCTGTCACCTTAAACACTGGCCCACTCTGGGTTTAATTGGTTAATGGACAGATCTTATCTGGTACAATGAAATCCATATAACCTTTGTATTTAGTCCCTGAATTATAGGTAACAGCTGCAGACAACTATTGAATTTTGTTTGAAAAAGGTAGTTCACCATGCAACCATGTGTTGTTTGGTATCTTCTAATTTACATTTGCACAGGCAATTGTATTCTGAGAACAAGTAAGCTTTGGTAAACACAAACATTTTACAACAAATCAACATGTTATGCAGAAAAAGTGACCTCTCTAAAAATTGTAAAAAAAAAAATCCTTTTTACGTATTCAGGCATTCAAGGTACTTTTCCCAACCCTCTTAACTTTTTACATACATAATTTAAAGTAAATAATCTAAATTCTAATGTAACAAAGGGCAACTTCCGCTTTCTCCAAGATGTTATCAGTTTCCATCGACTTATTATGCATTAGAAGGAAAGTATTTATTTTCAAGTAGGGTGAGTTGTACTACCTATTTATCACTTTGTTTTCCCTAAGACTGCCAGTACCATAAGAAACCACTGAGACAAAAGTATTAATTACTTGTGATGAGCTATTTCACCTTTTTTAAACTGGTTGGTAACAAATATTACATACAAAACGTTGCTTCATGTAACTTCTTATAGGTATTTACATTTGCTTTTTATCAAAACCAGTTAAAATTTCATTAAGGGTTTAACAGTTTTTGTTTTTTATCATACGAGGCAGCATTCAGAAACTGCTATGATTTTTATTTTATTTATATGGGTTTTACATCGCATCAACATTATTTTAGTTATGTTGCCATACCCGACTCCTAATGATGGAGGAAGATCCCGCACTCAACCTGCCCATAAGGGCTGGCCAAGTCAGATAGAACCATTGGCATTCCCCAAGTCAGTCAGTCAGGAGACTATATCTCTCATGAAAATCCACACCCCTCATCGGGAATAAAACCCATGCAAAGTGGAGCCACGTTATTTCAAGTTCTGTACACTAACCACTAGGCCCCTTATCAGTTCTTTACAGAAATCACTTTCCTAAACCCATGTGAACTATTTAAAGCACAAACCCACCATAACAACACAATCTTAATTTACCTAATTTAATCTGTTTTGAGGTTCGGACACCATATCCCCTATCTTTGGTTGAAAACTTCTGTAGTCCTGAGGCAAATTGATGTTTTTGAATATTTTGGTTACTGCACTGGTCATAGCAAGGGCACATATCAGCTGAACACTCTGTGTAAACAAGTCTGTAAAACACATATAATAGTTACATTTATCTTCAAATACGACTTATTCAAAAAATACATACATTTTTTTTGCACATTGGATTGCATTGCATTTTAGGTAAACCACATTTTATAGATTTTCAACAGAACAGTTTCCTTAACCCCTTTACCAAATTTGCAAAATTTTCGACTGTCCCAAATTAAAAGTTTTCAGACAACATTTCAAAAAGTGATGAAATTGAAACATAATCTTCTGATAGGACAGGAAAAATTGTGATAAAAGTAGATATTGCTTGTTACAAGCAATTTCTCCTTTTACCACAATGTTTTCCAGAGTCGTCTGCAACAAACTGGTAAAATGTCGTTATTGTTTGGTAATGGGTTAAGATGATTTTACAAGTACCAACAACAAAAGATCTAATAAGATATCAGAAAGTTAGCAAGGAGAGTCCATTTATTATCTGTAACTCCTAATTATATCATTGTGAACAAATCAATAAAGCAAAAGTTTTCAAAATTATGAAAGTCTGTTTTAACTCATACTTCACTTTATACATGAATAATTTAAACTGTCAATTAAGGACATTTTCTAAAGTTTTTTAAGTAAATAGTCCTTTCATAGAATTTTCTTAAATTTTGATGTGTTATTCAAAATTTTATTGTGAATTCAAAAATGAAAAGAAGAATAGAGGTTACGAGTAAGTTTATTTGTAAAATGGCAATTTCCATGGTAACCATTTGGGCCAAAATGTCAAAATGACCATACCATCTTCAAATAATAAAAATATTTCTGGAAGGTTTATAAACACAAAAATCGCGTATTTATACATTTAATACTTTATAATTCAATTTTACTATGAATTATTACAATCTGAACATTTTTTGTAATCCAAATCAGTTTTTCAAATTTTTGTATTCGGCAAAAAACAATGAAAATTGAAATCTGTATAACATAAAAATGAAGATATCTAAATATTCCTTTCATAAAATCTTCTTATTTTTCAGTATGTGAAGTAACATTTTATCTTAAAATAAAAAATGCAAAAAATTGTATATGTTGACAAGTTAGTTTTTCTGTAAAATGACAGTTTCTATGGTAACCGTATTTGGAAAACATTTATAAAAACGACTAATATAACTTTAAACTTGAAAAATAGAAGCTGGGGGATTAATATTCATGAGAAATATATAATATCGATAATAACCATTTTTTGTTTTTTTGGATAATATGATTATTCTTTAAAAAATAATTGCATACAGTAAACTACATCCGAATAAAAACGTTTATCCGACTACTATGCAAGGACCTCTTCGGAAACATATTATTATCTCCCTTGGCTGTGCAGATGAGGTGCGCAGAAAAAACTACAGAGAATGTCATTAAGACCAATTACCAAGTTCTCAAGGGGCAAAGTTTTAATATAAGCTCTTAAACTCTGTTATAATGAGGCTATGCAGGTTAACTTGACTATATTTGGATTAAATGTAATGACATAACTGCTTCAAAAGTATTTCTCTATGTTATCTTTATGCTTGAAACATGGTTTGCATTTAATTCTTTTGATAAAGTTGATTTTTAGAACCCTGGGTAATTTTCTAATAAAAATATTTTGAGTCATCTGCTTTCCCAAACCTTAAATATCTGCTTAATTTTGACGAGGAAAGATACTCAGAGTAGCAACAGGTTAGATCACAGGCAACCTGCAAATTTACTTGGCAGCTTGCCTGGTTGTAACCTGTTTGCATAAGTATAAGGTCAGTTCCAGCACTATAGGGGTTGAATAAATGTGGTCCCATAACAGTACCTGTTTAAACAGTCTTCGCCACATCCCTTCTCGTTTGTATCCAGAGGTTTCCTACAGCTACAGGAATGAGCCTCGTACCTGGATGCTGGTCGCGTATCAACATAGATGTCTGAAATATCAAATGTCACTGTTAAAATGGGTGGCTGACTATTGGAACAAGCAAGGTTGGACCTTTATCCTGGTGCATAGGCATTCATATACCCTTACAAAGGATGCCAAATAAACATTGCAAGTGATGACACTTAGATGTTGCAAATAATGACAAAATGAATATACCGGTATTCCTTAACAGAAGATTTGCCAGACATGAATAGCAATAAACCGATCATTTTGTTACAGGACAATATTTCTAACCATTTCAATCAATTGAATGTTATCTGTTTCTTATTAGTCTGTTCTAGAAAATTATCTTGTTGCCATCAATATCTAATTTTTTCTTCTTTCAGACAATTAGACAATTAATATATCATCTATGGATTATGCGATAAAAATTCGAATTGTCAAAGAAAGACGGAATAAGTCTATAAGAGGGGCCCTAGTCAATACAAGATTTGTTTTTCAGCCTTATATGACATTCATAGCAAGAAAATGGTAAGTACTTCACAAACATGAAACACTTAATACAGTCTTACAGCGAATCCTCTATACAAAGTCAAAGATCTTTATATAAGACACATGCCCAGTTATTGTCACCAAGGGAACAGAGTGGGGAGAAGCTAACAATCTTTCACTTTTTCAAACAGCCAACATTACATGGTTTTATCACCCTCACCCCCCACCACCCTGAGGTGCAGCAAAACACACAAAGTTAACTTGACTTTAAAACATCTTCTACCAATTTCATGAGAGACTCAACAGCAAAAAATCTTTTAAAGAATTTTATAGGTTACCATTTATCCATGAAAACAAGTATACATGACCTAAATATAATAAAGGTTGGCCAAATATAAAGTGCCATACATATGATAGAAAACAAGTGCATTTCTGTTCCATAAGTTAATTGATTTTTATGGAGGATACTTACTGTTACGAATCCTTCTATACTGCTTCCCATCCCCTTTCTTCGGCAACTGAAAAGTATTAAGATAGAATCTTGTCACTCAACTCTACACATTTTCAAGCTTTAGCAATATGAGAAATTTTTAGTTTAAAGTAATTAGAGTTTAAAGTGACCAAATTGTTCTGCAACTATGATTAAAGGATAAATATGCTTGTTTTGAGTAACTGCTATTGTCACTATGGTTTCTTATCACTATCAATAAAGGAAACTTATTATTCATCCATGACTATTGTTGTTTACTGTTGATTTTAATTTCGACTTGATGCAAAATCTCATACAGTGTAATAGCAAAATGGTTCATACTGTATAGTGTATTTCTTGGGAAAATTATCAAACAGAAAGCTGACCGTCTCACTAACACCAGTGATATGTTTTGCTAACAAAATGATCAATGTGGATCAACTAATTACTCAATTTCTACATTCATATATTTAATGTTGAAGCGTAACATGCTGCAAATAACTCAGACAATGAGAACATTTTGACTTAACAGCTAAATCAGGTCACCAGAGGCCCTCATAGCCTAATGATTAGAGTTTTGAACTTGTATGCTCCATGTAGGATCAAATTACAGTAGTAGCAACATGAGAGGTAGTCTCCCCTTCTGATAAACGCAGTGCTGATGGCTCTATTGGTCTTGACAAGCCCTGATTGTTCCTCATTCTACGATGGGCAATCCATCACAAAGAAACTAAAATATTGATGGTGCTACATTATTGTCATTATCATATGGGATTTAATGCTGTGTCAACAGAATTTCCATTATATTACGATATAACTGGATTTCACCAGAAATAAAAATGGATATCCCAGTGCTGCTGGTGAGGATCATACCTTGGACCTCCGTGTTACAAATCCTACCCTTTAATGACTGGGCCAAACAGGACCTGTTGTTGCTACAACAATGCAAACCAATATAATCTAAAATCCAGTTACCATATTATTGGAGTGCATCCACCATACATCAAAGGGAAGCTGGAAGTCTGATATTGTATTCTTCAACTGGTGCTGCCCAAAGTGTAGAGGGAGATCAAATGTGAAGTACGTCTCTTCTGTAGGCCTGCTTTCTGTCTTCCTGTAAATACACATAATACAGTTGGTGAGAAACATATTAACACCTAAATACTTAAGAACTTTGACACAGCTTCATCAGCTTACTTTTAACCCTTTACCAAATGCCAAATTTTCAACCGTCCAAATTTGAAAGAGTTTGCAGACGACATTTCAAAATGGGATGAAATTGGAAAATAATCTTATGAAAGGGCAGAAAACATATTGGGAAAAGGACAAAATTGCCCATTACGAGCAATTTCTCCTTTTCCCATAATGTTTTCTAAAGTCGTCTGCAACAAAGTGGTCAAATGGCGTTATTGTTTGGGAAAGGGTTAAACAACTATTGTGATAAAAGGAAGAATTGATCTAACCCTCTATTGATACTATAGATTATGCTAAATGTTATCTTTTTAACTTCATCTTTGAAGCTCGACATTTTCTTTAATTTAAAATAGTCACAAAAAATCCTTTTTCCAAGATTTGGGTGAAGTGAATTAATTGCATGTGCTGAAAGATGAAGTTAAAACAATACCAAATTACAAGAATATCCAAAGGTATAATTGTCACAATAATACCCATGGAGATTCTATTAATTTGGTATTGAATTAACTTTATTTTTTATAATTGTGGTATAGAACGAATAATAATACAAGACTGTAGTAAGTCCAGTCTTCTCTGAAGGAATTGCTATAGCCTTGCACTTCATCCTGTATCTAAAAGGAATTGCTATAGCCTTACACTTCATCCTGTATCTAAAAGGAATTGCTATAGCCTTGCACTTCATCCTGTATCTAAAAGGAATTGCTATAGCCTTGCACTTCATCCTGTATCTAAAAGGAATTGCTATAGCCTTGCACTTCATCCTGTATCTAAAAGGAATTGCTATAGCCTTACACTTCATCCTGTATCTAATGGAAATAAGTGCTATGGTTATGGTGTCTAGCAATTCACAGATAATAGAGTTTTCTAGACATTTTATCCTATTTGCAGTGACCAATCCCTAAATCCTTTCCCAAACAATAACTACATATGACCACTTTGCTGCAGACGACCTGAGAAAACATTGTGGGAAGAGGAGAAATTGCTCGTAATGAGCAATTTTTCCTTTTCCCACAATGTTTTCTGCCCTATCAAAAGATTATTTTCCAATTTCATCACCTTTTGAAATGTCGTCTGCAAACTCTTTCAACTTGGGACAGTCAAAAATTTGTTGTTTGGGAAAGGGTTAATAGTCATCCACAATGAACCCATCAAATCCCATTATATCAGTGAGGGATATGTAATTCATCGTTTCCATGGCAGACAATTTATACTGTTATCGAGTGAATGGCAATTCATGAATAAATATTCAGTGTGAAATATTTTGATACAGGCAGAAATTCTCTTTAGTGCTTAACCACTTACTCCATAATACATCACTTTGTTTGAGACCAGTGTGACAAAAGGATCAATTGCTTCTCATGAGCACTCTTACTTTTCTCATAGTCTATCTTATAAAAGCTATTTCATAGCAGACTATTCTTTTATTCAGTTTATAGTGCCATTGCCGCTCTAATAAAGAAACAATTTGACAAAGGGAGAATGACGTCATTAATAAGGAATAAAGTATAAACCACCTTTACTGGAAACAAAAATTGTTCATCAAAAGCAATTCCTCCTAATATTACATTGGTTCAGTCATTCTATTGCTGGTGAAATTTAACAACTTATGATATTGTCATGAACTTATGCTTAAAGCAGAGGCATTTACTCATGTCAAGGTATCAGTGCAATACTGTATGTATGTACAGTTTGTATGTATGTACAGTAAGTTCTTCACACACTCGGATCACTTACTATAGTATTGCACTGAACCTTCAATACACTATAATGAGCAGACATCACAACCATCTCTTGCTAATCTTTAACCCATTACCAAACAGATGATGCTGGAAAACATTGTGGGAAAAGGAGAAAATGCTCATATTGAGCAATTTCTCATTTTGTCACAATGTTTTCTAACCCTATCAGAAAACCATTTTTCAATTTTCATCGCATTTCGAAATCTCTTCTTCCAATAGGGACAGTTGAAAAGTTGGCGTTTGGTTAAGAGTTAAATGTGAGTAAAGGGCAGCAATGTTGGATTTTTGTTCAATACAAAAGGTCAAGAAGTGCTTCACAGTGAGTAACTTTCTCACGGGATCATGTTTAAATGAGTCCCTTCAGGGTATGGACCTTATTTCCCCAATATGGGACTTTGACACTGATCCAAATTGAAAGAAAAAGCAGACGAAAATAGTAAAAGTTGAAAAATGAAAATAAAAGACAATCATCGAGAAAAAACCTATTGTGTCAAATAGAGAAATTTCTCCTTGGGTAATATTGGCTTCTTTATTACTTCTCAGTAGATGTGTTTAACCCTTTACAAACACCAAATTTTTCGACTGTCCAAAATTGAAAGAGTTTGAAGACAACATTTCGAAATAAGATGAAATTGGAAGTAAATCTTTTAATAGAGCAGAAAACAGTGTGGGAAAGGAAAAATTGCTCGGCATGAGCAATCTCTCCTTTTCCCACAATATTTTCCAGAGTTGTCAGCAACAAACTGGTCAAATGTCGTTATTGTTTGGTAATGGGTTAAACAAGTATGTTTAAATTGAATCAATTGGTCGAACATATTCCCATTTATTGGAATTGTGACTTGACAAAATTAAAAATTAAACTAGACAAAATGAACAAGAAGGAATATACTGTTTCATTGTACTATTTGGTTTAAATCATTGCGACGTAAGGATAAATTCCTTGAAGAACGACTTATTCTTATCACAGTTAAAGTCATATCTGAAATCTTTTGCAGATGAATTTAAATGAGGTGTGATGGAGTAAGAGGTTTAACTATTTTCCATTCATATATTAGGGTTATACATTCAATGAACCCCACACAGACAAATGTATTGCACGGAATGAAGTTTTCATTTTATTGGAAAGATGCCATTGTTTTAAATTGAATAAGATTGAAATAACTCGTTACAAATAAGTTTGATTAACAAATACTAGCATTTATGCATGTCAGTATATGGAGTACATGTCAATGAAACCTTCATTAATCAAGCATGGACTGTGACATATCTTCTTCTGTTGACTGAGAGAAGATATTGTAGAAAAAGGAGTTTTTCTGTGTTTTCTTTTCCATTTATCATTTCCACTGGCTAGAAAAATATCGTCAAATTCTTAATGAATTTCATGTGTAAGCCTGCAAACTATGCTGTTAGGGACAATAAACTGGTGAAAAGTAACATTCTCAATACATCTGTGTGGGTGAGAGTTAAAAGCTATTCTCATCAGCCCTTCCCAACAATAGAGTGGGTAGAAAATAACCCTTCCTCAGTTCTGAATATCTCCCTTTTAAAACCAAATAAAATATTGAACAGTCTATCAAAATATCACAAAATGAAATGATACCAGCTTAAATCATTGGGACAGAAGAGGAAAATTGTTCAAGATGAAAAAAGCATACATTTGTCACTATGTTTCAATACTTTTCCATTTCAAATACACTTGAAGTAATATGTAGTTATAGACAGAGATGATGAATAATGGCATTTATTCCGTTAAATGGCGCAAAAGGTGACGTGAAAAGGGGTGCAGTGAACACTAAGTGATTCACGGTTACTTGACATGTGATCTCCCTCATTTGCATATGGTCAAGCGACGCATGATCTGGCCCATTGGAATTAAAATATATGAAGTGCAACAATACTGTTTGGTCCATCTAATGTTTCAAGTTACAAATCATTGTTGGATGCTTACTTTTTCCACTCTACCATACGCAGAGAACGCCATGTGACGTCATACCTTGCTTTTTAAGTCACACATGACATCACGACTTGTCTCGTGACTACTATCTCCCTACTCAATCGCAAAATATAGAAAATGTTTTCTCTGTTTTTTCGTTAAATTGTGGTATTCGAAAGGTTTGTAACAGGATAAACAGAATAATAGGTTAGTGACGTTATGGGTTAAGTTTTTCGGGCTCGGCTTCGGTATTTATTGGATTCGCCTTCGGCTCACCCAATAAATTCCTATGCCTTGCCTGAAAAACTTAACTCATTAACATCACTAACCTATTATTCTCTATATCCCAGGCATTCTTTGAATAAGCAGCTGGACACCCCAACAAAAACATTATGCCTTTAACCAATACCATAACATTTACACACCGTCATTGTAGGTAACACTTTGATGGCATTGTCACAAATGGATAATAAGCTTATATTGAACTCGCTCTTTCAATTATCACATACTTCCATATTCTATAACCCTTGAAGTGCAGGAACGACTTCATGCTTAAGCAAACAGGTTATATCCAGGCCAGTCACCAAGTAAATTGGTGGCTGGCCTATGATCTAACTTGTTTGCCCATCTGAGTATCTTTCCTCATAAAATTTAAGCAGATATTTAAAGTTTTGGAAAGCAGATGATACAAAAATCTATTTTTTTAAGAAAATTACCCAGCATTCTAAAGTTAAACAATCAAGCAAATGAATAAGGTGTCTCTAACATGAACACTAAGATTTGATTTGTCCAATTTGATTTAAACAGAGAAAGCATTTACATAAAGGTATTCCATCAAACAAATTTTTTCAATTAAACCCCGAGACCAGTCTACCATGTTTACTGAAGAAAGAGTCCACAACTCCTAATTAGCCTTATACCAATTAGTATAAATGGTTTTAACCATATATCATTAAGAACATGTATTTCTACTCATGTTTTCTGTCATTCTCAGCTGTTGCTTTTTATTTGGACCAGTCCAAGTTTCACATGAAGGGTTATGGGTTAATTCATCTCACACAAAAAAATGACACTAAAAACCTCTGCCAAATGAGACAGCTCAATAACCTTTAGTCCTTTATCAGAGAATCTCAGTTAATGGACAGGATAGCAATTGATGGCAATTGAAAGCATCTGTGATGTACAACTGTCAATAAGGTTAAACCTCCCCTACACAAATGGATCCTGTTAACCCTTTACCAGACGCCAAATTTTCGACTGTCCCAAAATGAAAGAGTTTTGAGATGGCATTTCAAAATATGATGAAATTGAATAATAATCTTCTGAAAATGCAGAAAACATTGTGGGAATAGGAGAAATTGCTCATTAAAAGCAATTTCACCGTGTCCCATCATGTTTTCCAGATTCATCTGCATCAGACCGAGGATTCAAGGATTCAAAGCAAGACTATAGAACAGGTGGGGAAATCATATGACCAATGTTTACGATCTTATGTCCTATGTCTGAACAAAATGGATGTGTCACAGGTATTTATCCTTTTTTCACCTTCTTTAGATAACAATATTGTGTACCTCGCATGAGCTGACTATCAACTTTCCGGTTTTCGAGGTATATAATAACCCCTGGTTCATAACAGACTTATACCTTACATTCGACAGAGAAATCACAGTCGAGGAGAGTGAATGACCTTAAAACAGCATCTGTTGACTGTGATTTCTCTTCAATCAGGAAAAGTTAAGAAAGCAAAAATACCTATTCAATTGAACCATCATTTGCAACTTGCTTTCTAAAGTGCTATGCAGCAGACTCAGCAAAAGGCAGTATTATGAAGTAATGGGTAAAGAAACGCATGATGCTTTGAGCATATAATCATTACTCTTTCTCCATTTTCCATAACACTCTGAAAAATTGTCTGGAAATATTTGGTAACACATAGCAGGTTTGAATGGAAGATGTCATATTGGGATAAGGGTTTCCTCCTCAAAGCAAATTGGATTATTTTTCACCTGTCATTGAGCTTATTGTTGGGTATTGAAGCATATCAAGCTGGCACTTCATCAGCTCAGATTATCCTAAATCAATGCACCATGTCCCTTTTAACCCTTTACCAAACAACAAATTTTGGTCTATCCCAAATTGAAAGAGTTTCCAGAAGACATTTCAAAATATGATGAAATTGGAAAATATTCTTCAGATAGAGCAGAAAACCTTGTGGGAAAAGGAGGGATTGCTGGTTACAAGCAATTTCTCGTTAAGAGCAGTTTCTCCTTTTCCCCCAATGTTTTCTTAAGTTGTCTGCAACAAAATAGGCGAATGTCGTTATTGTTTGGGAAAGGGTTAAACAAATAATACAGGCATATCTTCTGGTCACTAACTAGACCACAAGCTTCAACTTACTATCCTTCAACATACTTAATTTCTTCTTTTCCTGACATATTCATTCCATTAACATGAAAATGTTTCAATTATCTTTAAATTTCCATTGTGAACTGCAAGCTCTTCTATCTTAGTATATTCATATAAAGAAAAGGTATGATGGCTTAATCTCTTTTGCTAACTTCCCAGCCAATTTGGAATTCCCATTTTTTATATTTAATTTGTATACTGCAAACAACTTACAGAGTAGATTATCTATAGGAATCAAAAAACAAATCAGGTTGTAATCATGGAAAGAAATGTGAAATGAGGAAACATGGCTCATTAAGGGCTATTTCCAGGAGCTTTGACTAGGTTTCTTAATTCCCATCAGGGATCAGGAAAATGTCAGTCTTGGACCAAATTCGGTTGTGTTTGACCCATTGAAAGTTAAGATTTAATGAAAATATTGGTTCCTGATATCAGACAGATATGACGTTCTACACACTAAACAATACCTCTAGGATAAAAAAATAATCCGTTCCAAGCTTTTGGTCAGTGTTTTGCGCCGTTTCTCAGCGGATTGGGGTTTTTAGATTTCCTGATCCCTGGTTCCCCTGCTGGTGTGTTGAAATGTGTATGTACGAAGGTAATGGTTCCACATAGGTCTCATTAAACTGCTTCAACAAACTATTGACAATTAGCTAACCAAGAGTGGGCAAGGTCTTTAGGGACATGTTTGAACAATTGCAAAGACAATTTCACTTACATCTTTCTTGGAAGACATTGGTGACATCAGAGGAAAGCAGATAAATTCCATGGAAACATATTAAGCTTGCGATGGGCTTAGTAAGATTCTGTTTGCTAATGGTATGACACATCAAAGAGAGGATAATGGTTAATGTATTCCTTCCAGAGCTTCTTGTGTTTGATCTATTTGATTGTTTGTTAGTAAGGATTATAAATCACATCAACAGTATTTATATGTTGTGATGCCCTACTTGTGATTATGGAAGACCTTAAAAAACTTGAAATCACGATATAACTGAAAACTGTTGATCTGATGTAAAAACCCAATCAAACAAACAAATCCTCAAGTGTCACATGTGTATTACTAAAAGTTTTGCAGGAGACTGCTTTAACCCTTTCCCAAACAACAAATTTTGACTGTCCCAATTTGAAAGAGTTTGCAGAGGATATTTCAAAATGTGAAGAAATTTGGAAATAATCTTCTGATAGGGCAGAAAACATTGTTTTCTAAAGTCGTCTGCAACAAAGTTGTCAAATGTCGTTATTGTTTGGGAAAGGGTTAAAGAAGAATGTGAAAGTTACAATACAAGTCTGTAATAAATCCTTCACCTATGAGGGACTTGTAGTCTTGTGAGGCTATAATCTTACCCTAAATGATTGATATACGAGGCAATTCCTTAATTGAGAAACAATGTTTCTACAAGGAACCCACTGTTACCAAGTTCTCTACCAAGTTGTCCGATGCTGCCTATATAGGAAAGAACAAACTCCTTCTCTGGAATGGTTTGAAGTTATTGCAGCTGATTGTTTTGGGAAGCATGATAACAAAAGGAGATTTTCCTCACAGAAAATTATTTTGATGTAACATTAATTCAAATGTCGGAACTATACTGTTCTATGAACAAATTTTGTCAAATTTTTCTTTAAGTTACAGAAAGTATAACATGAACATTCTGAGCAATTTGTTGTTTGGTCACTTTTGTTTCTTGAGCCATCTAAATTCATGTGCAACTAATTGTACATACTGAGGATCAAATGCAAGGCTATAGCAACTCGATCACATTCAGTCTTGCATTCAACCATGAAAGTATAAGAAAATGGGTTAATATTAATTTCTTTGCATCTAGAAGCTTATTAATTGGTCTGCTTTGAGGTTTTGTTGAAAAAAGGAAACAGATTAATTTGATATGGCACTGGAACAATAGTCTCCAGTAATTATTGGAAGAAGACAAAGGGAACAGCACCTTTCCCAAATAAGGAAGATATTCAAACCCTTTCCAGCAGATACCAGTCAATTTAACCCCTTCCAAGATGCCAAATTTTTGACTGTCCCAAATTGAAAGAATTTGTGGTTGATACTTCAGAATCTGATAAAATTGGAAAATAATCTTCTGATAGGGCAGAAAACATTGTGGGTAAAGAAGAAATTACTCGTTACGAGCTATTTCCTCTTTTCCACAATTTTTCCAAGTCGTCTCCAACAAAGTGGTCAAAGGTTGTTATTGTTTGGTAATGGGTTATCAAATTCTAACCAAAAAGGTTAATTACATTGACATTTGCAATTAACTTGTTCAAAGTTACAATATTCTTTTCAGATTTAGTTTACAGTAGTTGTTATGTGCTTTTGTTCTAAAGTTTTATTCTCAAAAAGATGGCTGACCGTGTTGTGACCATATAACTTTTATTTCGTGAAAATTACAACAACTTAATTTCTTACAATTACAAAGCAGAACAAAAAACCTTGAGCCAATTATTGATAAGCTTGATAAAGTGAAATGATATAAACATTTCTACTTTTATCCTTTGTTTAAATAATGCCTAGTGGTACATTTTGTGCAAAGCTACCTAAGTTTCCCTCAACTACACAACAAACAGTATTCCATGGATCAAGGGAAGGGCTAGTCTATTCAAGCTGTTGTTGGTGTTCTCCAATATGACCTAATTTTCCACAGGACAAGGAAATGCCAGGCAATCTAACGACCCAATCCAAGTAATGATGTTCAAACTGACTTATTAGTTTTCCTGGAATAACAGATAGCGAACCTTTGGTCTGTCTGGAATGAGATCAATTAGTATTGCAATGCTGTATACATAACCAAACGACAAAGTTGCTATCTTTCTAAAATCAGAAGTTAGCAGGAGAGAATTGAAATAAATGTATGATCTAAGAAAATTGTTCTTGTAGATAAGAACTACATAAAGTAGATTCAAATGAGAATTTTTTCATTTTCCATAATAATGTCTAAGTATGGCTGCAGCAGACTACATGTATTTATAACATGGAATTGCTTACCTTTATCGGCCAACAAGAATTCAACTTCTTTATAATACATCACTTTTGTGTAATTTCTGCTTATAAACAAAGAAATTGCTTCTATTTAGCAAGTTATTCTTCTGCCAAAACACTCTATGACCACTACCATATAGAAACACCAACATAATGGTGACAAAATTGTGTGTTATGACAATTTGTTTTTTAATGAGGATTTATTTGGTCCCATTGCCATCAAATACTGATTTGTTTGTATGGGGTTAAAACGCATTATCAGCAATTTTCCAGTTGTGTATCGGCTTTCCTCGATCCATCAGTACAAGGGCTCTGAAGTGACATGTTAAAGGTCTATCCCACGAAAATAGAGGTGTTCATAGGAAATGAACCTGAAACCCTCAAGTTGTAAGTCTGCCCTCTTAACTACTGGACCACACCAGAACCCATCTAATACTAACTAATACAGCTTATAATCATATCATCAATTCTAACTATTCAACTTTGTATCTGTATTATTGCTACGGAGATATGCTCCATGTTTCTTAGAAAAGGAAAAAGGAAAAGGGATAGAAAGTCACTTGAGGATGGCACACTTTATTCATTTCAATGACAAAACAAGCAACCAAAGGAATGGCATACTCTAAATACAGGATTCAATGTAAGACTATAGCAAGTTCTTCATAAACACACAGGACTTACAATAGCTCTGCATTAAACCATCTCAATAATAAATATTGTTATTAGAGGGTCTACAGGGAAATAAAAGATCACAAATTACTGATTAATGGGGTTATTTTGGATTTGTTTCCTGCTCAATCCAGAACATTATGTCCTGTCACTATAGCAACAATGCTACGTAAATGGTGCTTATACTTAGGTACATCATATATCAATTATCTCATCTTCTTTAGACACATTAGACATTGCCACATTACTAGAACTGGCAAACTCATCAAATCTTCTCTTCAGGGCCCTCGTTTTTGAAATATTAGGACTTTATACGGAATCTTGACCCATTCCCAAGCAACAAATTTTCGACTGTCCCAAATTGAAAGAGTTTGCAGAAGACATTTCAAAATGTGATGAAATTGAAAAATATTCTTCAGATAGAGCAGAAAACCTTGAGGGGAAAGGAAAAATTGCTCGTTACGAGCAATTTCTCCTTTTCCCACAATGTTTTCTAAAGTCGTCTGCAACAAAGTAGTCAAATGTCGTTATTGTTTGGTAAAGGGTTAAACCCTTACTTTAACATAAGTAAGTTAATCATACTCAACTGAGTAAGACAGATGAGCCATTATCATGTGGTCATTAATAGGGGATTTTATCACATCACTTGAGACAGTGTTTAGGTTGGCTCAAAATTAATACTCAAACTTAAGTTAGAGCAAAAATGTTAACTATGAGTTCATGTCTAGATGACCAATTATCTTCAACATTAATGCTTATACTAAAAGTAAAGCAAGAATTTTTAGTTTAAACAACAAATCATACTTAATCATATTTCGAGAACACGGGTCCAGGTCTACTTGGATCTGATCAAAGCTTTGGTTTTAGTCTCTTCCGGACAAAAGGACCATGGCTTGGGGTTTGTAAAGGTAGTACTTGTACATGTATCCAGAAAATATCAGAATTTCAGAGTTAGTTTTCATGCAGTCGTTTTTAACCCCTTTCTCCATCATATCTCACTATGTTTATTAAAACATTCTACCTTAACGATTAAATAAGTCTATTAAATTGATTCCCCTTAGAAAGAATCATCTTGCATTTAGAAACAACCTCAAAATCTTCCATATATTGAAGAAGAAAAAAATGGAATCTTTTCGATTAGCCCAAATTTAAAGCAAGATATAAACAATTTTCTTGGTAATATCTTTCTTCGTTAAACACTGTTTTCCAGACTTGTTTTGGTTCTATTACTATAATCCCTGCAGGAACCAAACTATTCTGCTAAATTCTTTACCGAAGGTCACATGGTATTGTACCCTCAACCTTCCACACACCCTGTGTGTGAATCACACATTTTTGTGATATCTGGTAGAAATCACAGACGGTATGTGTAGATTATTAAGCTCAATGCCAAACATTTCATCTTTTGTCAAAGTGATATATTGAGGGTTCAGTGCAATACTATAGCAAGTGTTTCATGTTTGTGAAGCACTTTGAGGGTTAAATGCGAGACTATAGTAAGTGCTTCAAAAACATAAAGCACTCACTATAGTCTTGCATTAAACCCACAACTTACTATAGTCTTGCATTAAACCAACAACTTACTATAGTCTTGCATTAAACCAACAACTTACTATAGTCTTGCATTAAACCCACAACTTACTATAGTCTTGCATTGAACCAACAACTTACTATAGTCTTGCATTGAACCAACAACTTACTATAGTCTTGCATTAAACCCACAACTTACTATAGTCTTGCATTAAACCCACAACTTACTATAGTCTTGCATTAAACCCACAACTTACTTTAGTCTTGCATTAAACCCACAACTTACTATAGTCTTGCATTGAACCCACAACTTACTATAGTCTTGCATTGAACCCACAACTTACTATAGTCTTGCATTAAACCCACAACTCACTATAGTCTTGCATTAAACCCACAACTTACTATAGTCTTGCATTAAACCCACAACTTACTATAGTCTTGCATTGAACCCATAACTTACTATAGTCTTGCATTAAACCCACAACTTACTATAGTCTTGCATTAAACCAACAACTTACTATAGTCTTGCATTAAACCAACAACTTACTATAGTCTTGCATTAAACCCACAACTTACTATAGTCTTGCATTGAACCAACAACTTACTATAGTCTTGCATTGAACCAACAACTTACTATAGTCTTGCATTAAACCCACAACTTACTATAGTCTTGCATTAAACCCACAACTTACTATAGTCTTGCATTAAACCCACAACTTACTATAGTCTTGCATTAAACCCACAACTTACTATAGTCTTGCATTGAACCCACAACTTACTATAGTCTTGCATTGAACCCACAACTTACTATAGTCTTGCATTAAACCCACAACTCACTATAGTCTTGCATTAAACCCACAACTTACTATAGTCTTGCATTAAACCCACAACTTACTATAGTCTTGCATTGAACCCATACCTTACTATAGTCTTGCATTAAACCCACAACTTACTATAGTCTTGCATTAAACCCACAACTTACTATAGTCTTGCATTAAACCCACAACTTACTATAGTCTTGCATTAAACCCACAACTTACTTTAGTCTTGCATTAAACCCACAACTTACTATAGTCTTGCATTGAACCCACAACTTACTATAGTCTTTCATTAAACCCACAATTCACTATAGTCTTGCATTGAACCAACAACTTACTATAGTCTTGCATTAAACCCACAACTTACTATAGTCTTGCATTAAACCCACAACTTACTATAGTCTTGCATTGAACCCACAACTTACTATAGTCTTTCATTAAACCCACAACTCACTATAGTCTTTCATTAAACCCACAACTCACTATAGTCTTGCATTAAACCCACAACTTACTATAGTCTTGCATTAAATCCACAACTCACTATAGTCTTGCATTAAACCCACAACTCACTATAGTCTTGTATTAAACCCACAACTCACTATAGTCTTGCATTAAACCCACAACTTACTATAGTCTTTCATTAAACCCACAACTCACTATAGTCTTGCATTAAACCCACAACTCACTATAGTCTTGCATTAAACCCACAACTCACTATAGTCTTGCATTAAACCCACAACTTACTATAGTCTTGCATTAAACCCACAACTCACTATAGTCTTGCATTAAACCCACAACTCACTATAGTCTTGCATTGAACCCACAACTTCCTATAGTCTTGCATTAAACCCACAACTCACTATAGTCTTGCATTAAACCCACAACTTACTATAGTCTTGCATTAAATCCACAACGCACTATAGTCTTGCATTAAACCCAAAACTCACTATAGTCTTGCATTAAACCCACAACTTACTATAGTCTTGCATTGAACCCACAACTTACTATAGTCTTGCATTGAACCCACAACTTACTATAGTCTTGCATTAAACCCACAACTCACTATAGTCTTGCATTAAACCCACAACTTACTATAGTCTTGCATTAAACCCACAACTTACTATAGTCTTGCATTGAACCCATACCTTACTATAGTCTTGCATTAAACCCACAACTTACTATAGTCTTGCATTAAACCCACAACTTACTATAGTCTTGCATTAAACCCACAACTTACTATAGTCTTTCATTAAACCCACAACTCACTATAGTCTTTCATTAAACCCACAACTCACTATAGTCTTGCATTAAACCCACAATTTACTATAGTCTTGCATTAAATCCACAACTCACTATAGTCTTGCATTAAACCCACAACTCACTATAGTCTTGCATTAAACCCACAACTCACTATAGTCTTGAATTAAACCCACAACTTACTATAGTCTTTCATTAAACCCACAATTCACTATAGTCTTGCATTAAACCCACAACTCACTAGTCTTGCATTAAACCCACAACTCACTATAGTCTTGCATTAAACCCACAACTTACTATAGTCTTGCATTAAACCCACAACTCACTATAGTCTTGCATTAAACCCACAACTCACTATAGTCTTGCATTGAACCCACAACTTCCTATAGTCTTGCATTAAACCCACAACTCACTATAGTCCTGCATTAAACCCACAACTTACTATAGTCTTGCATTAAATCCACAACGCACTATAGTCTTGCATTAAACCCAAAACTCACTATAGTCTTGCATTAAACCCACAACTTACTATAGTCTTGCAGTGAACCCACAACTTACTATAGTCTTGCATTAAACCCACAACTTACTATAGTCTTGCATTAAACCAACAACTTACTATAGTCTTGCATTGAACCCACAACTTACTATAGTCTTGCATTAAACCCACAACTTATTATAGTCTTGCATTGAACCCATGATATTTAATCTTCTACAGCAGGATATCAACATGAATGCTCTATGAAGTAATACACTAATCTCGTGTGATATATGCTTAACAGATTGCACTTTTGAGCACACCTTTAACTCTTAACAGGTAATCATAATGCATATCCAAACAGAGCAATTATAGCTTCTAAATCTTTTTAAATTCCACAATTCCTTCGTTAACTCTTGAATTCTTGATAACGATCATGCTGTTTGGTAATAAATTTTACCAATGGTAAAAACTGTAATAAAAGGCTGATAAGGGGAAACTTATCTTTTTGTCACAATGGTTCTGCCCCACAAAATCATGTTTTCTTTTGTTTCTTTTTGTCAGCTGCTGTTGCTTTCAATTTGGATAAGTCCTAAATTCCCATATGACATAAAGGGTAAATTAACTGTTGTGATGAAATAAAATATCATATAAGCAATAAATTCCTTTTCTTGTCCATATACATGTACCTTTAACAGGAATGCCATTCCAAGGATTCAATGCAAGACTCGTCAGTCCTTCAAAAAGATAAAACACTTAATGTAGTATTGCAATGAACCCTGAATTATTTTGTCAAAATATACAAATGTCATATGCTGCTGCTTTTAATCAATACCCATTTAATATGGTGTAAAGGGCTAGGTTTTTTAGAGTGTGATGAGGATATGAAATGCATGAAAATCTGGACAAAAGATTGAGTGTAATACTGTAATTTGTGAACACTTAAATCCTTTACCAAACATTAAACGGTTTTACAGGTTATCAAGATTATTTTTAATTGAAAATTTTCAGGCAAAAAATACTGTTCATAGACACATGAGAATTTTCTCCTTTTTTCCCAATAACATCTTACAAACTGTCCCTGGATTCTCTACCAAATCCATAGATATGAATCAATGTCAGCAGAACTTGTAAAATTTGAGATGATAGATCAGCATTCTTGCTGACTGGTAAAGAGTTAATTCAGGTGGGTGTCAGGTTTTCACCTTAGATATGCCTGTTAAAAGGGTAGTTTCTATTGATCCTTTTGTACACGCCCATTACACATTTTAACACATTTCAAGCAAAAACACAATGGACAGCAAAAGCATTAAAAGGCCAATAGTTTTCATGTCAAGCAATTTCTATTCTTGTCATGTTTCCCTCATTTTTATACTCTCATGGTACCTACTATCATTAATCCATGCTATTTACTTAAGCTTTTAAACTAACTGCAACATGTTTGATACAGTTGGATAGAAGTTAATAATGACATTTTACCCATTTTCCTCAATTTATAGAAATAAGGAAGTCAACCATTTATTTCTATGCACTTTTTTTAATGAGTTCATGTACCTACAACTCCGAACCTTTCAAACGAATAATCCTACTTTTGCAAGAAGTCTACATCCACTACATATAGTATAAGGCAACAGGTCTATCAATTTGCTTAATATATCAGGGTAAGGTTTCCTAGCCATACAGTTTAATTCTAAATGTGATGCGCTTTTCTTAATAAATGTCATTAAATAGACATTTAACTCCCTAAATCCAGTTTTGAATATTCAGACTAAGCTACAGATATCACAAGTAATTCTCCCTGAAACTCCTAAATGTATAAAAGTCCATTTGGGTAGGTACTTATTCCTGGCATTTCCTCACCAATACGTAACGACATTGTGTCCAAGCCAATGACTGCTTTCCCACAGGAACATAATGCCATAAAGAGAGTCAAGTAAGTTATGTTATATTGACTTGATTGAAAGTTTGAAAACATATTGGCCTAGGTAGAAATGTTTTCCATGTCAGACACCCTATTGACTGGTCCAAATTGAAAACAAGCGTTCTTGGGAAGGGGCTGGGGGGAGGGCTTTATAACCCTTTACCAAATGCCAAATTTCAACTGTCCCAAATTGAAAGAGTTGCAGATGATAGGGCAGAAAATATTGCAAGAAAAGGAGACATTGCTCGTAAAGAGCAATGTCTCCTTTTCCCACAATGTTATCTGGAGTCTTCTGCAACAAACTGGTCAAATGTGGGTATTGTTTGGTAATGGGTTAAGGTACCAATTCAAATAAACAGATTTTTTGAAGAAAGAAATTGGCAGTAAGTATCTTAAAAAGTTCAACTGAAGTTTAATTTGAAACAGCTCTTTCCCATTTAATATTTTCAAATTTATAACTTTAAAGATCCTGGACGTCATACGCTAAATATATATAATGAAAAAAGGAGAATTTGGGTTTGGAATTCAGCTATGCTTCTAACAAATATTCATTAAAAAAAAATCGCCGAAATCGCGGTATAAATGAAGATATTGACAAAAAAAAACCACGGCCTCGACTTTTGAATGCTACTACACCTATAATGGTAATTAGTTACGTCACGTGGGCTGTCAAGTGCCTGTCACGTGATGATGAACACCTAACTTATACTAGCGTCAGCGTCCATTTTTGTTTTCAGTGTGTAGGCTTAGTATCACATGAGCATCATGTGACCGGTTGTTCATAGCTTGACGCTATATTTAGACTGTGTTGGATTTCCCTCCGATTTTAATAAAATTCATCTTATATGCTATTGGTTTCTCTGCTGAAATGTTAAATTTATCTTTATTCCTTTATTTTCGAAAGTTTAAAAAAATAATCCTATGACGCACAGAAACTTTAACTCTTTGCCATCTGCAGACGACATTTTTTTTTTTACTTGAAGGAGACAATTTCAAAAAAGCTTTGTAAATATGTGCAAAAAACCTTTCAGTTCTGCTGTTGTGATATATGAATAAATAGCAAAAGCATTGTGGCAAAAGGAGAAATTGCTTGTGACAAGCAATTTCTCCTTTAGCCAAAATGCTTTTTGAAAATCACCTATTGAAAGACCCAAAAATTCAGTGTTAGGTGTTAATGTGTTAAAGGAAAATAGAGATGAACTTTAGAACTTGATTGGTCTATTATGAATGGGCTAGTTTTATATCCATAAATATCATCAGTAAGTTCTTTCAATTTGTGATGATCCAAAACAGACAGTTTAGTATTTTTTAACTTCCCTAACTATCTTAACTCCCTGTTACAATATTCAATTTTCTCTGACAGAATGCCATATGAAAATATATCAATTTTTAGGAAGAATGTTATAAAATTCTCGGAAATATATATAGGATGTGTAAGTTTGGGTATTGGCCTTGTTGAAAACCCCTAAAATATTCATTAAAAGGATAACACATCAACAACATTTAACCCTTAGAATGATGCGTTATTTTGGAAAAATAGATTTTCATGTCATCTGCTTTTCAAAACCTGAATTATCTACTAAATTTTGGTGAGGTAAGAAAGTCAGAGTAGTAAACAGGTTAGATCACAGGCCACCCACCAATTCACCTGGCAGCTGGCCTGGATCCAACCTAGCTCCATAAGCATGAAGTCTGTTTCAGCACCATAAGGGTTAACTAACTCTCAGAGACAAGGATTTCACAGACAAAACTGAAGAGTATCAATCTTCACATATCAACTAAGCTCCACTTGTGACAGATATCTTTCTCTAAAAATTGGACACTCAGTGAATGATTTTGAGCAACAAATAATTTCAAGTCTGGAACTTGAAGGACCATTTCCCTAGCATGTGCAAATCAGAGTCTTATAAAAGTTAAATTAATGTAATGTATTATATAAATGAATGATATCCATTCCCTAATTTGGGTAATTGTGGCTAACTTTACTTCAAAACAACCGCCAACAGTAATAATGAAGAGTAAATACTAATGATTTATTTGTGTTTAGGGTAGAATACCCATAATCCACCATTTAGGCAGTTGCTTCAGTCATTCTTGGAAAACAATCATTGGTCTGGTTGGAACAGATTATGGGTATTCTACCTTAAGGTAGAAACCATTCTGAGAAGTCTTTTGCAGTAGATGCTTGGTAGTATAGTGTGGTGATACAGATTAGGATATAATTGTAATAATTCAATGGTTGAGCTTTAACCCAACCTATCTCTGGCATATTCCTTTAAGTAAGGGAAAGAGTCAATGGAGAAACAGGATGAGACAGACACAGACATAATATGCGCCCACTGCTAGGGAGCGAGTGCATAAAAACCTGTGAAATGCAGAAAACACTCAAAACAGGTGAACCTTTCTGTTTCTAAGTGATAAGGTTTTTACCACATAAACCTTTCCTCTGTATATCCCGTTACTGTACATAGAATGCCTCAATATACTGTATCTGCCGAAGCTTACTTTGAAGACCTTGTGACAAGTGGTGTAATATTTTCTTCACAAAATCATTATTTTTTGTTGTTGCTATTTTCACCATTCTGCTGTTCTTTTCAATATGGATCATAAACAAATTCCCATATAGAAGAAAGGGTCAAGCAAACAATTAAAGGCTTCCTTTTGCATTTATTTGATAGATCTCATAACATGTGCCAATGTTAGTTAATTGAGGAAGACTAGCTTTTATTTGAAATGGTTGCAAAAATATCCTCATTGGTCAAAATTTCATGATATATATCTATAAAGTGAAATTCAGAATCCACTTATCACCATGAAATTTGATTAATAAGCATAAATTGAAAATTTTCCATCCTTTACTATAGGCTCTAGTGGAAGTGTAAGGGAAAACTATGACAACAGTTTTCATTGCTTTAACCCTTTCCCAAACAACCAATTTTCGACTGTCCCAAATTGAAAGAGTTTGCAGACGACATTTCAAAATGTGATGAAATTGGAAAATAATCTTCTGATAGGGCAGAAAACATTGTTAGAAAAGGAAAAATTGCTCGTTCGAAATTTCTCCTTTTCCCACAATGTTTTATAAAGTCGTCTGCTACAAAGTGGTTAAATGTCGCTATTGTTTTGGAAAATGTTAAGAATGCACTTTCACATTTACCACACTTGTGTCTAAATATCTAAAAGTAACTTTCATTTTAATTTAAAACTGTTTATTATCTTAACTTCAACAAAGCAAACTCATCTAATACCTGGCCTAAGTAAAACAGCATCAGAAAACAAAAACTTATCTAATTGAAAGACAATGTATTAATATGGTAGGATACATTGAATGAAAACAAAGAAAATTCCTTCTATAAACAATTGTTTCCTTTTCCTGCAAAAATGTTACAATTACTCATAAGGCAGACCAGACAAATGAAAAGAATGTTCAGTACAATGATAAACCCATAAAATCCTATGAATGCTAAAATTTATGGCAATCACATAATATATTTTAACTGTTGCCGGATGCAACATATTAAAAGTTGTTCTCGGTATTTAAGATAGGCAATGCATGTTTTTATTTCAACTGCAATGTAAATGATTTTCATTTATCTCAACTTAATGCCATAGAACTATATTAGAGAGGCCAGTGCAAGAGTACAGCAAGTCCCTCACAGAACGGAAGAAATTGTGACAGTTGTGTATTTAACTCTCTAACTGTTGAAATGATATCTTCATATGCAATTTTCTCATAAGATTTCTGCAGCAATATCCATATCCAGATTTGTTGTTTAAATTGGGTTTAACAATGTCTCAACAATTCTTTTGTCATGCTACAGCTTTCCTGGACTAACTAGTACTACTCTGGGACACTGAAGTGCCTTGCCCAAGGACAATGCCATGGTACCAGAGGTACTTGTTGGAATCTAATATGGGACCTCCGAGTGCTAAGACTACCAGCTTAGCCACTGGACAATGCAAGACAGCAATGTCCCAAGAGAGGCAAGCTATAATAATGGAGACAAAAGGTATCAATCCAGTATTCATTTACATCTCAAGCAAAATGATTTGGCAAAGGAACTGTCAAAAATAAAATGAGGAAAAGAAAGATGAAAATAACTAGCTACTGGGTGTGCCATTCTAGGTTATAAGCGGACCTGCCAAACCCCAAATAGCAACACAGCAAGCAAAAGGTGACAAAGTTATTTATTTCAGTAGATATCTTTTTTCTCTGATTTTTGTGTATACAGTTTAAGGAACAGGAAACTGGTGTGTAATTATTGCAGGATATTTTTTTTTTGCTGCATGTCTTGCTGACTTTGGTATGTAGAAAACGGAGAAAATAATGCATCTGTTGAGGGAATAAAACTTGAATTCTTTTTACAGGGTTCTTTCCTATTTTAATTGAAACATTTCTTTTCACCCTTTCCAAAACAATAACAACATTTGACGACTTTGTTGCAGACGACTTTAGAAAACATTGTGGGAAAAGGAGAAATTACTCGCTAAGAGCAATTTCTCCTTTTCCCAACAAGGTTTTCTGGTCTTTCTGAAGAATTTTTTCCAATATAATCACATTTTGAAATGTCGTCTGCAAACTCTTTCAATTTGGGACAGTCAAAAATTTGTTGTTTGGAAAAGGGTTAATCTACGCATTGCATTGCATTTACATTGACGCACTTGCAACAAATTCAAAACTTGAGAAACCATTTTGACATAAAAAGGAATTTGTTGCAATGATAAATGTGCCTTAGTCATAGCTATTTTACAAAGAAGTTGAGTTTTTTTCACATTATAACAATTAAATTCTACTTTGACCAATTACAAAACTCATGTAATAATCCTATCCCAAATTTTCGACTGTCCCAAATTGAAAGAGTTTGCAGATGACATTTCTAAATGTGATGTAATTGAAAATTCTTCAGATAGAGCAGAAACCTTGTGGGAAAAGGTGAAATTGCTTGTTACCCAAATGTTTTCCAAAGTCGTCTGCAACAAAGTCGTCAAATGTCGTTATTGTTTGGGAAAGGGTTAAAAAAGCTGAAGAATCTGAATTAATCTTATCATTCCACATAATCTGCTTTATCATGTCAACTTACAATACTAGATTAGAATAGAGTAAAGCCTTACATGTTTTGAAAGAGCTTTTCATTAATACATTGGTTTGTTGGTTTATATTGAGATTTACATTGCATTAATTTATTATCATTATATTGCAATGTATGACACTTATGATGGAGAACTTATGATGGAGAAAGACCCTATAAGATCAGATTGATATACATTAGTTGGTACACTTTCTGTCAGTGACTTTCATATATTATTATAACTAATGGAGAAATTGCATGAAATAACCCTTTCCGAAACAAAATTTTTTCGAATGTCCCAAATTGTAAGAGTTTGCAGACAACATCTCAAAATGGGATGAAATTGAAAAAATAATCTTCTGATAGGGCAGAAAATCTTGTGGGAAATGGAAAAATTGCTCTTAGTTTTCCAGAGTCGTCTGCAACAAAGTGGCTAAATGTCGTCATTGTTTGGTAATGGGATAAACATTTCTGCCTTCAGTTAATCATTTAATTAAATGAAAGTGTTAGCTAATCTTCATCTCAATTGGCATGTGTTTTGGCTTTCAATATAAGAGATTGATCCTAACTCCATAGGGCCTCATACATTGTGTATATGTTTACATCCAACGGTGTAATTATACATTCAAAATTCCTTCAATAGCACAATTGAAATATCTTAACAAAAGCTTAGTTCAATGGTTAAAAACATTCAAAGGCAGCACACAATAAGATGCAAACATCCATTTAGAAAATTATGCCAGTAAGGTTATTAACGGTTAAATACAATAATGTTGTATTAAACCTTTTACAAAAGTAAGACTTACTAAATATAACCTTACAAAGCAGTCCCATTCTCGTAAATTACAAAGATTATAAAAGGACTATTTTATACTGTCTTTATCATTTAAAAATCAATTAGATGTATAAGCATTATAACGATCCCATGGCCCATGGTCTTAAAGACTTGCTATGATGGTCTGTCTGTAATACAACCCTTAACCCTTAGAATGCTGGATAATTTCCTAAAAATAGATTTTTGTGTCACCTGCTTTCCAAAACCTTAAATATCTTCTTAATATTGATGAGGCAACATAATCAGTAAGAAATAGGTTAGATCACAGGCCAGTCAACAATTTCCTTGGCGGCTGGCCTGGATCTAACCTGTTTGCATAAGCATGAAGTTGGTCCTGCGCTATAAGGGTCAATACACAGGTTGGTTAAATTGCAGTTTTAAATGTCTATATAATGAGAAGACAGAGTTTAATATAAGTGTAACAAGATGATAGTCCTAAAGTCCACAGCTAGCCCCATGACGAAATAAAGACAGAAATTCAATATTTCCCATCTTTGCTATAATGTAGTTACAGTAAATGGTTAGACAGACCTACATAACCTATGCCAGACATAAAAATACAAAATTTACCAAGCCCTCATAGGAATTTTGTAATAGATCCAAATTGAAAGTTCAATTAACAGTAAGATGCCTTTAAAAATTGCATATTCTCTTTTCTTGGTGTGGTAAGATAAATTAAATCATGTCACAATGACTTCATTTAAAGAAAGAAATGTGTTGACCTAGGTAGAGTCTGGACCACTGTGTTTCAAGTTTCACTCTCTACTGGTCAAGTTTTTTTAAGGCTTTAAATATGTCTGTTTTGTTTAATATGGGATTTACGTTGCCACAACATTATTTCAGTTATTTTGCGATGCCTCACTCTAAATGATGGAGGAAAACCCCATGCTCAACTGCTTAAAACTGTAGGGGGCTGGTCAAGCCAGCTAGAAACAATTTCATTCCATAAGCCAGTCAGGAGACCTTCTTTCATCAAAATCCAAATACCACCACCAGGATTCAAACCCAAGCAGAGAGGCGATGTGATTTAAAGTTCTGTACTCTAACAAAAAGGCCATGGAGGCCCCGGTTACCTCCACCAATATACCCTTTATGAAGAAAGAAATCCGTTCTACTTACTCATCATCTTTATAGGAGTCGGAGTACAGTCCTGCTTTCTGGTAGACTTTCTTTTTCTGGTTAAAAGATCCCGTCCCTTTACGCACCTTGACCTTTATACCCTCATCCTGATACGTCTCAGATGCCCTTCTATAACAGGAAAAAGAGTCTCATGTCTTATCCCTTTACCAAACAATGATGACATTTAACCATTTTGTTGCAGACAAATCTAGAAAACTATGGGAAAAGGAGAAATTACTCTTAACGAGCAATTTTTCCTTTTCCCACAATGTTTTCTATCCCTTCAGCAGATCATTTTCCACTTTCATCACATTCTGAAATGTTGTCTACAAACTCTTTCAGTTTGGGACAGTCGAAAATTTGTCGTTTGGTAAAGGGTTAAACAAATGCATTAAAGAAAACGTTGGAGAGCTATGCAATTTTTCATGTGTTTTAACCCTTAGAATGCTGGGTAATTTTCTAAAAATAGATTTTTGTATTGTCTGCTTTCCAAAAACTTAAAAATCTGCTTAATGTTGATGAGGGAAAAATACTCAGAGTAGCAAACAGGTTAGGTACCAGGCAAGCTGCCAATTTACTTCAACCTTATATCAGTTATGTTGCGTTAGTCAGCTCATGATAGATGGAGGAAAGTCTGTAATTCATTTGTAAATCAGTTAATATTGACTGTATTGACAAGACTAAAAATGTTGGACACTTACTTTTTGAACAATTTGGGTCGCTTCTCTTTCACAGTTTCATCCTCTGAGTCACTGTCAAGTTTCCGCTTATCCAAGTGAAAGGATGGCAAAGGTTCTGATTCTGAACAAACAGATCTGACAGAACTATCCAGATCTAATGAGTCCTCATTCGTTAATGTTTCAAACGTTCTAACAACTTTACGCTTAATCTTTGTCAACTTCTTTGATTTTCTGTACTTTCTTTTCAAACGTTTCACTTTCCTTTTCAAATGAATGTTGTTTACCACTTTAGGACTAATCACTTTTGTATTTCCATAAGATGTTTCACTGATGGGGAGGGCTTGCAGTTCAGAACATTTGTCACAAGAAGATGGCTTTGATTTATCACCATTATCACATTTTTCGTTTATTTTGTCATGGGATGGCACATTTCTGTAGGTATTAATAGCACTTGAGTCTGATTTACTTAAGTCTGATCTATGAGACAGCTTCTCTGTTTGGTGTTTTTCTGCACGGAAATCTCTGGCCTTTGGTGAGACAGGACTGAAAGGGGGTGAGTTTTTCTCGGGACTGAATGATGTGTTTGGAGACAGACTTGATTGGGCTGCGACCGAGGCGAAGCTTGCTAGTGTTTCCGTTGCTTCCTTGCCCATCTGGAATCCTTGCTTGGCTTTGTGAAGTTCTCCTGTTTGAGAATAAATAGATTCATGTCTTAGTCAAAGTTTCTTAATGACATAAAATAGATAGTTAAAGCATCAGTAGATGAGAAGTTGAGGGCTAAGAACAATTCAATTGTTTACCTGAACTGTAAAGTGAAATCATGTGAAGTTTAATCTGATTTATTTTACATTGATTGTTAATCAAGTTCCAACATCTTAAATTTATCACTCTCAAATGTGGACTAATGAAAGGTCACAAGGTACCAAACAATCACAAAATTTGTAAGGTCTGTTATGGTAAATTGAATTAACAGGGATAAGAATACGCTTATGCATTTAAGCAGATTTCTTCCTGTAATGAATACCTTTCATCTGACCAAAGACCTTCAAATTATAAAATATTCATTGTCATAATTTTTATCTGCCAGCAAATCCTTTCAACTTGGGGCAGAACGACCATAAAAACTGAGGTTTGATTTCTTTAAACTATGCAACAAGCAAACACAAAGACCAGTCCAAATTGGCCAATAGATTAACTTTCAAAGTCATTACTCATTTGCACTTTCCTTGTTGCAAGTAGTTGGTAGTGAGATATTGGTTGCAGATGTCATTAAAACATTAACCGCTGTGCCAAATCTGTCTCTGAATACTAAATTAAAATTCAATTTTGCATAATTGATTGTGACATATTAAGAATTTCCTGCTAATGACCAAGTCTTTTCGTTATCTCAATGATGAAAGAGGTAACTGCTAAAAAGCAAACTTAATTAAAGAAAGGAATAAAAAAAAGGAATCTAAGCAAAGGGTAAGCATTTGTTCTCCTGGTAACAGCCATACTTCACAACATGTCAGATCTTAACTTAATTGCTGCGATAATAATAGTCCCTGGCAACAATTCAGAAGTACAATTTCTTGGGTAATATGTTTCATTGAACATTATTCAACCAGTGATTCAGTTGGGATACATCCCCCTCAGATGAACAATCTATTACCACCTATCTGTTAAGGTACTGAGTTATAGATATGACGTTATTACCTACACCATCCTCTTACAATTCTGCCTTAACTCTTAAACACACACGCTGACAACATTTCTTTTTTTACTTGAAGCAGACAACTTTAAAAAAGCTTTGTAAACATGTGAAAAACCTTTCAGTTTGCTGTTGTGATATGTGAATAGATTGAAAAAGCATTGTGACATATATGATTAGAGATTTCAAATGGATTTGGATTTAACTTTTGTATGGTCATTATCTACTCATGTAAAAAAATAAGTGATGAATACACAAGCAGAGATCTTAAAAAAATCAATGTGGCAAAATAATTAATTGTGACGACCTTTTATCATAATGGTTTCACATGAATATCAATTTTTATTCCTCTTCAAATACCATTGGTGACAAAGGGTGAAGAAACCTGTGCGACCAAAGAAAATTGTTGGTGAGGAGTGTACAGTATGTCTTGTAATGGGCCATGTCTGGGATACAAAGAGAGAGAGGGAAAGTGGGCGAAGATATCAATCTGTCTGTCTCTGTGAAACATTCATAAGATTTAATGTGGCTGTCAAGAATTAGATACATCCAGACACAATTCATTTAACTACTTACACTACATCTCTCTATTTTCCCCAAACTTTTCTTTTTAAATTCCAAATGTTTCCAGAAAACATGCCCTGTATATCATATAGTTTAAAACTGATTCATTTTACATCAATTGTGAAGGAAGCTTCAAGCGTATTGAATTCACTCTCGAGGACTGCTTCCTGTATACTAGACCAGTAATTGCACCAAATTGAGGGCTAGAGAAAAGGATAAATTGCTCATTGGGAGCAATATATTCTATTGTTATGGTGGTTTCTTTAAGTCTTCGGCAGTAGGTGGTAAAAAGTGAGGGATCATGGAGTTTGGGGTTAAAGTCTGTCCGCTGCCAATTGGATGCAGGAACCCGTGAGTGAGTTTGGGGTTAAAGTCTGACCGCTGCCAATTGGATGCAGGAACCCGTGAGTGAGTTTGGGGTTAAAGTCTGTCCGCTGCCAATTGGATGCAGGAACCCGTGAGTGAGTTTGGGGTTAAAGTCTGACCGCTGCCAATTGGATGCAGGAACCCGTGAGTGAGTTTGGGGTTAAAGTCTGTCCGCTGCCAATTGGACGCAGGAACCCGTGAGTGAGTTTGGGGTTAAAGTCTGTTCGCTGCCAATTGGATGCAGGAACCCGTGAGTGAGTTTGGGGTTAAAGTCTGTTCGCTGCCAATTGGATGCAGGAACCCGTGAGTGAGTTTGGGGTTAAAGTCTGTTCGCTGCCAATTGGATGCAGGAACCCGTGAGTGAGTTTGGGGTTAAAGTCTGTCCGCTGCCAATTGGATGCAGGAACCCGTGAGTGAGTTTGGGGTTAAAGTCTGTCCGCTGCCAATTGGATGCAGGAACCCGTGAGTAAACAGTATAAAGAATTGTACAAGCAGTAGAGACGCCTGGGAACGGCAATGTTACAAACATAAACCAATCAGAACTGACATTCATCAATCTAATGCAGTCGCCCAAAACAAACAATTTTTCTTTCTCAAACTGGAACATGTACCCTCAAATATGCGATTCTGTTACCAGAATTCATAATCATTTCATTTATTGTTTGCAGGCTACAGTGCAAGACTATATCAAGATATCAACAAATTTTAAGCACTTACATTAGTATTGCACTGAACCCTACAAATAGTGTTGTTTAGTAAAGAGTAATCCTCTATAGATCAACAATACGCCCACACTGGGAAGCCCCAGTTTCAAGCAATATATATTTGATTTTCAGTTAATCTGTTAGGCTCTCTTATTTGATAATATGGCTTTTATTGAGCCCAGCACTGAGATCTAATATCACTTCCCACTACTGAGTAGCATAGTGATAGACACACATTCCTGTATGACGTAAATCTTCACATAAGCCACAATTATTTATATGGGGTTTTAATCATTATTTCAGTTATGTTGCAATGCCCAACTTTAAATGATGGAGGAAGACACCTTACTCAACTGCAATAGCGACCAGTCAACCAAGGAAGAACCATTGGCACTCAGTAGGTCAGGAGACTGCCTCTCAGAAAATTGAAATGCTGTCATCTGGATTTGAACGCACCCTAAGAGTTGCCATGCGATTTCAAGTTCCACTGTCAGACAAAAAAGGCTGTTCAGCGAATCAAAGATGAAAATGCAGTCTCAATTTAACTATCAGCATTCTAAGGTTCAATGCAAAACCGGATTGCAAGACTAAAGAAAGTCTTGCAAAATGTGAAGCACTTCTTATAGCCATGCATTGCAAATTTGAATTATACTTAAAAATGAGCCATTCTACCTTAAAAGTAAACTTGTTTTCTTATAACAGAACCAAAATCTTCACAATCCAAAGAGCTAGTTTTCTATAGACAATTATTGAAATGACAAAATAAATCCTTGTTTGTCTGGTAGAAATGGAATCTCTATTCAAATGCGAGACAATGCAGTGAGATGAGTAATCATTCAATTATCATTATTTTGAGATCACATATTCATCTGTCTGAAAAAACTTTACTTAGAAAAACATGTAAGATGTCTGATGACTGTAAAATTTTGCAGATATTACTCTTCGCTTATTATTCTACCTTTTGTTGCAATGCTAACTAGCCTATATCACAACAATAACATCATTTTTTATCAATTTGGCTTGTAATTTGGAGAAATCTCAAAATCCTATAAATGAGAAGATTTCAACTTATTTACTATAATCTTGGAACTGGTTCAATATAGGAACAAGTTGAGAAAAGGCATGTTTTGTTGTACTGGGCAGAAGGATAGTAATCAAAGAAGCATATTTTTACACCGCACTGGTACTTTTCAGTTATACTGAAATTGACTAATCATCATGGATTGGGGAAGAACCGTTAATTACATGGCCACAAGAACCAGTTAACATTGGTAGATACATTGATATTTCATTCTCAAAACATGTACAGTAAAGCTTATCTGGTGATTAACTAAATCCCTTCTATTATTTCAACATGATGATTCTAACATGTACCCACAGTATAGGATTCATTAGCAATGGGACTTTCATAATATTGAGGATTCAATCCAAGATTAGAGCAGTTTCTTCATGTGTTTGAGACTTGCTAGGATTGCATTGAACTGTAGATGTAAAAAGGAAAACAAGTGAATTAACCGTTACAGCACTGGAACCGAGTTCATGCTTATGCAAACAGGTTATACCACAGGCCAGCCCCCAAGTAAATTGGCGGCTGGCCTGTGATCTAACCTGTTTGCTACTTAAAGTATCTTTCCTCATCAAAAGTAAGCAGATATTTAAGATTTTGGAAAGCAGACCAGACAAAATTTTTTTTTTGGAAAATTACCCAGCATCCTAAGGGTTAAGTAAACAGAACTCATTCACCTTTATAACCTTGACCTCTGAGTGTTACATTTACCAATGTATGACCTTGTTTACCTTCTATACTGAAACTGAATCTGAGTACGGACTAAGGACATTAACCCAAACCACATCTTCTAGAGTTCCTTATCGATAATGGCCTTACTTGATTTAATGAAACCCTTCATATAATACTTCACACATTCAAGCATTGTAATTTTGTAATAGATGAAATTGATAGTACTGGTAACAGCAGAGAAAGAAAATGATTTCATTTCAAACAATATTTGAAAGAAACCAGTTAACATTGTGAAAATAGGATGAATTGCTCATTAGGAGCAATTACCCCTACTCCTACAGTGGTTTCTAGAGTCTCCAGCAGAAAAGTGAGGTATGATAGTAGAATTAATCCGGGTTAAGCATTTTCACTGCAGACAATATTCAAGCATATTGTGACAAAAGAAAAGACTTTGCTCAAGAACAAAATCTTTTTTAACCTTAATTGTTATGCATGCCTCAATTTCAGCTGCATAGTTAGTGATTTTAGTTTAACTTATGTCACCCAACCTTTATAACAAGAAAGAACGAAGAAAGGGTCAACTCATTAAAAAGTTGACCCTATTTTGAATAATGGCAAGTCAAACTTTTAAGCACAACACTGGACTTTTAATAACAGGTGTATACATTGTCATTTAACTCAGGTTTCAATAGTATTTCACTTATATCAAGGTGGTCAGTTACCCATTAATAAATGCTCCTGGTAATTCGTCACTAGTACTGAATATTATTCTTTCCAAGCCGAATACTCCCACATGCCTTTCCAAAATTGATCAGTTGTGAGAGACAAATTAATCATGTCCCACTGACCTCATCAAATGTCAGGAGGAATGTTGGCATGGCCTTCCACTCTGGACACATGTATGTACACCAAGTCAGGCTTATTAATGACTGAGCTACATAGACTGCACAGGAAATTAAGTAACAGACAATAAATGAAAAAGAAAACACACATTTTAGAGAAGAACGAAGGAATGGAATTACAGCTGATTAGTTCACAAAATATCCATGAAACATAAACAGGGAATTTTTGCATTACATAACAGACCCCCATATAAGGCACCTTCCAAATTGGAAATTTCTCTAATATCATGCAGTTTTTCAAAAAAATCAAAGTCATACAAGCTTTAAGGCTTCCCAATTTAGCAATTTTAGCAATAAAATTTCCCAAATTCAATAGGCTTTGGCCTCTTCCCAATTGAAGGTAAAACAAACCTGAAAAAACAAATCAAAAGACCCAACAAACAATGAAATCATCAGGGCAGAAAGCAAATTGTCCCTCCTGATGAAGTTTATCCTTCTTACATATATATAACACAATCGCTCATGAGGACTTGATACAATTGTGTTAAAATACCTCAGAAATTAAGTAAAACCTCAGATAGTACTTAGGTTCATCAGTGCAAACCAGACATCAGGTTAAATACCACAATTGCAGTGCTAGATTGAATGCTTTCTAATGTATACATATTAACACACTGCATATGGAACAAAAGAGTAAAGAAGCCACAGTGACACATGGAGAAACTGCTCTTTATAAAATGTCCTTGACATCCCATGTTGGTTTACATTTGAACCAGACACAACATTTATATGAGGAAGACATATACATCATTCTGTCTGCACCTAAACATTGACATGGAAAAGACTTATCAAAGATAGGGCTTTAACACCATTTTCCGAAATTTATTGAGTTATAAACAGCTGAAAGGATACATACAGATCCCATAATGATACAATATTACACTTCATATAACACTTCAATGTGTTTATATTGACAGCTAAACCAAAACGTAATTATGATGAAAATAGAGTGGCATCACATCCTCATTATGAATTGATGATGAACATTTTAATGTTAAATCACTTCAATAAACATAAATAGAATCAAAGCAAAGAGACTCTTATTCATCATGAATGATCTGTTGGGCAAATTTTATAATTGAAGATAATCTCAGGCCAACTAAATTAAAATGCATCTCTATTTCCCCATCTATTCATTTTTGATTTCCCAAACTTTTTGAGGTGAAGTCTTCCGGCTGGCCTACAGAAGATTGATTATTCTTTCAATATGATTCACCTCTTATGAATTGTACATTTTTTTCCCTGTATTTTTTTCATGACATTGCATTTGGTTACCAAATCAAAGAATCAAGAAGTCACAATTCAAGCAATTGTATCTATTGTCAAAACGGTTTCCAACAAAATTATGAAAGAAATATCTATGTACAGTTAGATTTCATATCATTTTTCATTCTCTATATAACTGATTTGAAGTTGGACCAGTCATAAATTCCCACATGGAAAATGGGTCAAGATTGTAAAAACTTTCAGCTCAAAGAAAACTTAATGGTCAAGAATGATATGTTTATTAATGTGCATTTTCCATCGCCTCAACATTATTCCAGTTATGTTGACATGCCCAGCTCTTAATGATGGAGGAAGACCCCATGTAATTTCTGGTTAGAGGTCTTTACTCCAACCACTAAGCCACGGCGGCCTGTTCCAAAAAGTTGTAGCATGAATCGTCTAGATATTCCAAAACTGGCTTGTACTGGAAAAGAGCTAAGATATTTTAGATTAATTAAACTGTGTAATCTAACCATTGCCACTATGGTAGCCAAATATTAATCAATCTATCTACTGCCACATTGGTTGAGCAATCTATTGCTATTCTTATCATTAAAGCATGGTTCAGGGCAAATTCAAACCATATTATCATTTGCTATTAATGGGTGCAGTGGCTGGTTGAATATTAATCAACATACATGTAGTATCAACTATAACATAAGTGTGAAGAATAACGTTTTCTTTTTAATGTGGTAAGAACTATTATGGCATGCTCCCATTGAAGCCTTCTGAATACCTGGCATCCTTATCAAACTGCTAGTTGTATTATTCCATTACCAAACAATAATGACATTTCACCAGTGTGTTGCAGACAGCTCTGGGAAACATTGTGGGAAAAGGAGAAATTGCTCTTTAAGAGAAATTTCTCATTTTCCCACAATGTTTTCTGCCCTATCACAAGATTATTTTTAAATTTCATCACATTTTGAAATGTCGTCTGCAAACTCTTTCAATTTGGGACAGTTGAAAATTTGGCATTTGGTAAAGGGTTAAAACCAAGCTTCAGATCATCACTCAATATACTTTTTACTATGGTCTCAGACTCTCTATACAAAAGATTAACAGTATGATACTTGAGGAGTATATGAACTACTATTGTGTCTAAGCAATTATCCTTTTCTAAAGAATAAGCAAGGGAATTACGCAGCCTCTTTACATGTTGGGTCAGCATGTACCGGGGAGAAGAGTTGTTCTGTCAGGAAGTTCTAGAATGGCCGAGTATCTCCTAAAAGTCTATTGATCTCTGCCACTTCACATACAATGGTGAGGGGGTAGAGAAAACAGGGACTTGTAGTACCTAGAACATAGCTCCCCCTACTGTAATATTGATTAAATCCTTAACTGCTTTGAACATTTATATGCATTAACAACCCCTTACCAAACACCAAATTTTTACTGGCCCAATTTGAAAGAATTTGCAGACGACATTTCAAAATGTGATTTGACGACTTTGTTGCAGACGACTCTTGAAAACATTGTGGGAAAAGGAGAAATTCAATTTCTCATTTACCCATAATGTTTTCTGCCCTATCAGAAGATTATTTTTCAATTACATCCTATTCTTAAATGTCGTCTGCAAACTCTTTCAATTTGGGACAGTCTAAAATTTGGCATTTGGTAAATGGGTTAACCCTTTTCCAAACAATAACGACATTTGACGACTTTGTTGCAGACGACTTTAGAAAACATTGTGGAAAAGGGGAAATTGCTTATAATGGGCAATTTCTCATCTTCCCACAATGTTTTCTGCCCTATCAGATTATTATTTTTCAATTCCATCACATTCTTAAATGCCGTCTGCAAACTCTTCCAATTTGGGACAGCCGAAAATTTGGCATTTGGTAAAGGGTTGAAGATAGCAGTGCATTTGTGGATCCCTCAAGAGTTTATCTCATACCATGGATTCATCAGGAGCAATTATTGAATTTACTGAACATTTGCCAGGACATGTGATTCTGAAAATCAGTAAACAAACATACAGCTGCCAAGAATTGTTAGAGGCAATTTCACAGAGCAATTGAATTTGGTATCTACTTGGAACACAGACAGATTCAGCACAAACCCTTTCCCCCCACGAACGAGTCATTTGAAGCAGACAATATAATGACCTTATACGCTTAACCCATTACCAAACAATAACGACATGTGGCAAGTTTGTTGCAGATGACTTTGGAAAACATTGTGGGGAAAGGAGGATTTGCTCTTTATGAGCAATTTCTCCTTTTCCCACTATGTTGTCTGCTTTATCCAGATGATCATTATTCAATTTCATCACATTTTGAATTGACATCTGCACTCCTTCAATTTGGGAAAGTTTAAATTTTAATGAAAATTTGACATTTGGTAAAGGGTTAAGTACTCAATTAGACATTTCTTCCACAGACTTCAGTCAAAAGCAATTGTTACGTAGCCGCCTCACTCTCTACAGCATAGCAACAATCAATCAGGACAAGATGTAACCTCTGCGTTACTGACTCTTTAGCTCAGTGGTTATGTCTTGGACTATCACCCGGGAGAACCGGGATCGAATCCCCACAGGGGACATAAAATCCAGAGTGGATTTTTCTAGCTATGTTTCGTTGCGGACATTTTTCGTAAGGCAATGCATATTTCTGCATTTGTCACAATGATAGCATGGGTGAAAATTGAAGAATTTCAAAAACCTAAAGTCTTTAGTTCATTATCCTGAAAAGGCACATTTACTATATAGCATTATATAGGGACAAAAAGTCTCAAAAACCTGAAGTTCAGGAATAATCCTGAACACTTTCACCCATAGAGAAACTGTCTCCTTGAGATTATATTTTATGTTGCCTGCATTTAATTTTGACTGGTTACAAACTCCAAAACAAGTGATTTGACAAGCAGGAAACCCCAGATGAAAGTGACAAGGCATCTCTAATTAATGGATATGAGAGAGGATATGATAAAAAGAAACCTACGTGACAAAAGGAGAAAATGCATGTTGTACCAAGCGATTGCTTCTCTTGTAATGACGCTTTTTCCCAAAAATGAAGTCATCATTTGCTATTAAATGCATTGTTCAAAATGCCTTTGATTTGGACCCACTTCAAAGTCTTCAATGACGAAGGGAGTTTTACAACATTACCAGTCATATAAATAAATGTCTGCACCTGTCGTATGAGAAACTAACTAGGACAACAGAAGGGAGAGGCCTGATTCTTACAAACTGATGCATTATCTGTAACAGACATCAGCATGCTGTCTAACAAGATTAGGAAAGTACTAATTTATCACTTAATTTAGACACATGCTTCCTGTGTTTGTCAAAAAATCTTTTTTACAACAAAGCATTTTCACACTCTCTGGTCTATAAGTGTTTTGGGGCATTTGCTCACACTGGTCTAACAGTTATCAACAGAAAAGTCATATGAGTGCCTATTAATCTCAAAAAGTGTTAGTTATACACAGCGCATTTGCAACAAAAGAGTCTGCAAATCTTAAATATACATTTACAGGGACTTTTTTCTAAATTAAATCAATGGGCTTTTTCGACCAAAACTTAAAAATCAATGGGTTTTTCTATAGAAAAATGATTAAAATGAATGAAAGTAATGAGTTTTGGGTAAATTTTATGAGAATTTCTGGGCCAAAAATTATCACTTTTATCATTATCAACCAAAAGAGAGACTACTGCATGACAACAAATGAAGTATCTAGTACCTCAAGTGCACAAAACCAGTATTTTCCTGTTCCAAACAGTTTGCAACCAAAACCTAAAATTCAATCATCAAAACAACAAATTTCACGTTCAACATCAAATAGAGGTTATCAATCCTTATAGTATATCCACATTTGGCGCAAAAACTGGTTGTGTATCCGATAAGCAAAATCAAGAGTGATTAATCCAAGTTGTAAGAACTTGTTTCAAAAGTGATGTAAAATGTATTAAGGACGTTCTCGGTAGTTTTTTCTGCGCATTTCATTTGCGCATCAAAGGGAGATAATAATCTGCTACCGAAGAGGAACTTGCATAGTAGTCGGACAAACGTTTTTATTCGGATGAAATTTACTGTGTGCAATTTTTTTCAAAGAATGATCATATTATCCATAAAACTATGAAAGGTTATTTACATTTATAACTATAAATTTCTCATGCATACTAATCCCCCAGCTTCTATTTTTCAAGTTTCAAGTTATTTTAGTCGTTTTTATAAATGTTTTTTCAAATACGGTTACCATGGAAACTGTCATTTACAGAAAAACCAACTTGTCAACATATCTTTTTTTTGCATTTTATATTTCAAAAATAAATTTTACTTCTATTACTGAAAAATAAAAAGATTCTATGAAAGGAATTTTGAAATATCTTCATTTTTTTGCAATATGCATATCAATTTTTATTGTTTTTTGTCAAATACAAAAATTTGAAAAACTGATTTGGATTACAAAAAATGTTCAGATTGTAATAATTTAAACTACCATTGAATTATAAAGTATTGACTGTATGAATTCATGTTTTTTTGTATTAATAAACCTTCTAGAAATTATTTTATCACCTTTGAAGATGGTATGGTCATTATGACATTTTTGCCCAAAACGGTTACCATGGAAACTGTCATTTTACAAAAAATCTAACTGGTCGACCTGCATTTTTCTTTTCATTTCTGAATTCACAATAAAGTTTTAATAACATTTCAAAAATTTAGAAAATTCAATGAAAGGATTACTTTTTTATAAAACTGTAGAATATGTCCTTAACTTTTAAAAACTTAACTATAGATAAAAGCATGGGCACAGTAGAAAATAAAGTATGCAAATCAAGAAAAATGGTGTTCTCACACATCAGCAGAGGACTGAATTATAACTAAAGAGAAATGCTTGTCTTTACCCTTATACTGCTGAAACTTCATGCTTATAAAAACAGGTTAGATCCAGGCCAACCACCAAGTAAATGGACCTGTGATCTAACCTGTTTGCAAACTCTAGAGTATCTTTCCTGGTCAAAATCAAACAGATATCTAAGGTTTTCAATTTACCTGGCGGCTGGCCTGGAGCAAACCTGTTTGCAAAAGCAAGAAGTCGGTTCCAGCACTTTAAGATTAAAAGTCCTTATATGCCTAACACTAATGAAAGGGTTGAGACAAATCATAAGATGGCATTAAAATACTCACCGAATGAAAATGATTTGCCTCGCTCTGGACTTGGTGGGCGGGTTTTCCTTGGTCTTCCAGCTTTACGTTTTTCTGGTTTTACTGCTGTTTCAGCACTGGCATAGCTCTCCTCGTGTGCCAGCCCAGAAAACAGTTTGTGTCTCTTCTTTGGTGGTAAGTTGTAATGTTGCTGGTAAGACACTCCACTTAAATCCATTATATGATCTCCAATCTTTCTAGCAAGCTTAATCTTGTCCTTTGGTCCCAACTCAAGTTCGTTTTTGGATTTTAATGGTTTCGCTTTTTCAAACACAAACAATTTATCTTTCTTTTTCTTTTTAATGTTGATTCTGACAATTTTGAATATGCTTGGCAACGGTACTTCCCCTGGTCTCACTTTTAAGTATGTTTCACTTGGAGGTGAGATGGAAAGTTGAGGAAAGTCATCAATCAGACAGTCAACCCTTGCTATAAATACAGGATCTATGATGTTTTTATGTTTACTTCTGAAGTATCTCAACTTCTGTTTATTCTTTCTGCGTTTATGTTTATTAAACTCCATCCACATTTGAACTTGGAGGGATTTTGAACCCAAACTACTACCCGCACCACTAGTATCCGAGTCGTGAGAACTGACAGACCTTGCAGGTTGGGGATCAGTCAGATTAACGAGATCATCTGGTTCAGCAACTTCATCATCTATACCAATGTCAACAGTCTCTTCACTAGTCTTTTTAGGTGTATACCCCTTTTTCCTACCCCTTTTGCCTTTCTTCAACAGTGGATGTAACTTTGATTTTCTTATCTTTGGTAATTGTTTCACAGATTCATCAAGTAAGACCAAGTCATCACTTTTAAACATTTCAAGCACAGGAGGTTCGTCCATGGGTCCAGCATTTAAGTCCATTGAGATCTGATTACTTTGGTTATCAGTATTAACACTGTCCTTCTCCATAATTTCATGACTTAATTCACCTGGATCAAGGCTTTTCTTATTACGTTTTTTGGGTGGAGGTTTTTTAGGATGTTTTCTAGGACGTCCTGGTCCTCGTTTTTTCTTGTCTTCATTGTCATGTCCAAGAACACTGCTTTCTCGCCATGCCATCATTGTGTTGCTGAAGTTTGGACAACTAGCCTTCTCGGTTGATAGATCTGGCTTTGAGCTATTTTCATCGTCTAATTTATTCTTTCTAACTTTTTCTTGAGGAAATAAATCTGAATTAACATCATTGGATGGACTCAGTACTCTTTTTCCCCTTGCAACTTTTAAACTACTATCAATCACATCTGGGTGTTGAACTGATGCTTCTGAAGACAAAGCTGATTTTTCAGTTAATTTCAATGACTTATCTTTATTTTTGGAACCTTTAGGTCTTCCCCTGCTTCTTTTCTCAACTACCAAATTCATTTTCTTAACAGGCAATGATTGTATGGTTTTTGCTTTAAGTGTTTTACTGTTCAATCCAAGTGCTCCTTTCTTTTTGCTTGATCGTCCTTTTTTCTTTTTCAAAGGGACCAATTTCTTAAGGACCAAAGCACTACTACTTTCTGACGGTAGATTCGCACTCTCCTTAGTTACACTATTGTCAGTAGTCCTTTCCAAGCCTAAATTAACAATTAGAGTAGGTTCAACAGTTTCTTGACTTTTTGTATCTTCAGTATGAATCAAAACAGTAGGTACAACTTCAACAGGCTTACTAACTTCAACAGGCTTACTAGAAGTTGCAACAACAGATGTTATAGATTTTGTAACTGTTGTACAAGTGGTCACTGTGTCAGTCATGGCAACTGTAGAAAGAGTAGAGGACACCGGTGTCAATACAGATGAACTGTGATAAATGGGAGAATAATCTGAGATCGCATTAGATCTTCCAACAGACAAAGAGCATGGTTCAGGTGCAAGAGATTCCGTGTTACCCTTCGGGTCATCTGCTTTCTCCAAAATATTTTGTGAATTTGTAGATGTATCCTGCTTTTGTTTTCCTTTATGCTTTGAACGAGACTTTTTACTAGCTTTTTTTGAAGATTTTTTATGAAGGGTTCTACTTGTTTCACTATTAAGTTCCTCATTAAGAACATCCAATGATTTATCAACTCTTTCACATGTATCAAGGGTCACTTTAAAACTGTTCATATGCTGTGAATACAAATCTATTGGTGGACTAGCAGGAAGGGTATCAGTCGTTTTTTCTGGGTAATCAAATTTGTCATCCAATCTTTTTTCCTTCTCTTCCTCCGTTGGTAATCTTCCCTTTTGAAGAAGGGTGCTTGTTTTGTGCAACTGAAGGAACTTAGCTCTATTCTTTTTCTTACTGGGTGAACAAGATGAAGCATCTTTGGAATTGTCACCAGTAACACTACCCTTTCTACTTTTATTGTCTTCAAGAGTCTTTTGAACATCATTTTCAATTTCATCTGTTTCAACAGTCTTTTCATTTATGACAGCACTATTAATACATTCCAGGGACATTTCATCTTTCTTTGGTACCAATTCTGGTATCAGAACAGGCACTGAATCAGCAGAAACCAATCCATCACATGATGTAGACGGACACTTCTCTTTTGATGAACTGTCATTATGTTGCTTTGAATCAGAAGTTGATGTTGATGAGTTAATTGAATTCTCCACATTTATGATCACAGAGCTAGGAGATTCATTTCCAGCAGGAGAACCAGCCAATGATTGTATTCCACTATCAGGTGACACATGGGGATAATTATCCACAGGCAGATCATTGTCCACCTGTTCCATAAAGTTAGCTGCATCAATTATATCACCTGGTTCTTGGCTAAGTGCACCATCATCAAGAGTTTCTTTTCTCATTTCACTATCATTGGCTTCCTTTACATGAGTTAAAGCAGTTTGTGTTAACACATCACCAAGAGATTCTAGTTTCTGTCTTTTTGCCTTAGATTTACTCTCACTTTTTTTGGGTCGGCCTGGTCTTCCTCTTTTACGTTTTGCAACTTCCACCAAAGGTTCACCATCAACACTTGTTTGACTACTCCCAGCAAAAATGTCTACTTGATTGTCAAATGAACCAACAGTATCATTAGGAGACTCGAAATGTTCATCACAAGATTTCAACTGATTTTCCACTAAATGAGTATCGGCTGGCGAATCTTGAGCAAAAGTCTCATTCTCTACACCTTGCTCTGATGGTAATGATTCATTAACACTTAAATTACATGTCTCAAGGGTCTTATCAGTTTCTGAAGTTATAGATTGCTTTTTTAAGTCATTTTTATCTGCTGTAAGGACTTCACTTTTATGTTCAGATTTCTGCTTCCTCGATTGCTTTCCTTTTTTCTTTCTCTTTGCACTTGAGTTCTTTACAGGCTTCAATCCCTTAATAGACTGATTATCAAAACTATCTGCTTCTATATTTTTCGCACACAGATCATGAGGTTCAGAAGAATTGTTAATTGCACACAGATCATGAGGTTCAGAAGAATTGTTAATTTGACTATATCCAATATCTTGAGGAACAACACTATCATCATTTAACTTGTCTGTTCTGTCAGTGAATTTTAGAACTGAATCAACTTCATCAAGTTTCGTTTCAGAACTTTGTGTACTATCATTATCCATATGTGTATCCAATACAGCACTGTCACATGGTAGCTTAAGTTCACTTAAATTTTCATTCTTTTCCTCTATAATTAACTTTGCTTTTGGTTTGTATTTCTTTTTTTCATTTCCCCATGACCAAGGCTTTACTTTACGTTTTCTCTTTTTCTTTATTTTCAATGAAGAATCAAGGGCACAAGTTTTAAACTCATTTCCAGAATGGCTTTCATTTGTTTTGGGCTTAGGTGGTTTGGGTTTCTTTGGCTTTGATGGAATAAAAGGCAATTGGTGTCTCACTTTGCAACTCCTACCAGGATATTTCTTCAGTTGTATTGTGCTTGAAATACTGTTAGAATCCAAAGATTTATCAAAAGGTGTTTCAGTAGTGTTTTTGTCAGCTGAATCTAATTGATTTTCAATTGCTTCACTTCTTTCTTCCTCATGAACCTTCGACTCTTTAACAGGGAGAATGGATATCGAAGACTTCTTGGGTTGAATTTCACATTTACTTCTGGCATTTCTTTTACCTTTTTTACCTCTTCGGTCTTTTCTTACATTGCCTTTGGAAGCACTTTCAAGACTTGCTGAGTCATTAAGAGGAGGATTGCATGTGTCAACAGTACTTCCAATAGTGTTAGAAGTTGAAAGAAGCAAGTCATTACCTTCCTCTTTACTTTCAAGGTTTTCACAAGATGAACTTATCTCTTGATCTATATTGCCATTGTCTGTAAGGTCTTCATACCCTCTTCTTCCTCTTTTTTTCAGAGGTTTAGCACTGTCATTGTCTAGTAATTCATCTATATATGTATTTTGGCTGGTTGTGACATCTTGAGATTCATGACTTTTTATCAACTGTTCTGATGAAATTTTACTATCCTTTTTTAGACTTTCACATACAATTTGCTCATTGGTTTGTTTCATCTTTGGTCCTTTTGTAGTGGTATTTTTTTCATTCTGAACAAATGATGAAATAGCCTCTCCACAATCTTTCACATCAGCTGTATGCAAAGAAACTCTGAGTTCTTTCAAATTATACTTTTCTTTTGCTTTCTTCAATATGTCAGATTCCTGTTTGACTTCTTTATTGTGTAATGAAACAGTGTTCAGCTGTTTTAGCTCTTTCTTATTCTTGTTATTGATCCTCGAATTTATCTTGTTGGCTTCGATTAAATCCACTTTTTCCTTACGCAAAGACTTGCTATCGATTGTTTTTACTTCCTCAATACCATCATTGCGTTTCGACTTGTTATCCTTGCAGATAAACTCTGTCTCTGAAGGCTGGGTATGAGTTAAAGCACTTTCAGCTGTTTCACTTTTCTTTCCAATTTCATTTCCTTGTTTATCAATGATATTTCCACTTGCATTGTCACTTATACTAATTGAACTTTCAGGCGTACAAAACCCATGAGTTTTGTTTTCTGATGCTAAACTGATAGGGAAAGCATCAAACACATTTCTTTGTAAACTGTCTTTATCTTTAGAAGCATCTGAGGCACTCCTTTTCCCACTTTTTGATGAATCACTAGACAACATGCTTCCTGTTAGTTTGCTTCTGGCTTCCTCTAATTGATCAATTTTGTTTACTTCTTTCACTTTTTCTAAATCCATTGCGGGAATTTCTATTGGCTGCTGTTTGTCATTAGCGTTTGCATCAGAAACACTTTGCTGATTCTTGGAGAGAACATCATCCATCAAATCCTCTAACAAATCAAGTGCATTTTCTTGACCTTTTGAACATGCAATCTGACCACTTTCATCTATATGAACATTTTCCATTTTCTCTTTGTTCACAATTCCAGATGCTTCTCCTTGTGTATTTTCCTGGTTTTCAGTGACACTTTTCGCTAGCTCCATTATTTTACTAACATCTTTCCCATGGGCATCATTAGGTGTGATGGTCTGAGATTTTTCTGGATCAGATATGGAGCTGCTTTCCTCTCCTTTCGCACTAACAGGTTGTAGAGATAATTCCTGGTTGCTTTGCGAGTGATATATCCCTTCAGTCTACAATGAGAAATCATAAACAGATTGTATTTACATCTAACAAATCAATGGTTTACATCCAGTTTTTCATGAATTTCAAAATATCTGCCTCTTTTACATTTATAACCAAATCTATGTGTTTCAGAAATAAAACCTATCCGGCAGCGAAATCTTAAACACTTTGCTGATTGCACTTTCCAGTAGATTATTGTAAAAAGGTAAGATTGCGACCAAAACTAGACCTTGTTTTAACATTATCTAGCCATTCAATTTGAGCAAGAATTAAAATGTATCTGTACAATCCTTGATTCATTTTTTATAATTATTGTAACAACCATTGTCCATTGATTACCGTTTAGTGATTATAATTCCACATTCCCATTCCTAAAATGATTCTAAAAGCACCTACCTCTCCATGTAAATCATTTTCAGTATGAGTTTCCACCAATTTGACCAAATCTGTTTCTGGTACATCAGATTCTGAGTGTTCTTTGCCCTGTGTGGTATCTGCAGTAGTTTGAGAAGGGTCAGAGCTACTTGTTTCTCCTTTAGCAAAAGAAATCTTTTTTGAAGAACCTTCTTCATTGGGAACAGGCAGTAATGCATTACTGGCTGCTGCAGACTTTTCAGAGCTGTCTACTTTTTTTGACTCCACTGGTGGGTCTCCAATTCCATCCTTTTCATTATGCTCAAGACTTTCACTAACCAAAGACTTCGCATCCATAGTGTCAGTAAAGCTCATTGTGCTGTTCTACAGAGTGGCTGCTTTAATCTAAAACATAAGAGAAAAATGTTCATTGTATCATTTATTATTCCTATAATCTGAAAATGAGTGACATCATGAAAGTGTAACAAAGCAGGCAATTGAATCTTATAAAGACATGATTACATCCAATTAATGCGAAACACAGTAATCCAATAATCAGCTGTGCTATATATTCATATACCTGCATGTTCTCTTTAACAATGTGTTAGGTTCTCATATTTGTGTAATTGTTCTACAAATGATTAAAAAATATAGTGCAAAAGGTATCATCAAAGTCATTAAATTCCAGTACTTTTCAAGGTCTTTATTTTACCATAAACATGGTGACATAGAGCAAGTGTTCTCAAGGAAGGCAGGTTAAATTACGTATTCAAATTTTGGAAAGACAATGCATTGTCTGAAACCAACAATCATCAATAACAAGGCTTGCACCTCTGCAAGACCATGATTGTAGTAAGGGTAGGTAGGACTCCGACATGGACATATCTTCGTATTTCAAAAAATCGTATTTCAATTATTCCACCGTGTCCATTTGTAAGTTTTCTTAAAAGCCTAAGCTTCATGTTTGAAAGCCTAATGCCATGAGATATCAAGTAAAAAGGTATTCACAATTGTGTAACATATATACCAAGTGACTATTGATTTCCAAAGAGATAATTGTGATGAATTGTGGTGAGCAAATATCAAGATTACCAGTAAGGGAATATGACAATTACAAGTTACGTATTACAGTTGAATGTGTAACAAAGGTTGGCAAGATTGTTCAAAGAGCACACTGGTGGACTGTTATATGAATGACAGTCTCTGGCATTATGCGCTTCCTTCATGCAAAGCACATTTATTTCAACATGAAATTCATGATGATAATAATGGTTGATGTCTATTGTTAACAGTCTATTATGATCTTAACTACGTCAGAAAAAGAATCTTTTGATGATAGTTATGCAAGCATTGCGCCATGTCTACAAAAGACTGCAAAAGACTACAAAAACAAAATTATACAATAACCTCATAGTCAAACTAATGGAACCACATCTATTGTCATTATAAGTAATCAAGGAGCATAAAGTACATACAAGTTTACGAACAAACTGCATTATCTTTCCACATGTGACCACAACTCAAAGCTTGAGTAAATATTGTCAGAGCCCTGATACCTCAAATGTAAATATTTTGATTCATAAATGGGACAACTGACCCGCCAAAACAATACAAAGAAGTTAATTAACTAAACTCTCAGACGAACTCTTTTTAACAAATGTGCATAACAGTATTTCAATTTCCTTACCAGCAACATCACTTTCGACGAGAAAGCTCCGTGGGTTTGTTTAATATAGTAATCATACTTTGTAACCTCGAATCAGCGACATTCTCTAAAAGACAATATGGCTGTCTGCGGTCGCATTGGTTTGAAAGGATATGTCATTTCCGAAATAAAGCACTAATCTAATGTATCGAATCGCATTTCAAACCAATGAATCTTCGATTTTTGAATTATATTTTATTTCTATACTAAAGAGATGAAATACAAGGACAAAAAAGCATTTCTAAAATCAAAGTTATGTGACTTATTTTCGGATATGAGCCTGTGTTGGTGTCCTTTCGATCTCAAATGTTATTTTGGTAAAACCTGTATGCAAATTACATTTATTCGGAAATTTTTGATAAACTAATATTCTGTGCAATGGGATATGATACATCATTTATGATACAGATATGCATAATTGAGAAAGACAGTTAATATTAAAATATTTTATATATTTTTTATTGTTTCCCATCATACATCATTCAAGATGTCTGCGCCTTTGACCTGTTTCGTACTCAAATTTAATCGAGCCTAAGACGGCAAAGTCAATTATTTGGAAAATTGCTCAATTTTGTAAAATAAATTATACTTATCGAAAAATTTAACAGACATGAACTTTGTTGAAACAAATAGGATCTCGGTCTTCATAAGGAAACATGATTAAAGAAGTTTTTTAAGAAAAACTTGGTGCTCCTCCTCCCCCTCCCCCTCTTCCTCCTCCTCCTCCTCCTCCTCATCCTCCTCCTCCTCGTCGGTGTCCTCCTCCTCATCATCATCATCAACATCATCCTTCTTTAGATAGGTCATTAAGCATGTTAGGGCGCATCCTGGGATAGAGATTGAATTATCGTTGTTTAACCCATTACCAAACAATAACGACATTTGACCAGTTTTATGCAGACGACTTTAGAAAACATTTTGGGAAAAGGAGAAACGAGTAATTTCTCCTTTTCTCACAATGTTTTCTGCCATATCAAACGATTACTTTTCAATCATGACAATTTGAAGAGTCGTCTTCAAATTCTTTGAATATTGGACAGTCGAAAATTTGGCGTTTGGTAAAAGGTTATAAAGGAGCTTTTAGTTGTCTTATCTGTCGTCTTATGTGTGGATTTTTGTTTGAAGACGCATGTTCTATGTTTTTGAAGGAAGCTGCCTTGAAGTATATTCCTTTATGATAACACGTTGGACATCTAGGGCTTCGCACCGTATGTTCTGGAGAAGATATTATTAATGTGGGTGTTCAAAGACAGGTTTGGTTGAAATGTTTTCGTCAGTTCTGCTCCAAGATATTTGCCTGAATCCTCCGTCTCAAAAGAGTGGGTTTTGAGGCAGTATGGTGTTGACGGTTTGCTGGCCTTTCAGAACTTTTCAGTTAACAAAGCATTTAGTGGCGATGATTATCTCCAACATTTTCCCAGTGCTATTTGGCCTGTTTGAAGGTAGGTCCTGATGTCTAGGGCCTGGCTCAATAAGATTCGTTACTTGACGTCCAGGAGCGTAGCTACCTGTACGCAAGAAACACAATTGAGTACACATTGTCCAGGGGGAACAAATAAAAAAAATGCAGTCATTTGTTGAAATTCGAGTATTATGATCATCAATCTCCAGTCAAAGTAAAATGTGTGAGGCTAAACATACTTTGTTAAACACTGCAAGTCCCCCCAGATGCCACGATTTGGCTTATAAATTTTCAGATTTTTACTGGTGGGGACATGCCTCCTGAACGCACAATCAAACCCCCTAATCAAACTCGCGCGATCGGCGTTCGTTGAGTCCACGACCAAAACAAAATTGCGTACACTTACTAGCTACACCCCTGATGTCTACCTTTACCAAATTGTCGTAACCCTTATATTTCATGGACCACATGCGACAGAGATTTCACATGAAGGGCTATTCTTTCTTTCACGACTAAGTTAACGATTTTCTGGGTATACTTTTCTTATCAAAATTGACGTTTTCGAAGAAATCTATCGTCCGAACCTTTATGGGACAGACCATAACCCATGCCTATAATGTAAGTACATGTTCATCAGTCTGGTTAATACTGATAAAAATTCATTACTCATTAAACTTTCTAGCTATTACACACATGCATTTATGATAATAAGGAGTAACTATTCTATAGAATAGCAAATAGTTTCAGGAATTATATTAAGTTAATCGAAATCGTCACTCTCATCCTGTATGTCTATCAAATTTTGCTTTTTATGCATATGCATAAGTTGTAAATGTACATGTCATTTTCATAGCATGCATGTAAATATAAAATGCAATAACTATGAGCCTATGTGCTTAAAGTTGAAATAAAATTATGTTATGTTATGTTACATAACACAGCCTTGTACGGATATACGCACGGGCCAGGACCTCCTAGCTATTTGAAGCTGCGCTCCATCGATGACATCCATTATGGTCCAGGAAAACATACTTTCGTCTGCAAAACAATATCCAAGCTGGCGTCCACCTGTACTGAGAGAACGTCTGACGTTTATAATTTGGTAACACACTGCTACTGTTTTACTAAACAATTTAAGGAAAATATTTGCGGAAGTCAAACAGATAAACATGGATAGTATTGAAAATAATCAATATTGAAATGTGACGTATCATTAGAATCGTCTCGGAGAGACGCTTCCATGGCAGTGATCTGTGTTACTTTGCAGTATTGCATAGCCCAATATTGAAATAAGAGGAAATGTTATTTAGCATTTAGCATAAAATGTTTAGTAGAACGGTACCATCGACTCTAAAATAAAAAATGACGGTTGTTGAGGACATTGATGAGAACTTTCTCAACGTTAAGCAAACTCATGTCTGGATGTGCTTGTATGCTAGATTTTTGTTATCCCGTGCTCCCTCGTGGTTATATTCTGTTAATTGTGTTTGCACGTTCTTTTGTTTATCCCCGAAAATCAATTATGTAGTTACGTATTGGATATGATTCTCCCCTCATTTACTTTAAGTTATTTCATTGCAATATCATTGTATTTGTAAGTGCTATGGAATCGAGACCGGGTACTTGGTCAAGTTTGATCCCTGACGGCAATTATTTATTTCAATTTTGAAAGCCATTCGGTGAGGCAATATTTACCAAACCTTTATTGTTATTGCACGGTACATTTTCCTTCGTTGTCTGGGAGAGCCTTAATAATGTTGTAACTATCTAGTCTACCCTCATATTTTGACAGTCCATGAAATGGAGGATTGAAATAAAGGATATCCCATCGTACATTTGTGATGAACGTGGAATAATATACGAATGCGATCCGATTGACGCATCAGAAACGAGTGAGCGCACGATTCTCCGATTCAAAAACTTGAAATGGCGGGAATAATCACCGAAATCTATTTCGAACTTTAGGCAAATTTGATTGACAATTGGTTTTTAGCCGATGTGTTTGTTGAAAAAATTATCTTTTGTTGGTGTCTTTGGCATCGTTAATGGGAACAGTTGTCGCAAAAAAAATCAATATTTATCCAGAATGTATCAAATGTCCCAAGATCCGAAAACTGCATTGGTCAACGTTGTTATTTAATACATGTCTTAACACGTGTCTGCACTATGAAATTAAACAGTTGGTAATTTCATTTTGTTAATAATTGGTTAAATAGGATAAAACAAAATACCAAACAGCAAGAACCGAGCATATAACAGTAAGAAATGTAAAAAGTTTTCACTAATCATATCATAGATATTTCACTACCGTAGAGTTATTATAAAACACTAAGCTGCTGGTTAGTAATGTCCAACATAGATGATTTATTTCCTATCCATCATGCATGCTGTTTTCCATTACAAAACAGTAACTGTTCGTGGCTCACACCTCATTTAGTAGTTCGGTACTTTTCGAATAAGGTCGTATAATACCGGTTTTTCGTTGAACACGAGTGCCGGTATTGACTTGCGCAGTCAACAAATCATTCGCACTTCCGGTTGTTAAGAATGACAGAAAACGTGGAAAAAGGGGTCGCTAAAATGGATATATCGGGCAAACAAAAGGCATGACATTTTAAAATAGACTGTTTAGTTTATTCTACCAAAAATGCTATCGCGGATGTATCGTTCCTTTCTTCACAGATCGTTAGGGACCCAATGTTTTAACTCGTACAGATCGCTGTCTCACTCGAAAGACAGTAAGAATCTTCGAAACATGGTGTGTTGAATCATTTTGCCCTTCGTTTTCTCCAGCCTGATCGTTATAAAGAATTATTTGAAAGAAATGACATTCTCTTCAATTATAAAAGACTTTTGTAGAAAGGCCGTGCTCTAGGAATTACGTTGAGGGATCTTGAGAATTATCTTGCATCATTTTGTCTATAAATAGATCACGTAATTTTACCCTTTACCCTCTTAGAATGGGCTTCCACTATGAATAAAATAAATTAAAAGAAATAAGTCGTCACAGTTTTCTTTCTTCAAAACTTATCAAATAACATAAATGTAAGTCGGAAAATGACACACTTTCATATGGTCACTTTATGCAATAAATTTAAAAGACAAGTGCAACCAAAGGACATTAATTACTAAATTGATTTTTAAGAACTGAAATTTTCCTTGATTGAATTAATGCCCCCTTATTTAGGATACTAATTCAAGCTAGATTGATGATTTACAGATTTTATCACCTCCAGTTGCTTTCAGTTAAAACATGGTCAGGGGTTCTGCTTTGACCAGTGGTAAAGGTGGCAAATTTGTTACTGGGGTCCCTTATTCAATTCCTACCTGTACCGCTGGTTAGATGGAGTTGTTCTTTTGGCAAGATGCAGATTGTCATTAATTTATGGAGTAAGAGGCTAACTTAAGTTTTGAGGAGGCAAATGAAGCTAACACCCAACAATAATTAGGTGTTACTTATGATCACCTATCATTTTTTGTTATTTGAGCCAACAAGTCATTTGAAGGTGTCAAATTGGCCGGCACCAACCTATTAATGACAACCCTGAAGATGCTTCCAAGTTCCACCTTAAAAACTGGTGAATCTAACTGGAAATAAGTTGACAATTAACCGTAAATGCAAATAAAGGGATGTCACAAAGTTTCAAGGGAAGGAAGGGTTGGAATTAAGATGATGAAATCAGCTGTCATATTGAAATAGCTTGATAAATATTGAAGAAAGGTTTGGATTGTTACATTTGCAAAGGACAAAGCAACTACATGAGACAGAATATTGAGTTACTGATCTATTGATTTGATATAGATTTAAACTTGGAAGGGAAAATAGAATGGAACTTAAGGCAAGTTTGAACTCAACAGTGTAATTGTTTTGACACCAAAATCAGTCAAAATCTAAATCTTAAATTTTGCCATTAATGCAAGACTTTTAATCCAACATCATACTCTTGAGCACACCTGAAACTTGCATTTTAGGAAAGCTCAGGTACAAACAAGAGACTGCTCATGGCTGGAAGCGTCTCCTTTTTGTAACAAATGAATTTGTCTAATATCACAAATATTATATTTTCATAGTCGATGAACACTCTCAACACATGCATTTAATTTGAACTAGGTACAAAGTACATCTTAGGTTACTGACATTAATTGTGATAAACAATGCAATGGCTTATTTAAAAGACTGTTTGGTGTATTTTTGGCTTTCTTCCAAATGAATACAGAATTTTTAAGCTAGGAAAATAATGAAATGTGTCTCCTTTGTGATATTTAGTTTTATATTATATGCAAAGTAAAAAGATTTTGTGTCAGCAAAAATCATTTAAAATGGTTACACTTTTGAATAAAGATAACGACACCAAAGAAAGGTGATATATAGATTTGTAATTTGGCATTTTGTGAACATGTTGAACTCATTTTTTTATTTCTAGTATAGGGTTTGATAGATTTTGTGTCAACAACTATTTGGTTAGGTTACAGTTCATGTTCATCAATATATTCCAAAAAAAGAGTTTATATGTTTTTATTTTTTTTTGTCATTTTCAGTTTTTTATATATTCATTTGATTATTTTTTCAGAAAAAGAAGGAAGCTGCCCAATCAGATGAGCCCAAACTTAAAGAGGTTAGCTATATGTTTCTTTAGGCCTAAATAAATAAATTGTTTGTTTAGGGTTACATCCTCAAAATTAGTAGGTAGGGTTGGTAGGGATTTTTTTTTTAATTCTTAGCATCCGTTTGAATTAACTATTTCTTTTAAAAAAAAAAAAAAAAAAAGTTAAACAGTACATAGAACTGTTTTCTGACACAGACAAGCATCCATCAAAATGCATTTTCAGAAGTTGTTGAATTCGAGCGCTGATAGAAGATACATATAAACATATGTTTGTCAGATGTTCTCAGTCTATTCAACTTGTAAACTGGCCTTTTGGAAATGTGCGAGAAGTTTCAGATGGATTATGTTAGAAATATGGTCATTTGTCTTAAAGTGCCAGAAAACCTTGGGCAATACATTTTATTGTTTTATCTATTAAAGCTCTGAACTGGTTATATATGATAGTTAAAACTATTTCAGCTGAATCCACCTCCTGAGTTTATTGCATCAAGAAATGCATTGTGGGCCTCGCTGAAGAAGGAACAAGATGATTTTATAGCATCACAACCTAGAGATTCAATCAAGGTTACCCTACCAGATGGGAAGGTGGTGGAAGGCAAGGCATGGGAGACAACTCCATATGATGTTGCTAAAGGCATCAGGTATGCATAGGGACAGACAGATTGAAATATTCCTCAATGGAAGAGAGAGGTGGCTTCCATGGTTGAGTGGTAAGAGGACTGAATTCCAAATTCTGTTTGAATCCCTACTAGTATCTGTTTGAATCCCTATACAATTTGATTTTCGTAAGCGCTAGTTTTCTAGTAGATTTTAGTAAGAGCTAGTTTGCAAGCTGACCTACAAAACAGCATGGTTTTATCACCCAAATCTCATTGTTAGTTTGCTTCATCACTATGCATTAAGTAACACAAACTAAGGGATATACCATGGATGTGACGTAAAAACCTAATTGAAGTAAATTATCCATTTAAGGGCCAAGGAATAAACCATTTTCTCATCAAGACAAAACCAACTGAACGTTATTGAGTTACATGATGATGGAGTGTATTTATTTATAACATAAGACTTGAAATCGTAGTACGCCCAACTGTTTGATCTATTGTGCTATGCACACTGAATGAGCCAATGTTTAATCAATAGTTTGAGATCAGATTCTTGTTTCAATTGTTCAAAGTAAGAATCTTCTTTATCTCCTTTAGTTTCTATGCAATACCACAAGTTTGATGTTGTCCATTATTGTTGCCATTTCAGTCAAGGACTTGCTGATAGCACTGTTGTTGCCAAGGTGAATGACGTTTTGTGGGACTTAGACCGACCCTTTGAAAAGGATGCTACACTTCAGCTGCTCAAATTTGATGATAGTGATGGTAAATCTTTTCTTTTACTTTTTAAATAAGGACTTACCCCCATTAAAAGGTATTTGTAGCAGACACCATTAAGACCATTAGAAAATGAAAGGAAAAAGAAATATATGTATGGAATAAACAATAATTGGGATTGTTAAGTGAAAAAAAAGATCAAATGTCATTGTTCTAGATGTTAATCTTTTTTTTCTTTGGAGATAAATGATCTAAAATGATTTAAAATGCTCTGACTTATCCCAATGTCATAGTATCACCCCAGAAGGAGGCAATTATTTTGCAAAGCTTGTGATATGAAGAGAAGTTGTGTGTTTCAAACAATTTCTACCTTTTCTAATGATAGTTTCTTAAATGACCAGCTCTAGACAGTCTAAGGATGAAGATAGTAAAACTCGAAAAAGAACCTCACTATTAAATAAGCATTGATGAATTCAGTATATGGGATATAAATAGAATTTCGGTATTATCTTAACTCTTTACCAAGTGCCAAATTTTCGACTGCCCCAAATTGATAGAGTTTGCAGACGACATTTCAAAATGTGATGGAATTGAAAATAATCCTCTGATAGGACAGAAAACATTGTGCTTAAAGGAGAAATTGCTCGTTAAGAGCAATTTTTCCTGTTCCCACAATGTTTTCCAAAGTCGTCATCAACAAACTTGTCAAATGTCCTTATTATTTGATAATGGGTTAATCTGGATCAAATCTGCTATATTTGCAGGTCAGTATGTGTTTTGGCATTCTAGTGCCCATATTATGGGTGAGGCTATGGAGTGTTTGTATGGAGGCCACCTGTGCTATGGACCACCCATTGAAGGAGGTTTCTACTACGACATGTGGTGTGAAAGGTAATTCTTAACTGTTTAATTTTGTCTGGTCCTCTGAAAATGTTTTTTTTATTAAAATTAAACACTTTATTTCCATAGAGTATTTCAGTCACTCAGTTTCATAATATGCACTAATCATTGCTTCTGGGGCCTCTTTGGCCTAGTGGGTAGAGTTCCAAATGGCCCCTCTCTACTGGGGTTAAAAGCACCATGCACAATGGGCTTGTGTCGGATTTTTTTTTAAAAATAAAATGATGATCAGTGATTTCACGATCCTTGCATGTGTTGATGTATGATGAGCTGGTTGGAATGAAATTTGTCTCTTTCGTTGTTGGATTTGTGAAAATTGTGTCTTTGATTTCAGACAAGTTTCGAGTCTTGACTATCCAGTCATTGACTCTAAAGTGAAACAAATTGTAAAGGAAAAACAGCCTTTTGAAAGATTAGAAATGAGCAAGGAAAATCTTCTCAAAATGTTTGAGGTAAGCCTTTTGTTTGAACATATCAGCAGGAGTAACATATTTGTACCGACCTTTACAAGAAGCCATCAAATTAGGAAATAGTGTGTGTGATGTAGAAAAATTATATTCACCATTCTTTATTAGAATGAAAAAAATATTTTATTAAATGTTTGTTAAGGATTTCACAAGAATGAACTGGCTTATAAAAATACTTGACCCAACAAACCCCATATAGGTGAGCCAGAGCTACACACAAGATCCACTGTTCTCCATATATAATACTGCTGTTTAGCTTAAGTCTTAAAAATCTGAAATCAAATATTTAAGTGATTAGATAAATGGTTGTGGAAAACAAGTCTTTCTTTAGGCAATAATTCATTCTTCTCCACAATGATTTTTAAAACAAGTTTGTTTCAATGTTTTAAAGCCTCATTGTTTTTTTGCAAGTTTGCTTTTTTCATTGAAACTTTCAAGTTGTTTCGTGTCTGCAAAGACAGTGCCTGAAAATGATTATGGTATTTATAATACTATTTCAGTATAATGAATTCAAGCAAAGGATTATCCGAGAAAAGGTTAACACTCCCACCACAACTGTATACAAGTAAGTAATCTGTTATCCAGAGCTGAAATTGTTAAAAGCGCTATCTCACGGATTCTGATTTGTAAGTAACAAACATTAAAAATGTGATTGATTCAATCCTTATTTCTAAACAAAAGACCATTTAAATTTCTTTTTTCTGATGTTACTGAATATCTGGGTTTTCATATAAAAATAGTTAAAATTCTTCCATACTTTTGGTATTTGATGGTAAACTCTTACCCTTTTGATGATTTTGCATGAAGGACATGATGGAATTTGTTTCATACACATGTAGTCAAACATTTGTGAGACATGTATTATGATAATATCTATAAAAAAAAACATTGCTTACCTATTGGTTTTTTAAGGTTATTTAAATATAGATCATTGTTTTCAAAATAACTTGTTTAAACAGTTTACTATGTCTGCAACATTAATGTGCTATATCTTAACCATGGTTTTGGGGGTGGGGGGTATGAAGTGTATTTATTGTCTAGTATTATGTAAGCCCATAGATCTCTGATAGAATTTATTTAATGTTAAATGGATTAAAAACCCCAAATCTGTGAGATAGTCCTTTTAACAGCAAGAACATATAAAAATGTTTAATTGATTAAACATTACATAAACTCAGTTTATAAACTCAGTCTTGTTAATTCATATGTCTAATGTCAAGGTTGAATTCATTTTAGAAGTTTTTTAATGAACAATATTTTTCAAACTGTGTTGTATGTGGTAATAGTGGTAACTTGTCAAACCTCATTAATTTTACCATTTTGGTTTTACTGTTTAGATGTGGACCACTAATAGATCTCTGTAGGGGACCTCATGTACGACATACTGGTAAAATCAAGGCCATGGCAATCACTAAGGTAGGTATATTCATATTGATTTGGTTGGTTTGTAGTCTGTAATGGTTTTTATTTTAGTCCAAACTTGGTTGATAGTAACAAAGTTTTTTTTTACAACTTGAAAAACAACCACAAAATAGGTAGAAACAATTTTGAAAATAGGAGAAATTTCTTTATTTGTGCCTGTAGTTTCCTGTTTTGTGATTTAACAAGGTTTTTCACAATAATTCTGTTATAGGTGTATAACTTATCCACATGCTCTTCTTGATTTGCCAGTATTCGGTTAAGAAATAGCAGTTTACTTAACACATTAACTCCTTGTACAGATATGTTTATCAGAGAATTGGTCAAACATCAGTAAGTTTTCTTGTTGATTTTCAGAATTCCGCTACTTACTGGGAAGGTAAAGCTGATGCTGAATCTCTTCAGAGGCTTTATGGTATCTCATTCCCAGATCCAAAACAGATGAAAGAGTGGAAACTGTTTCAGGAAGAAGCTGCCAAGAGAAACCATAGAAAAATTGGACAGGTATTGCTGCTCTCTGTTAAAATAAGCAATTTAAATTGGTAAAGTTCTGTTATAACATGTAAGTTAATTGGGTAGATTTCTTTTATTTGAAGCATTATAAGTATGTAAAGTTTGGTTATTATGCTCAATTTAAGTGGATAATTGTCTGTTTTTATAAGCAATTTGTATGTGTAAATGCCTGTTATTAGTAGTTTAACCAATGGAATTTTGAGCAAACAAAGGTTTAGGTGCATGACTATAGAAAGTCCTTCTCAATAGTAAATGATTTACTATTGTTTTGTGCTGAACCCCATGGTGTGGTATTGTGATTTTGTTTATGTTAACGAGCACTTCTGGTTCCTCAGGTAACTTATGTTCACAGGGCCCATACTGGTCTTGTACATGTGTCTGGAAATATGATAATAGAAACAGATTATTATTTAAGTACAACACTGTCAAAATGATACTTTTTAGTCCAACTTTTTATTTTAATACAAGATGAATCAGGGTTCTCTCTGGCTAAAATTTTCTTTGCGCCAACACTTGCGCCAAATTGAAAAAGTTGGAGCCAAATTAAAAAAATTGGAGCCAAATTCAATAAGTTGGAGCCAAAATAGTCTTCTGTACAAGTGTTGGTTTGTTCTATCTAGTTCTACGTGCTGTTTTCATTAGGTTCTATGGATTAAATCCTCTCTCACACTCAACATTTGAAACAGGACATATCAGAAACATGACTTTCACCTTGGCGTCATATTATAACCAACTATTTCCTGTCCTCCAGGCCTCCTAGTCAGATGTTTATTTGATTTTTAGTGGGAGGCATATTCAACGACTGAGAAGATCGATTTATAGTCACTCTTGTGTTGGATCAGAATTAAGTGTCACTTAAAATCGCTGATTTTATATACCAACACTTCGGTGCATAAAAGAGTTTCATTTATTTGGCAATCAACACAACTGACTTTGTCGATGTTTGATGTCAACTTCTTTAAAAGGAGCGCGAGGGCAAACATTTTGATTGAAAAGCAATTAAAGTAATCAAAGTCATAATTTCCATATAATTGAAGTTGTAAAGGCTGGCGAATGACAAAATGGTGTACACAAGAAAGTGTCACCTTCAACAAACTTGACAATCAACAGATAATGAACTGAACAAGTGTGAAAACAGGATTATCCCGTATCGGAAATCGCATTTGATAAACAAGCTGGTTCCCGAGTTCTAATTGAAAGTACTGCGATTACGGGAACCATCGATACATGGTTCTCGGCTCTACCGTAAAAATAGATTGATATTGACTCGAGATCGGCAACCATGCGGTAAACAAACATCAAATTCTCGCGGAAAATAGTCGGCACCAGGCACTTTCGCCAAATTTGTTTTTCTTGCGCCAATTTCTTGATTTTGTCGCCAATGGCGCCATTTGCGAAGGCCAGCGTGAACCCTGTGAATTTTTAATGAGTAATAGATAAATGAGGAACTCCGATTGAATATTGTTATCGACAACATATTTAATTCGTTTTGAAAGTAAAACATATTGTTAATACATTTCAGGAACAAGAGCTGTTCTTTTTCCATGAACTTAGTCCAGGAAGTTGCTTCTTTCTACCAAAAGGTGCATACATATACAACAAGCTCATGGACTTTATAAAGGTACGTCAAATGTGAAGTTTAAACTTACTTATTTTTTACATTGATTGTGACGGAAGCTTGAAGCTTATTAAATTCACTCTCGGCTGCTTCCTGGATACTACACCAGTACTCATGCCGATATGTGGGTTAGTCCTGGCAATTTTCACCTCACCTAACGGGGATTTGAACCCGGGACCCTCGGTATAAGAGGCTGACACTCTACCACTGCACCATTGTCGCCCACATGTCTGATATTTATTTATTACATTTCAGTATACTTTATGTGTCATAAAACGGATGACAGATTATATGTTGTCCTTCAATCGTTCAGTTCCAATGATTTAAAAGTATACATTATTTTTAAGGCATTTATACAATACTAGAATTGATCATTATGGGTATTCTCTCCTTTTGTCTTAATTATTCAAAAATCCAGCTGTCTGCAGTGTAGAGTTGTAGTGTTTTCTCATAAGACATTTCTTATGAAGGCCAAATTTACTGGTATCAATGATTGACTATTTTATTTTATTATTTGATTAGTCTTGTTATTGTTATATGCATGCTGGTTTCTTTCCAATGGGATGATTAAAGAAGATCAGAATATTACAAATATTAGGTAAATCATGGTATAGACGGAGGCATACCATACTTGTGCAAATATATGTTATTGTGGTTGTTTTTTTTGACAGTCTGAGTACAGAAAACGTGGCTTTACTGAGGTCATCACACCAAATATTTACAACAAGAAACTTTGGGAAACCTCTGGACATTGGCAACATTATGCTGTAAGTAATGACCATCTCACTCTCTGGCAATCCTTTGTCTCATTGAACATACTTGTGTAAGAGAAATCTTTATTTAAAATATGAAAATACCTCACACTAAAAAATAATAAAACATTTGGGTTTGTATTAGGAGAGTTTGACAGACTAATTTGTTGACGTCCCTGAGTTAAGCTTTAGGTGAAAGTTGGTGTTTCTATAAATATTAAAAAAAAAATGGAACCACATACACTTTCCCTGCAACTATGATATGATCCTAGATTGGTTTCTAAGCTGAATATTCTTTCCTTATTCTATTTAAAAGATCCATGATTTGTTTTATATATGACCTGGCATCTCTTCATCTAATAAAGCAATGGCTTAAACTTTAAATGCCTGGCATTATCAAGCCTAAAAGCATAGTTTAAAAGATTCTGAATAGCCTCTCTTCTGGTGTGCGCTCCTTAGAAAATCCATGTGATATTTTAGTTTAGTTTGTATATTCATAGTTTCTTAACTGATGGATTATAGGGGCCTCCGTGGCCTAGTGGTTAGAGTACAGAACTTGAAATCACATGGCCCCTCAACATGTGGGTTCAAATCCTGAGAGGGATATGGATTTTCATGAGAGGCAGTCTCCCGACTGACTTACGGAATGCGGATGGTTCTTGGGGCAGTTGAGTATGGGGTCCTCCTCCATCATTAAGAGTCGGACATGGCTTCATAACTGAAATTGATGTTGATGTGATATAAAACCCATATAAAAAAAAAATTCACTGATGGATTGACTCTTCACAATGCTGAAGTATTTGAACAATATTTCAACATCACCGTTTGTAGATAACATGGTCATGTGAAATCATTTAATCTTATATATGTAAATGTTATAAAGATGATTAAGCATAAGGCAATAAACATCTATATACCTATTTCGTTCTTTTAACAGATTCCTTTATTCTGAATTTCAAATTTATTCTTTCATTTGGCTAGAAAAACTCATGCCTTATGTTATCATACATGACTGCTTTGTTATTAATTTGTTCATCAATATCCTATTATTATTGTTGTGATTATTATTTCTAGGACAACATTTTCAAGTTTGATGTTGAGAAGGAAACCTATGCATTGAAACCTATGAACTGTCCTGGTCATTGGTGAGTAGTAACCTCTACATTTATACCTGACATATTTGTATAAGTCAAATACTCACAGATTCTCTGCCAGAATTGTCGACAGAACTGACTCTGTGTAAACATTTTCTGCAATATGAGATTTTATGACCATTCCAAAAGAAATGCCAACTAGTTAAATGATAGCACTCCTAACAGCACTAATAGAATGTAAAGAATAATGCTTTCTTTATGCTATGGAGGAACAATTGTGATTAAAAAAAAAGGCATTTATTAAAAGTAATGTCTATTTTCAATATAATTGTTTCTTTATTTGTCTCTTAATGGTGCTTTAAAACATGTATACACATAGGAAAGGTTTTTTGCTGTAGAATACACCATGTTTAAGTCATTATAAAAGTGGTTAATTGATAAAGGGTTCACTGTGTCAACTTTGATTTATGCATTGATAACATGTTGGGGTATGGGGCTAAAGTATCTCAAACCCTGTACTTTTTTGTAGATCTTCCTGATAAAAAAAGGTTGTCCTTAGTCGTTGTTAAACTTACGGCCAATCAATTGATCAGTCAACAAAACCCCACCCCAATGTTTGTGGGAGTTCCTTTCACAATAAGAGCTATTAAAAGCAGTTTTCATGTACATGGATGCTATAGTTGTCAAAGATTTGTAACCAGTTCTATTGATTAAACAGTTATGAATATTCATTGTGAGGCATTTTATTGACTGGTCAATTATTAAGGCTAGATGGAATGTTATTTTGCTTTGTAAAATGCAATACAAACTTGAACATACCTCTCCAAGTAAGGGCTTAAATAGTTATTCTTGTTTTCTAGTATTATGTTTGATCACCGTCCACGATCCCACAAAGAACTACCGATACGAATGGCGGACTTCGGAGTTCTACACAGAAATGAGCTGTCTGGTGCACTTAGTGGACTTACTCGTGTTAGAAGATTTGTTCAAGATGATGCACATATATTCTGCAAGCAAGATCAGGTAGAGTATTTCATTTCCTTGCATCATCTGTATCATTCTGTCAATGTTGTCTTTTTTCTGATCAAAGCAAGACTTCTTAAACATATAAGTCTTTTTGTAAGACTCTTCAGAGCCCTTGCCTAGTTTAGTTGAATCCAAGAAAAGCGGAAATATGACTAAAATGGTATGACATCACCCCCACAACCCCCTAAAAAAGAAAAAAGAAATAATTATTTTTTAATCTTTTAAGTTATTAGGTTTAACTTACTTCAGAATGTGGCAACACTCACAAAATAAGTGTACTACTGTAAAAAGACAAGCCTTTTTCACATTTAATGGTTAAAGTAGCAAATTCTATATATGAATAATTATGAAACTTCTACTGTGTATCTTAAAGAGTTGCTAATCAAGTAATTACAAATTCATTTTTAAGATGCACTTGGACTTGGTAATCATGACAACTGTTAACTTTTGCAGATTGATGAGGAAATAATGGGTTGTATGAATTTCCTGGATGAAGTGTATGGCAAATTGGGTTTCACCTTCCAACTAAAGCTATCCACCCGACCAGAAGGGTTCCTTGGGGATATAGCTATATGGGATAGTGCGGAAAAGGTTGGTAAATCATACAGATCTTCATAGTTGACATGTATTTCCAAACACAACTTTCCTAATGATGGTCGAAATCTAATGTGGGTTTTTCATTGTGATTTTGTGGTTATGATGAGCTCAAAATAAATAAAATGTGATAATGCATTATAAATAAATTGTTTAAAAAGATGCGTTTTACTTCCTGTTGGCTTAATCTCTGTAAATGTATGGGGTGATCCGTCTTCTGTCTATGAAGAAAAATCTGCTTTACCACTTAGCAAATATCCATTGCATTTAAAGTTTGGTCGGGTAATGAGAAATGCTAGCTACTGAGTAAAATAAAATACAGCCATTGTGGTGAAACAAGACAATATATGATTGTCAAAAGCCTTTTTTTCTGTCAACAGAGACATCATTCCCTTATCAAAAGAATGTTTAGGAAATGAAATAGTTGACAAATCATGTCAATATGTAAATATGTATTTACTGAACCTTTTTCCTTTATATGACTTGTTAAGACCAATAGCAGGCAACTTAGTATTACGGGTTATAGATGTTAAAGTACAGAACTGGAAATTTCATGGCCTCTCTCCTGGTTTCAAATCAAGGTGACAGTGCTTGTATTTTCATGAGGAACAGTTTCCTGATCAACCTACAGAATGCTGATTTAAATAAGAATTTTAGAATTAAATAGCATTTACTTTAAACGTTCATTGTAGTGTAGGGTTTTGTGATGAAATGAACTTTTCTCATAAACAGATATTTCTCTTTTGATAGTCAAAATTGGTTCTTTAGTTGTTTGCTACATATTCATTTTTATATGAGAGAAACAGTAACCATGGTTTCAGTTGATTTTGCTTTTCTTTGTTTAGCAATTAGCAGACACCCTTGATAAGACTGGGTGGAAATGGGAGTTGAATCCAGGAGATGGAGCTTTTTATGGTCCAAAGGTAGGTCCTATATTACTTACTACACATTTAAATGGAGAAATTATTCAAACTGCCAATAAATTGTGATTGGATGAATTGCTCATATTGCTTCTGTGCTACAGCCTTTGAATATAACCTGAAATTTAGTGTTCTTTAGAAGTTTGCAACAGACATCTTTGAGGCTAAAGCCATCTTTGAAATCATCTTACAAATCTTTGAGTTTATGAATGTTTTATTGTTTGTTGATTGATGAATGTTCTCATTGTTGGAAATTTCTGCATTCTGCTATCTCTAATTGTAAAAATTGTTTAATGCAAGGTTTAAAGATGTAAGAAAACAAGAAGGATGTGAAAAATCTTGAAATTTGATAAATGTATTCCTATCATCTATTTGTATAGATTGACATCACAATAATGGATGCATTAAAAAGACCTCACCAATGCGCCACCATTCAGCTAGATTTCCAGCTTCCTATTAGGTTTAACCTTGAGTATATCAGGTGAGTGACTAATGTGTTTGTTATGGACATTTCCTGTTGATTTATCCCAGGTCATCTCTGAAATACTGGCAAGGGTAAGGGATGAAGCACTTTAATCATAGGGATGTGTCAATATACATTGGGTCTAGTTATCATAATAACAAACAATTAATGATTGAAAAGATTTTCTTGTAAGAAACTAACATTGGCTTGGTATTTAAACCTTTGAAAATAAATTCATTCCCTCTGAAAAATGCTTGTATTTTAAAGCATGTCATTGAGAGATTGAAGCTAAGGAGATTCCTTATGAAAGGTTTATTACAGGATTTATATAGTCAACAAAGACATTGAGAGTGCTATGCACCATCGCCCTATATATACTCTATCAAGAAAATGATAAGACAAAGGTTAAGTATTTTAGAAACAAATAATTTCTCCTTCTGTCATGACAATGTCAACAATATCCTTAATCACATGCTTAAATCATTGTCAGCTTCTATAGTTTTAATTCTGAGTGTTAACATTTTGTTTGATCAAACTAAATTGCCCTATTGGGGGCAATTAATGGGAATTTGATTGAGTAAGGGAGCACATGCACTAAATGTCATCAAAGCCTTAATTGAGGGTTCATTGCAATACTATAGTCAGAGTTTCACAAACATGAAATTGTTTTGCATTGAACCCTCGGAATGAAGATGATTTTAGACAAGCTGCTAACAATTCAATTTTCAATTTCCTTTGTTTCACTTAGTTCCTTTTACAGAAAACAAAAGGTGCTTTGATATGAAACAAAAAAATAACAAGGCATAAAAAATATGTTTTGTCGGTAAGGTTTCAAGATGTCCCAACCCCAGCTTGCTTCAGACTGGAGTTTTGACATCTTGGAAGCCAATCGTCCATATAGGCATGAATACACATAGACATATGCACACACTCACACACACCCACACACTCCCACACTCACTCCTCAGATTCAATTGAATTGAAAACTCAGTTCATAGTACAAAACTAGAAACTAATTAAATATAAACAGATATTTAGCATGGCAATGTATAAATATATTTTGTTGGTTGGGTTTCAAGATGTCACAACCTCAGCTTGTTTAAGACTGAGATTAAGACATCTTGGAAGCCAATCGTCCAACTAGGCATTATTAGACATGCACAAAGACACATACCCACACACACTCACACCCACACTCACCTTCACACGCAAACACACATCTACACACAGACACAATTACATATAGAATCATACATAATGATGATATATATTTGTACTTTTAGAAACTGTTGAAAATTTGCATAGATTAATTGTTGGTGATAGATTTAGTGTTCAATAGTGATTCAAATTGTATGACATTAGGTCTAGTTAGGTATTTTGTTGAAACAAATTTGTTTCTAATGTTTGTTAGAGATATGCATTCAATCAAATAATGATATTCGTCTCCAATGTTACTATTACAGAGAGTGCAGGTTCGTTCTGCTAATTCGACATTTGACTATCTTCCGAGTTCTATGGGAAGTTTATGATTATGAGTTCTGAATTTTATCATGTAATTTGGAAGGGGTACTTGTTTTAGATAGCTTTCAAAGCCAAAGTTTGATTTTATCATTCTGTATGTGCGGCAACTGTCACTGGTTTCTATATAGCTAAATCATGCATTAATAAATTTTTTAGTTTTTGTTTTATTGACAATTTTAACCAATAGATTAACTAACAGATTCCTAAAAAAAGACTTAAAGATTTCTAGCAAATATGACTATCCTGGTCTTGTATTATTTGGCATGTCAATAAGATTCTTTTGTCAATCTGTTATTTATCGCAGTGTGTTTTGAATTGATTTGATTCTTTTATAGTAATCGACAATTATAGTAATCTACAATTATAGTAATCTACAATTATAGTAATGATTTTAAATGTTTTTCAAGTGCCCTTGGAGATGGTGATAAACAAAGGCCTGTGATCATCCACCGAGCTGTTTTAGGATCGATGGAAAGAATGATCGCTATTCTCACAGAAAGTTACGGTGGAAAATGGTAGGGATTGATTTATAGACTTGAACATATAAAACTCTCCTTATAATAATCATCATGAAGTATATTCTCAATTGGTTTTTATATTGTCCCTTTATATTTCTTTTGTTTAAGTCAACATTAATATTCACTTGAACACTTTTGTCTAGCATTTTGATTTGTATGGTAGATGAATAGTAAACACCTTAATGGCTCAACCCCATCTTTATTCAGAGATAGTTTCAGTGTATGCCATTAGAACAATTATAGGAAGTGATGATGAAAAGACTCATGAGAAAACAACATCATTGAACTATTTACATCTAAAGCAATATGAAATAACAATACTTTTTAGGGCTTTTAGTGAAGGACTATGTAAAGTCCTGCACTGGATCTTTAATTTGTTTGTAATTTGTTACAATGTTTTCACATGTTGTCTGGTGTTTAGTTTAGAACTGCCCCCTCTCTGAATCTATTATCGAATTCCAAATCTGCCCAAATTGAAAGCAACAGCAGATGATTAACTACAGCATAAAGTAAAACATTTCTTCATGAAAAGGCTAAGACTATTGGGACAAAAGAATAAATTGCTCCTTGTAGCATCTTATCATATTGTCACACTCGTGTCATGGAAGACTGATGCTGCAGAGTCATTAACGTGAAATATCAAGGAGTAAGGGGTACTCTAAGAATGCTTGGTAGTTTTTTTAAAATAGATTTTTGTGTCATCTGATTTCCAAAATCTTAATTATCTGATTAATTATTGTGATGAAAGATACTCAGGGAAGCAAACAGGTTAGATCACAGGGGAGATGCCAATTTACTTGGCGGCTGTTTGCATAAGCATGAAGTCAGTTCTAGCACTATAAGGGTAAATGTTTTGTATGATATAAAGATGTGTTTGTTCATTTTGCAGGCCGTTCTGGTTGTCTCCACGACAAGCTATTGTGATACCTGTTGCCCCTCCATTCAATGATTATGCAGTAGAGGTATGTGTCATGTGTACTTAACAAATACATCTTTTCTTGGGCCGTCAGTCCATTGTTACAAAGCAAGGGTTCAGCTCAAGACTATAGTAATTGTTTCATGTTTATGAAGCACTTATTATAGCCTTGTGCTGAACCTTGATATAAGCTTAAGTTACTGCACCAATTTGAACGAAACAGCAGAAGACAATTTCAAAGTTAACTAATGATATTTATTTTCTCAAAATTGTCTTTTATACCGATATTCTATGTAGGCTAAAAGGATAAACCAGGTTAAAGGTTTGAATATTGGTCTAACATGGAGAATAATTGTCCATTTATTTTAATATTGCTTTAGTCTTTTCACTTAGCCCACAACTTGCATCTTGAGCCACTTTGACAAAGCTCATAATTAACACGTCTGGCAGTATGGCAGGGTTATTTGTAGAAGTAATATTTTGTTTTTTCATCTTGTGTGGTTGAGGCACTCTTCTTAAAGGCTCATGTTAATAACATAACATTTGAATTTGTAGGTTAGCAAACAGATCTATGGTGCAGGATTTCAAATAGAAGCTGATGTTGATGATACAGTCACCATGAATAAGAAAGTCAGAAATGCACAGCTTGCACAATTCAATTTTATCTTGGGTAAGTAACTTCCTTTCTGTTTACCGTTGACTTTTTCATCTTTTAATGTTAGAGATGAAAATTGTTGGTCAGCCATAGATAAAACATTTCAATTGTGTCATGGCCATTTTGTTATGAGATCATATGGAAATGACCTCTATCTTAGTTAAGCAACAGTAAAAGTAACCCACATTTGAATAATCAGTGATCAGTATTTTGTGGGTTCACTGAAAAACCATCTTGACTCTTTGATCAGAAGTTAACTTTGATTTAAACAGTATTTCAGTTATATATTGGCCATCACTATACTTCAACCTTCTCTTAACAGTTCATCTCCAGAGATGATTCTTCCCACTGACTGTGGTGAGAGGAAAAGATTCTAACTAATACACACACTGTATGGTAGAAACCAAAGAGAAGCTAGGGATATATTTTTGTCAGTTCTCTACTTCGTAATGGCCCAAATTATTGCTTGTTCTGTAGAATACTTTAGAAAGCATTGTGACAAAATGCAAACTCATGATGAGCAATTATGAGCAGTTTTTCCTTTTGTCACAATGATTTTTACACAATATCACTAAGAATCAATATGGACTAGTCATTAAATCCCATATGGTTAACCCTTATAGTGCTGGATCTGACTTCACGCTTATGCAAACAGGTAAGATACAGGCCAGCCACCAAGTAAATTGGCGACTGGCCTGTGATCTAACCTGTTTGCTACTCGGAGTATCTTTCCTCAACAAAAGAAAGCAGATATTTAAGGTTTTGGAAAGCAGATGACACAAAAATCTACTTTAAAAAGATTACCCCACATTTTAAGGGTTAACAAGGTCCCTGTCGATATTCATTCTTTATAAATGTTAATTAACATGTCTAGCAAACTTTCAGAAGCCATATTATTCTATGTCATCTTTTACATTGTAGTTGTTGGTGAGAAAGAGAAAGAAGCGAGAACAGCCAATGTTCGTACGAGAGACAATAAGGTCCATGGAGAACATTCCCTCGAGAAGATAGTGGAGAAGTTCACAGAATACCAGGATAGCAAGTGCCAAAACGCAGAGGAGAAATTCTAAAATGGCGCACTACAAACACAGGAGCAACAGATTTTCATAGACTTACTGACCTTAAAATAGGTGTGAAACTTGATAGAAAAAATCTCATTGGATTTTTTAACTTGTGTCTCAAATTGAAAGGGATAAAAGATGGGAGTATACAGTTTAACCCTTGTAGTACTGGAACCGATTTCATGCTTATGCAAACGGGTAAGATCCAGACCAGGCTGGGCTGAGATCTAATCTGTTTGCTACTCTGAGTATCTTTCTTCATCAATCAATATTAAGCCGATATTTAAGTTTTTTTTTAGAAAGCAGGTGACACAAAATGCAATTTTCGGCTTAAACATTGGTGACAATTAGAAATGATCACATCAAGCAATTTCTACATTTGTCTTTATGATTCTACCAATTTGATTTGAGATGTTTATTTCTTTTTGCTCTGTCTCATAATGCGCTACAGGTATGGCAATATCAATTGTCCATGAGCCTTGATTGACAATTTCTTTTTCTGAAAACCTCCATATAACCTTTAGAAGGACAAGTGTAGGAAAAGATTTGGCATTCACAGACAAGGTTATCGAAAACAGATTTAGCTACCCCTACTGTTTACTTCCAAATGCTTTAGAATGAAATGATAGAGATGGACTGGTTAAAAAGCATCAAGTTAAGACCAAGTTCATTCTTAACAGCTTTGTCTGGAAAAAAAAGTTATGATCGAAAAAGAAATGTAATGATTGAGAAGCATTTATCTTTTTAGGCAGTAATTTGAAATTTAATAAGAAACAATTACATGAAGTATATCATGAGTATGTTCTTCTTTCGAAGTAAAATGATATGAAATTCAATATGAATATCTTATAGTAGTTAGCTGAGGCAGTAAGACTTTGAAACTCTTTTTCTTTGTTATTTATTTCTTGTATCTTGATGTGCTTTATGGTAATGGAACATTCTTTTGGTATTGGAAACATCAAATTAGGAATCATGTCTGAATATTTGATTATCTTTTTTTGTTTTGTTTTTTGGCTATTTGCGTCTTAGGAAAAAATAAAATGATTATTCTGAATGTTGTTGATGAATATCTACATGTGTTGATTTGCTCATTTTCAATGTTTATTGTTTTTTTTGAACACTTATGGTATCTTCTTTTAGAATATAGTTAGTTACATGTAACGCTATCTAGCAATCACATTTTAATAAAATAAAAATGATTCTTTGAAGTTTGAGTTTGTTAGACCTTTCTACCCGTTTGTTGTATGCATTCAAATACGAGCAAACTTGCCTTGATTAAACCTCCTAAAACATTGCATAAATGCCAAGAGAATTTATATTATCTTTATAGATTGGGCAAATCATGTAAAAAACTCTTACATGAGTTTTTACTGTGACTTGCACTGTGTGTCAAGACTATTTGTGCTATATATTTTTATTTTTGATACATACTGTCCCATATGAGGAAAAAATTGGGGAACATACAAAAGATGTTTGACTGCTCCAGGCTTTAATCCCAAGGTCTTGAATAGGGATCAGGAAATTGCTGGTTCTTGACCGATTTCAGCTATACAAGACCAATTGCATTTTAAGATATTAAGATGGTCCAGTTATTTTAGATTAGTGACAGTCTGGTTCCTTCACCGATGAACAACTTTTGGTCACCATGCAAATGAATTAAAACAAAAACCAAAATGCCCAAATTAAAAAAGAAATTTAAGCATTGTTGTCTAAAGAAAGAATCCGGTTCAATGCCATAAGTGCAAGCCGACTAACTTAATTATACTGAAAAGAGGATATTTTTAATCTATTTCAGTCAACTTGCAAGCAAATCTGATTCCTGGCCATGAACACATGTTTATTGGGGGCATTTACAATAGTTTATCATTATAGTTATCATTAGTGTGCACATTGTATCAACAGTATTATAGTTTTATTGCAATGCCCCGCTAATAATGATGGAGGAAGATTCCTAACTTGACTGCATAAGATAAACATTGACATTCATTAAATCAGACCGGAGACTACATCTCCTGAAAATCAATGTTTCAGTTATGATATGGCTCTCCTGGATCGTACTTGGCTAGGACTATGATGTGACTTGCCAAAGGACACTCCCACATAACTAGAGGTGTTGGTGGGGGTCGAACACAGGACTCTTAAAGTCTAAGTCCACCACCTTCACCACTGGGCCAGGCTAAACCCCATCTACTGTTACCATTAGACCGTCATAAGGAGTGAATGAACTCTCTAGCAAGTTAAAGCAATGAAAGCCAAAAGTTGCCTTTTACATCATAGTTATTTATTTCCAACAGTTGTAAAATAGAAGAAAGCAGTCTATAGTGTCTTCCTAACATATGTGTAAATGTTGAAATACTGTTTCACTCATGTGATCAAAGAGGGTATAATTATATGTATCATATCCCCTTTTAACTCCCGCTTTGCAGGCGACATACAATATCAATGAAAGGATATATTGAAGTAAAAACTGTCCATGAATCCTTGTGAAAATAAAATTTCCTGTTTGGTTCTTTTACAGCCTTCGACAGAACTGAGCTTGATAATAAAAATATATGCTAGTATCCATAGAAGGTAAAACAAATAAAAAATAGGTTAATGAATAGTACATTTTTATTTGTATCTTTTAAGTATTGGGTATAAAAATGTTCTGTACAAAAAGGGTCTAGTGTAATCCTGGATCAGAATAGTCATCAAGCAAGATCACTTGCAACTTTCTCTTTCGTGTGCTTTTTGAACAGATTAATATACAAAATAATTTGGTGCGAGTTCCTTTAAAGCAGTTAAATGGCAATTTTGGTAGATTAAACATGATAAAGTTGTATTGATAGATGTATTTGCTCAAATACGCCTTTTGTAATTTGCAAATAAGTTAATTCAAGGAAATATATATAAACCCTTTCCTTTATCTGAGATTCTGTACCTTGCAGTAGCTTTACTGAATTCACCAGCACTAGGTTTGGCTCAGATTCTGTACCTTGCAGTAGCTTTCCTGAATTCACCAGCACCAGGTTTGGGCTCTGATTCTGTACCTTGCAGTAGCTTTCCTGAATTCACCAGCAATAGGTTTGGGCTCTGATTCTGTACCTTGCAGCAGCTTTCCTGAATTCACCAGCACTAGGTTTGGGCTTGATTCTGTACCTTGCAGTAGCTTTCCTAAATTCACCAGCACTAGGTTTGGGCTCTGATTCTGTACCTTGTAGTAGCTTTCCTGAATTCACCAGCACCAGGTTTGGGCTCTGATTCTGTACCTTGCAGTAGCTTTCCTAAATTCACCAGCACTAGGTTTGGGCTCTGATTCTGTACCTTGTAGTAGCTTTCCTAAATTCACCAGCACTAGGTTTGGGCTCTGATTCTGTACCTTGCAGAAGCTTTCCTGAATTCACCAGCACTAGGTTTGGGCTCTGATTCTGTACCTTGCAGTAGCTTTCCTAAATTCACCAGCACTAGGTTTGGGCTCTGATTCTGTACCTTGTAGTAGCTTTCCTGAATTCACCAGCACCAGGTTTGGGCTCTGATTCTGTACCTTGCAGTAGCTTTCCTGAATTCACCAGCACTAGGTTTGGCTCCGATTCTGTACCTTGCAGTAGCTTTCCTGAATTCACAAGCACCAGGTTTTGGCTCTGAAATATCGTGGGAAAGGAGACTCACACAAAACCAGAGTTAATGGTGGGACTCGAGCCCGGAATCCCCAGGTTTTAAGACTGCCATTTTAATCACTGTGCCATGCAGGACCAAACAACAAAAATATGGTCTGACAATTCGAATGTTTGTGATTTTCGATAGTTCATATTAACATATTGTGACAAAAGCAGTTGTTTTTTCCTTCTATTTTTGCCACATTTATTTCTTGAATCTTTTAAGGCGGAAAAATATCTTCATTGGAGTAAACATGTATATGGATTGAGGGGTTATTTCAGTTCATTAATCATTCTTTCTGAAAATGAGATGGTCCAGCCTCCTGATTCAAAGTACCTGTTTGAAGACCATCAATCTACCATAAGTTGTCACAAAAGAAACAGAAACTAATCCTTTCCCATTTATCGAGGATAGACTGTAATACCATAGTTAGTTCACTTATATTAAGCATCCACTAACTATTGCAGTGAACCCTTAATAGAACTTTTTCTTCATTCCTGAAGTTTTTTCTTTTCCCAACTTTGATTTTTTTAACATGATTGAACAACAATTAACATTGTAACACTGACATCATGACTGGTCACATTAATCTGTAGTATGGGTTTGTGGTTGAACCACGACTGTAGGCAATTGTTATCGATCACTGTCTACACACATCATGATAGGGCTCTATTGTTCGTAAATCTCGCCATGTTGGGGGAAGTCCATTCAGGTTATGTTTGTTGCATTTTTTACAAGCTGCCGAAAATAAAGTCTTGTAACTTTGGAACCAGTGCTGAAAAAAAAGAAAAACAAGAATTTAAAGGATTGTATTGATAATTATTGAAGGCTAAACGGACAAAATTTTAATTCATTTGTAAATTGTAATAAACTATTCAGTTATGTTTCCCTAATACACCAGTATTAGGAAAGGGGTCTGCATTATCTTGCAAAGGGACACTCCCACAAAAAGAGGTACTGGTGGGGCTTGAACCCGGGACCCCTGAGTTCTTAGACCCCTACCTTTCCCACTTGGTCATTAAGGCCCACATTTTAACGAGTATAACCATACAACATGGCAAATGCAGATATTTCTGTGACAAAAAGTCTATGACTTCAAAGGCATCATATGCTACAAGTATATCCAGAGGCATTTCAATTAGAAAGACTACGCTTATAATAACACAGTATTTTATTCATATTACCTTGGCTAGCTAGCCTACCATAGATGCAGAAAGCACCAAAATACCCAATAATTTTGATGAGCTGACAGGGCTTTTTTGTGTAACATAGCAGCGACCTTTAACACCTTCCCAATTAAAAACTTATTTATTTCATGAAATCATCCCAAAAATTCTATGTATACCAGCTTTTTGGTTTCACAATTTCAGTGATAAAACTGCTCAAAATGAACAGGCCTAAGCCTCTTTCAAATCAAGGGGAAAAAATGGCTGAATTAAGCTTACAGTTGGAACCATCTTCCCTCTACAGGTCTGCTGTGAAACAGAGGGACCAAGGTCATTTGAAATACATATATTATCAATATATACACAATATAAACAACATTGGTTCCTAGGCTGTGAAACTGAATGTGATCAATAGTCAGCAGCAGTTGTTAGAGGATTCATTGCAATACAATAGTGAATGCTTCAAGTTCGTTAAGGACATTCTCTATTATTGCATTAAACCCATTTAGCTGTTAAGATATTGGTCAACCCAATATCTAGAAAAGAAGATAATGGCAGTACTTACGATGAATGAATTTAATGAGATATCTGAGTTTACAGGGGAGTAGAAGTGTAGTGTGGCAGCTGTAGCGCTTTCTGACACCTGAAAAATATGCATTTATACATAATTATATTCTTTTCGAATATCTACCACATGAAAAAAATTGTTTTCTGTATCAAAAATGGTTGATCTATTATTACTCAATATAGTATAACCCTGATGTAAACATGAAGACAAAAATATGGTTTGTTTTGTCTGCAATGGGAACTCTTAATAGTTTAATTTCAATGTCGATCAAACCGTTCATTATTCAGCCTTTTATGGATACCCATACCACACTGCTATATATACATATATTAGCTAGGTAACAAACCAGTACATGAAACAATCACTACTCGTATTATATTTAACATTCAATGAATCATTTTTTCATTTAGTCTGTTCTTCACATACAAAATGTTATGTCAATTCATTTACATCCGTACTATGCTACAAAAAGTGCAAAATGAGAGCCCCAGACACTATTGAACAAGTATGACTGTTGTTTTCTTATAATATTAAAGAAGAACCATTGTAAGGAAAGATTATTCCTAACATAATTTCTTTTTTCACAACAGTGTTTAAGTCATCTAGAAATATGGGAATAGAGAACAGAATAAAGGCAAGATAAAACAAAAGCCCTACTATAATAACGCATAAACTAACCTTTTGAAAGACTTGGTACTTTGATTTAGCCCAAAGGTCAAGCTGAAAAAGACAAGGCATACACTTCAATCTCAACGAGAAAGAGCCAATAAAGGAAAAACTCCTTTTACCATGCCATTCTGAATGTTTGTTTCCTTTAAGAAATCTGTGTTTGATTACCCTTTAATAAAGAAGATAAATCTGCAAATAGGCCATTAAGATTTATGTGACCTGCATCTATCAGCTGGAATGCTTTAGTCCAATTACAAGGATATTAACATTGAACAAGTAACAAAGGAACAAAAGGGCCAACAAGTGGGCAGAATTTAATGCAAAGGCTCAGTTTTTTCAGGGAGCTTTAATGCACGGGCAGTGGTTACGGTAGTGAAAGACTTGGAATATTTTTTTACTTGAGGGTCCAAGGTTCCAGCCCCACCAGCACTTCTGGTTTCATGGGAGTGTCTTATGGCAAGACACTTTAAAGCCCTAACCCAAAACTGGTGAATCTCAAGAGAAAGTGTTGTCAGGATTGTCATGGTGTTAAATCCTTTGAAAAAAAATGCTCTTAGATTAATCAATCTTCATTCAAATCTTCCATATAAATTAGGGATGGGAACGAATATTCGAATAGCTGGTCGAATATTCGAATAGCAAAATAGTATTCGAATATTCGATTTTAATGAACCCATATTACTATATGTTTACCATAAATTTTATTCAAAAATAATGTTGTCATTATTTTCATTTTCTTCCTCTAAACCGATCCCAAATATCGAAGAACGTGCCTAGCTCCCAGGTGCAGTTACAATGTTTTTACAACGTATGTCACACAGTAAAACACCCGTGACAAATTACCACATCTTTTGACAGTTTGCAAAACGATTACTTCCTAAGTGTGAAAATAGTCGATTTTAAGCCGGTAAATCTAACACCTTAATGATCTGCACTTGCTCCTTATTATCCAAAACAAGTCAATCACGCTAATTGACAATTGTCAGTGTCAACCAATCACGTAACTTGTTTGTCGTGAAATTAAACAATTACTCTTTCAATAACCAATCGTAATCATGATTTCATATGCACGAAGACCAATCAAATAATGTGTTAGAAAGTATATTTTTCTTCAGAATAATTTGTCAAACTTATCTTCTAATTTCTACATCTATTCGATAAACATCACAATTGTCTCCATCACGTGTCTGGAATTACTTTACTCGTTCTGCCTTCAAGTCGAAGGCGACCTGTAACCTGTGTAACCAGGACTTTGTATTCAAGAATACAACATCCAACCTACTGAATCACGTAAATGTATACAGATATCGGCTATACACAAAAGGTTTGAACAGAGGACTAGTGTACTAGTATTCGGACATGCAGACATTCGGACATCAAAACGAATTCTAAAATCGAATATTCGAATATATTCGAATAGTTCTAGTCGAATATTCGAATAGTGATTTTACTATTCGTTCCCATCCCTAATATAAATATATCAATAAAACAATTTAAAGAAAACTTAAAGATATACTGGACCACTGTTTGTTTATAAGAACAATGGTTCATTCTCACCTTTGATTCATCCGGATTTTCTTCATTGAAACCTCTGACATTCACCCACTCTATAATAAATCCTCGCAAAGCGACCTGAGCTTTCAAAACTCTTCTCAAGTTTATCTGAAAATATGCATGACAATAAGGTGCGTAGAAGACACCTTCATATAATTCTGTTTACAAACAAAAACAACATATAATTATGTGATAGTCAAGATGAAACCTTTGTCCGAAAACTCTTCAGAGCCCTAACCTAGTACTGGTGAACACAATGAGAGCCATAAAATAACTGAAAAAGTGTAGAAATGTCCTTCAGCCTTTTTATAGAAATAGTAAACATTGTAATTTAACAAAAATAAGAATTTCTTGCTTTAAATGATAAAAGAGCTAATGCTTTACAGACAGAAAGTTAACATTTTTGTATGAGCAAAGTTTTCTTTTCATATAAATATTTTAAAAAGTGGTCTGTCTGCATCAGTTGTACTATCCCAAGAAAGTTTTGTACAATCCAAAGAATGTAAAGTTTTGACTGACCTGTATAATTGCATGACTTCCCAAAGGGCGTGTAATCTCTATGCTCATTTCTGGTGATTTCTGATTGATCCGAGCAAAAAAAGCTTCCACTGCACTGAAAAAAACAAACAAAAAAACATTGACTAATTGCTCCGAGCTAAAAAAAAGCCAGTTTTATAATAAGGCTTCAAATTTATAACAACCTTAATAAAGTTATATAGGTTTTACATTGTTTACATTATTTCATTTATGTTGATTCACGATGATCGAGGAAGACCCCAAACTTCAAAGCCCATATAAGGTGGGTTACATTAAAGGTGCTGAGTAATGTTTGCTCCATATTGTGGGCTATATAAGGTGGGTTGCGTTAAAGGTGCTGAGTAATGTTTGCTCCATATTGTGGGCTATATAAGGTGGGCTACATTAAAGGTGCTGAGTAATGTTTGCTCCATATAGCAGGCTATATAAGGTGGGTTACATTAAAGGTGCTGAGTAATGTTTGCTACATATAGTGGGCTATATAAGGTGGGTTACATTAAAGGTGCTGAGTAATGTTTGCTCCATATAGTGGGCTATATAAGGTGGGTTACATTAAAGGTGCTGAGTAATGTTTGCTCCATATAGCAGGCTATATAAGGTGGGTTACATTAAAGGTGCTGAGTAATGTAGCCAACCTCATATAGCCCACAATATGGAGCAAACATTACTCAGCACCTTTAATGTAACCCACCTCATATAGCCCACTATATGTAGCAAACATTACTCAGCACTTTTAATGTAGCCCACCTTATATAGCCTGCTATATGGAGCAAACATTACTCAGCACCTTTAATGTAACCCACCTTATATAGCCCACTATATGTAGCAAACATTACTCAGCACCTTTAATGTAACCCACCTTATATAGCCCACTATATGTAGCAAACATTACTCAGCACCTTTAATGTAACCCACCTTATATAGCCCACTATATGGAGCAAACATTACTCAGCACCTTTAATGTAACCCACCTTATATAGCCCACTATATGTAGCAAACATTACTCAGCACCTTTAATGTAGCCCAACTTATATAGCCCACTATATGTAGCAAACATTACTCAGCACCTTTAATGTAACCAACCTTATATAGCCCACAATATGGAGCAAACATTACTCAGCACCTTTAATGTAACCCACCTCATATAGCCCACAATATATAGCAAACATTACTCAGCACCTTTAATGTAGCCCACCTTATATAGCCCACTATATGTAGCAAACATTACTCAGCACCTTTAATGTAACCAACCTTATATAGCCCACAATATGGAGCAAACATTACTCAGCACCTTTAATGTAACCCACCTTATATAGCCCACAATATATAGCAAACATTACTCAGCACCTTTAATGTAGCCCACCTTATATAGCCTGCTATATGTAGCAAACATTACTCAGCACCTTTAATGTAACCAACCTTATATAGCCCACAATATATAGCAAACATTACTCAGCACCTTTAATGTAACCCACCTTATATAGCCCACTATATGTAGCAAACATTACTCAGCACCTTTAATGTAGCCCACCTTATATAGCCCACTATATGTAGCAAACATTACTCAGCACCTTTAATGTAGCCCACCTTATATAGCCCACTATATGTAGCAAACATTACTCAGCACCTTTAATGTAACCAACCTTATATAGCCCACAATATGGAGCAAACATTACTCAGCACCTTTAATGTAACCCACCTCATATAGCCCACAATATATAGCAAACATTACTCAGCACCTTTAATGTAGCCCACCTCATATAGCCTGCTATATGTAGCAAACATTACTCAGCACCTTTAATGTAACCAACCTTATATAGCCCACTATATGTAGCAAACATTACTCAGCACCTTTAATGTAACCCACCTCATATAGCCCACAATATATAGCAAACATTACTCAGCACCTTTAATGTAACCCACCTTATATAGCCTGCTATATGGAGCAAACATTACTCAGCACCTTTAATGTAACCCACCTTATATAGCCCACAATATGGAGCAAACATTACTCAGCACCTTTAATGTAGCCCACCTTATATAGCCCACTATATGTAGCAAACATTACTCATAATGCTACATTATATTTGCTGAGGAATGGTCAAGCTAGGTAAGACCATCGGCATTCCCTTAGCCAGGCCAAAAACTGTCGCTCACTAAAATCAAAAGTTTAGAGGGACCATGTAATTTGAAGTTCTGTATTAAACCCCTAAAAACCTTTGTAGTAAGCAATCATTTTGAAGTCTCAAAATTTGTTATTGTTCTAATCATGAATTGAGATACTTTTATCACACGCAACCTTCAACAAGACTACAATGATTAGGCTGTTGACTCAATCATTTCTCAATGAAGTGTTTTAAAGAAATGATTACCTGGGTGGAATAGCATGGCCTGTTGGTGACAAGCGACGAATTCTCTTGTTCTGTACATTACCAATATGTTGGACTCTCTTCAGCTTCATATGCTGCTCTAATATGTTGACCGCAACACCCGACATCTCAGACACCTGGAATTCAGCAGGTAAGTTAGTTTCAATGCTTTAATCCCTAATTGAACAATAATCAAATAATCCAGACTTGTTATGAGGCTTTTTGGCCCCATTCTACTGTAATCATCAACTTAGATTAGTCCATTTATATATCAATGCATCAGTGTGTTTCTTTGAAAGTCCAATACAAAATTCAAACATAGTCACTAACAGTAAGAGGATATCATACAAGAATATAAAGAATCATTAATATAAAGTGAAGGATTCACAGTAGTCTTGCGTTGATATACCCATGTCTTTAAAACTTTGTTTGATACTAATCAGTTTAAATCAATTTAAGGAAGACTATAAACTGATGGCTTATTGCAAAAATAAGCTTTGTCTCTTTGGTTGGTGAAGGACCTATTGGCTTGGTTTTGCATTAGACCAGCCAAAAAATGTTGAACAATCACTCAGTCTAAGTGTAGGAAAATCACAGTTTTTTTTTCTATTTTAAAATGAAGAGTTTTGGTTTTCATTGGTACAATCCTTTCTAAATCATTAACTACTTGTAACCAAAACATAAACCTGTAGCACAACTTGTTTTGGATATTTTTTCTTTCTATTTTAATAAAAAAAACAATTACAATAATAACAATAATAAAAAAAAAATATTGACAGGGGTGTTTCTATTCAGTTATCACCATCAACCTTCTTACATATCCTTTTTTGCTTCTTGAGAAACCAGAGAACTGTTTTAGAAATAGTAATTTCTTCTTACATCACAGTACTTTTCATATAAAGTCAAAAAGAAATATTATACAGTCAAACTTGTGCTTACGGCCACTTGTGATCAGCGGTCTTTTCCATTCAACGGCCATTTTAAAGTCCTCCCAAACAATTAGACTCTTTAAAATTCCTTGATAAGCGGTCTTCTCTCTGATGCGGTCAGCGGCCAGGCTAATTAATCCCAATCAACTTTAAATCAATTGTCATAAGCGGTCAATTAATTTTGTAACTACCGCCGGCGATCACCGGCAGTTTTACCACTAAGTGTGTTGTTTATGTAAAAGATAAAACCTTCCCGTGTAATTGGGAGGTGTAAATTGAGACGCATGCAACTATCGATTTTGTCACGTACACAAACTGGCTAGTTACCCTTTCTTTTATTTGCCGCAGATAAAACTCGCAATTATTTTACTCCCTAAATATTTTTAAACAAAGGAATCTGTCAAACCCAAAAAATAGGTCTTTCAAAGGAAGCAAAATCCCCTTCTCTGTCTCATGTATCAAATATCCTTGAACGAAACCACTAAATGTATCAAGATGTAAAGTCCGTTATGTAACATCAAAAGACTACAGGACAAAATTGTGCCCTTTGATGTTTGTTTTGAAGCAACTCTTGTCCCAAGTTTGGGAAATTCCTTTCATGAAGAAATTGCAAGAAGAATGAAAGCGGGATGGGTTTTCTTTCATCTTGCGTTTGTGGAAGATGAAAAAGGACAAGCAGCAAGTTTGTGTAAGAGAAAAACTGACCGATATTTCACACATTTCCCGTGAAGATGTACATGTATATAAATGCTAGTTTGGTGGTGGTGATTTATTACCGCATGGGGTTCTTAGGTAATAATGGACTGCTAGGTTTTTATTTAAGTTGAGCAGACCAAAATGTCATTTGATTTTTCAACATGTTTTTTTCATCAAAATATTTCAATTATTTTGGGAATTTTTCATCGGAAATTGGGATGATTGGCCACTTAATTTGATTGTGAATTGGTTAGGTTTACAGTACCAAACATATAAGGAAAAGAAATCTCTGTATGGTCCATATACATGTCCAATGTTGAAGGTGAATTCCTAGGGTCACACCAAAATTTTGATAGGATGATTTTTGCGATAAGCAGCCACCTCTGTTAAGCAGCCAATTTCACCCTGTCCCTTGGGTGGCTGCTTATCGCAAGTTTGACTGTATATTATATTTCACAGTCGTGGCAATATAAATTGTCCCTATTGCCCATTTTTTTTCCAGCTTTTACTGAAATTTACAACATGTATATTCATAACCATTATTCAGAAAAGGGCAGAAAAGATTTAGTATTTAACACAAGTAAATCAAAATCAGACTTCCCCAACCTCTACTATATAATTATCAGTTTAATACAGGATACCTGCATGAAAAAGAGATCAGTTGAAACTGTACACCTTGTCATTGATAAGTTTGTATAAAATGAAAAAAAATGACATTTCGAGGGTTCAGTGCAATACTATAGTAAGTGCTTCATGTTTATGAAGCACTTCCTATAGACTTGCACTGAACCCTTGATTGGTAGGTTTTTGTTGCTTACCTTGTTAGACCATTTGTATGCTTCTAAGATCTGCGAGTAGATGGGCAGTTTATCAATAGCTGGGTCTATACTGAGGTAAATACTGTTAGGCTGTGTCCCTGGCAGGGACTGTAACGCCATCCCAGTTTTCTCCAGATCACTGTAAACAATCCAAAATGATAATTTATAAGGAAAATGCGTTTAAAAAACTTTTGAGATAGCTGTTTAAACCATTTCAAAGTTTGTGATATTTTGACTGGTCCAAATTGGATGCAATTACAGATCTAAAAATCAAAGGCCTAAACGGCCTGAAATGCTCCATGGTATGAATGGATTTGAAAGAAAGCTAAGAGATTTTTGAAGACAAACCAAGCAATTCTGTTGTTTAGCAGAAATCAAATAGAAGATAAAGAGACATGAAAAATGTAACTGTCCCAGTACTCCATTTGTACTAATACCCAATGCTCTAACCAAATGAACAAGTCTTATTCCTGTTATCAACAAAATAGATCTTGTAGACGAAAACAAGCCTTTTCAGTTCAATTAACTATTTACCAGGGGCAACAGTAAAAAATTATTTAAGGAACACTGCAGCACAAATATATGTTAATATGGCTTCAGTCAGAGAGTCATAGATTTATGGAACAGTTTGACAGGGGAAGGAGTTTCATCCATTTTATTGTTTAACAGCAAGTGATGCTATCGTTTAGTGGTGTGTAACTTACTAAGTCTATTTTACATATCTTGTCTCATCCCTTGACTTTGAATCAGAATTTGGAATGTCCAACACTATTTTGATCATTCCAAATTTCAAAGTTGAATTGCCTCATCAGAAAATAAAACGCAATCTTCATCTTGAATTATTTAGACTACCATGACATTCACTGTGGTGGCTTATTTGTTTTCATTGGAAACATTCGAAAAAACTTGGATACTTCATCCAGATAAATGCCAAACTTACATATCAAAATCACAAATCTACAAAAACAACACTGGTGCAGAGGTAGAGCATCCTCTTATACCAAGAATACCAGTATTGATAGTCAAAATAATTCGACGTGAATATTGCTTTTTTTCTGATGGCGTAATCTTATGTCAAAATTTCGAACGATTATAATAGTGTCCAACTTTCAAAATTATGATTTTCAGATTTAAAGAACAAAATGGCCATTCAAATTCAATTGGTAAGACAAGATATGTAAAATAAACTTACATACCACTATATAATGGCATCAATTGCCGATAAACAATTAAAAAACACTAAATTAGATTGTACCCATTCCAGTGCACAGTCGCAAAGTAAGCAGAATAATCGACATCTAGTGTCAACTAAACTGTTCTTACAAAGAAAATATGAGGAAAAACGACTTGTAACAGGTATGGTTTGATTAAAAAGGGATTAACTCACAACTGTGAGTAATGACATTTGATATTTTACTGTAATAATGTAAATATGGGTCTTCAAAGGTTGCGACGAAAATTTTGATGGACCGTCCTCCATTAAATGTATCAATCGAAAGTTTGATGGGACAGGAGATATTGCCTGATGCAATATTTTCTCAACATTTCTCAATCGCGTCAAATTAGCTGTTAGGCTAGCTATAGTCAAAGTAAATAGTTTGATGTGAAGGGAGATATTGCCTGATAAAGAATTTCTCAATACTTTCCGAGCACGTCAATTGAGTTTAAGGCAAGCTGAAAATAACTGGGACTAATCGGAGATAACTGGTTTAGTATCCAGGAAGAAGTCATCTGGTGACTTTGAACATTTTCAGTCTTCCTTCAAAATCGATGTAAAACAAAATGTAAATAAAAACAAAAAACAAAAAAGAGAGAGAAAAAAAACAGAACCTGAGATCATTGTTGACAGCTAGCAAGGACTCTTGGAATTGGTTCAAAATCACTTTCTCATTCCCCTGTGAAACAGCAAATCCATCTGCTAGGTTGTGAAATACATGTCCAACGCTGGCTCTAAGCTTTTGCGTTAGTTTGATTGCCTGAATCAAATAATCAGTTTGATTACTGTCTTCCATGTTTATATTGCACCGCTTATTTCATGTAAACATATAACTTATTGTTATTGTTGTTGTTTAAAGTTTTAATCAATTTGGCATTTAAAAATCGATCATTCTGTAATTTTGGAGTTTTTTTTTATTTCATTGTTTCTTTAAAACAATGAAAATATTTTTTGATAACATTGATCACAAAATGTTATTTTTAAGGCATTTTTAAGTTCCCTAAGCGGGAATAAAATATTCAAGAGAAAAGTGTTGATCCCAAAGTGAACACTTTTTCCCGCACATAATGGAGTAAAAAACATTTGTTTAAATTTTTCGACCCAAATATGCCTCGAGGACGATCTAAAGCTATTGGTTTGTGATATAGTTTTTTTTACGTTTACAATAACCATACACTATTTGATTTTATATCACTGTAAGTGTGCTATGAAATGCGTCTCATGCTCTTATCACACACTGTCAACAAGAATCTGTACACCAGTGTTTGTTGTTTCAGATTGACACAGATTTCGCCTAAAATGAAGCATATAGAAGTCTCTAACACCCGTGTCCGTACATAGCAGATAGTGTTAAAATGTGTGTGCTGTGCAGTACATAACACACAAAAAGAACATGATTGTAAACTAAAAGTTTATTCTATTTCATACATGTACCATGTATGTTGCCTGTACAGAATATAAATCTTCAGATTGAATCTTGTTCTACAATACAAACAGGTTGTCTAATAGAGAATGAATATTTTAAAAAAGAATCAATTTTTACATTAGATTTTCTTTTTGCTATGCAGAATGGACGTTTTGAATAAAACAATATTGTTACGTTAATTGTCCTGTACAAAAGAAACACTTCAAGCATAAATTTGAGATTTACAAATAAAGTAGCACAGGCCTCTGGGCTTGGTTATGTATTTGCATAATGGAAAAAAGGCATCAGTCTGTACTTACGGCTCATTGGTAAAGGTGGGGGACTAAGAACTCAGGGGCCCTGAGTTTGAGCCGCTACAAAAGCTTTGGTTTTATGGGAGTGACATTTGGCAAGTCACTTAAGAGCCCTGGCCTAGTACTGGTGAATCCAGGAAAGCCAACACATAACTAAAAAATTGTTGATAAGGCATTTAATACCATACAAGTGCAATCTGTGCAAAATGGGAAAGGCACTTTATTCTACTCCATGTAACTTTTAAGGGTGATTTCTCCATTTAAATGTATTATAGTGGATGCTCTTTTAGATTGTCTTATCTATAGAGTTTCAATGATAGATCTTGTAAATTGCATTTACAAGAATTTATGACCTAGATAATAAAAGAATGGGAAATTTCTCCTTTGCAAATAATACTTTCCTAATTGGTCTGCAGCAGACTTGTAAGATGACAATAGATTGTTTCTTTAAAATGATTGATCATTGAATTTTCGTTTTCAGATCAGGGTGATGGGTTTAATCAGCCAAGTGCTCCATCAAAAAAGAGAAAGAAGTCCAGGGTATGTTTCGCCAAGCACTCTTTTCTTCACTTCAGTTGAAATAAAGACAGACATGTTTTCTTCAGAAATACCTCAGATAACTTTAAAAAGATAATTAGCTCCTTTAACGTTTCACACTATAAACATTTAAATGGCTCAAAGAAGTAGATGAGTTCATAATTGATAAATGGAAAATATATTAATTACTGGTATTGTATTAACGAAAGTCAAATGCATAATCTTATAATGCTATTAAACACGAATACAAAGATTTGGTTAACAGAAGTAAATTGTCAATCAAAATGTAGAGTTTTTCAAGTCAGATGTATTTATTGACATTCAGTTTGTTAAAATAGAACTCAATTTATTAATTTTGTTCAGCTGAAATAAATCACTTTCAGAATTTACCTACAACCGATTCTGATTGGTCAGCAAAGATGTGTGTATCATGTGACTTGGTGAAGGATTAAGACACTGTTAAGGAGTCAACCTGGTCTAATCTCCTCCCATCTCCACCGTGCTAAATACTGTCCTTTGAGCAGTCACAAAGAAAAACATTCTCACAATTCATACTTTTGTTTTGCCTTGAACCATTTCAGCACAATCAAATTGGAGCATTAAGAGTGCTTCATTACCAATACTTTTTTCCCCCGCTATTTTCATTACATAATATTAGGGGTTTTATTAATGTTTGTAGTTGGAGGGTGATTCCCAAAAGTAGACAGTGTTTTGGAGGACCTTATCGATATGTTTATCATAAAACTGAGTAGAGAAGCCAGGGTTTCTAGTCAAAGTAGCTGGGGGTGAAATCCCCTGCTCCCTGCACTTAATGAAACCCCTGTTATATATATATAGTATATAGAGTAATTATATAACTGAAATAGTGAAAATAGAGTTAACCCATAATTTTGGTGTTTTTTAGGCCAGTCCTGCCACGCCTGACATGATCCCTCCACAGATGCAGACTGGAAACCCAAACTATGGACAGATGATGGGAGCAGGTCCATATGACGACCCTCGAGGATTTCCTAACTCAATGCCATACTCTCCCAACAGTATGCCCGGATGTGGTCCCTACTCTAACCAGATGGGTCCTATGGGTCCGGGGGGACCTCCAGGTACTGGGCGCGGGGGTCCCATGGCAGGTTCACAAGGTCCGTACCCCTACCCGGGAGGACCGGCGGCCATGAATCATCGAATGCCAAATCCGGGACAGGGACCCGGAGGCTACGGCCCACAGAGCAATGGCAAGATATATCCTGAGTCCGCGTCAATGGTGTTTAATCCCTCGAATCCAAATGCCCCGCCCATTTATCCCTGTGGAATCTGTCATAAAGAGGTTCATGACAACGATCAGGCCATCTTATGTGAGAGTGGTTGTAATTTTTGGTATCATCGAATGTGTACAGGTTTGTCTGAGATTGCATTTGTCATGCTTAAGCAGGAGGTGTATGCTGAGTGGGTGTGCGATCAGTGTCTCAACAGTAAAAACATTCCACTCATTAAAATGAAATCCTAATTCGTTACTGTTTAACCATTTACCAAACAACAAATCTTTTTGACTGACACAAATTGAAAGAGTTTGCAGACGACATTTCAAAATGTTATGAGATTGAAAAATAATCTTCCGACAGGGCAGAAAATACAGTGGGCTAAGGAGAAATTGCTCTTAATGAGCAATTTCTCCTTTCCCCACAATGTTTTCTAGAGTCGTCTGCAACAAATTGGTCAAATGATGTTATTGTTTGGTAATTGGTCAAGATAAACCTTGTATGGAACATTTTGGACATACATTTTTGACACTTAATTGCTCATTTTGTATTCAAAGGTTTAGTAGACCTTGTGTTAGTGGTTGTCTGAAATACTGTGAAACTCATGATGGGTTTAATGTAGGACTTTAGTAAGTGCTTCATGTTTTTGAAGAATTTACGAGGGTCTTGCATTGAACCACTAACATATTCTACCTAGAATTTTTTTGCATGATGCTGTCTGGTAAGATTGTTACTTTTTCATTCAAATACCCATGTCTATTTATTGATCACTAATTTTATGAAGGGCTCAATATAGTCCTCCTAGAAGATGTTTTTAATTGCTTTCTTAATTTTGAAATGTTTTTAATCAAATACGTTTTGTCCCTAAAGTTTGTTTTTGTACATTTAAATAGGCAATGTAAGACCATTTTTCCAGAAAGTTTTTGAGTCAAGTTCAACTATTATACATATTTAAAGAATTATTCAGAAATAATGAAGCAAAAGGAGAGTATTGCTTATCAAATACAGACATTTTAATGAATTTGTTCAATTATTAGCTCACCTGAGCACAAAGTGCTCATGGTGAGCTTTTGTGATCGCCCAATGAATTTGTTCACTTATTACCTCACCTGATCACAAAGTGCTCAAGGTGAGCTTTTGTGATCGCCCAATGTCTGTTGTGGGTCGTGCGCCGTCAACAACTTCTTTAAACATCTTCTCCTCCTTAGCCATTGAGCCAATCTTAACCAAACTTCACAGGAATGTTTGTTGGGAGATGCTCTTTAAAAGTTGTTCAAAGAAATTGATTCCATGCAGAACTTTGGTTGCGGTGGCATGATAAAGGGGGAAATTCTGCAATTTTTAAAAAATCTTGTCTTAAACAACAGGTCAGAATATAAAATAATTTCACAGGAATGTTCTTTGGGTGCCTCTTTTTAAAAGTTGTTCAAAGAATTTTGATATCTTGAAAAACATAGCCACCAGGCTGCGTTGAACTTTGAAAGTGTTTTTGTTTTCGTTGGAGGGAATAAAGATTTGTCAAAAAAAAAATCAGTCATGTGACCAGAATGGTTGCCATGCCCATATTTGGTAAAAACCATGAAAAAATCTTCTTGTCTAAAACCAGTGGTCAGATTTCAAAATAAATTCACAGGAATGTTCTTTTGGGGCCCTTCTATAAAGATTATTAAAGAAAATAGATATCTCGAAAAACATGGCCACCAGGGTGAATTGAACTTTGAATGTGTTTTTATTTTACTATATACATGTATGGTAAAATTTATAACTTTTTTAACATATTTTATAAAAACATGAATTTTCATATCTCAAAAAACATTGCCACCAGGTTGCATTAAAATTTGAAACTGTTTGCATTTCCACTATATACATGTATGGTAGAGTTTTTAACAAAATATATCAATATCAATTTGGATGTTCAAATAATTATGCCAAATTGATAACCTCAATTTGGCAACAATAGATCATACTGGACAAAAGTGCAGGCTGATCTTCGTACATACAAAATGTCAAAGTAAAATATTCAGTTTCTGCATTGTAAGCATTATGCACCATTTTTATGTCCAACATTAACCATACTTGTAAAATGGGAATAAAAAAAAGGTCAAAGCATAGAAGCACAAGAAACTCTGTGTAAAAGCATTGTTTCTAACCATTCTTAAAATAGGTGGTAATCTCAGGTGAGTGGTTCTAGGGCCATTATGGCCCTCTTGTTTTTATTAAACACCTTAAGATTACTTGCATGAGATGGAGAGTTAAAAAAGGAACAATTGCCATTATTTTTGTAAGTTATGAAGGATTTTGTTTTACATTTATGTCTTAATCCAGTTAATACTGGTTTTTTTTGTTAAGGGTTCCATGACATTCCTCATTTTTCATGAAGCAAGTAGTGTATTAGCAGTTCATTCTCAATTGTCCCCCATTTAGAATAAGGCCTTTTTAATCCTTTTCTCCATAAACCATTTCTGCACATTTGAAAATATTTTTAGCCAGTATCCTCTGGGGGTTTCATTTTGACCTATTATAAAAACTATCATCGGAAAAGGCTAAATTTTGATGATACAGGTCTCTGAAACCATTGACGATCTGAGATCATTATTTGCTAAAAATTACTCCAAAGGTAAAACTTGCTCACAATTACTTAAGGGGTGATATTTTGACAAAAGGGGAATTCTTTCTGAATGAGGAAAGGATTTCTACCTGACCTGATGTTTTAAAAGGATCAAGGGTTTAAATGTATGAAATAGTTTCTCAAGTGAAAAATGGATCAAAATTCAATTTCATAAGAGGCCATGAAACTGTTCATGATTTGTTTTTAGTGTATAGTTGTTGTATTTTGTAAGTGAATACACTTGTTTTTGTGAATTAATTTAGTGCATTGTTTATGATTGTACTGACTCGCATTTTTGCCGTTTTACTGAGTGAATTTTATTATTTTACTTTTGTAAAATAATCTCGTTTTTAAAAAAGCACATCATTAAGTTGTTTTCTTCACATATCTATTTTATTGACATGATGTCTTCTATATTTTTTTCTGATGGAGGCTCAATGTAACATGGGTCATCATTGCATATAAATGACCTACTTTTTAGTTTTCCTTACACACTTTTTGGCAGCTTGTATAAAGAAGCTATTGTATAAGTTTATGACATGATCTGAAGTCATTTGATTTATCTGATGAAATCACTTAGGTTGCCATTCTGAATCCGCCATATTGCTTGTTGCTGGACTATTTTAATATAATTTTGTTTCAAACGAAACTGTCAATTGCAATATAAAAACATTATTTAATCATTTATTATGACAAATGATTAAAAGAACATATCATATATCATAATTCCACCTTTAATTATAAATGTAAAAGAGACGGACCAAAAAGTAATGATGTGAAATTATGTTCAACATTTCCATATATAGATTGAATTACTAAAGTGGCCTCTCACAGGAAATATGTTAAAAGCCTGTTATTTTGATTATATATTTCTCAAAGATTCTGATAAAGTGCAGTATTCACTGTAAGATGTCCCTTTAAATGGTTTCTAAAAAGGTCTTTGTAATGATTTGTTTATTTGCTTGTAAGAAAATCATGTGCCATAACATTATTTCCTGTATTAATTCCTCATTTCCCAACAATGATTTCAAGCCACATGTAGCTTGAATGAATAGGGCCATTGGTTCAACTGTTTTTAAGATCTTAATTTATATTTTATTCCATTTGCATTTACTTACGTGTCTTTTGTTTGAAAAGAAATGTACATTCCTTACTTAACTCTATAGTTTGATTTATCATTGCTTTTAAATAGATTAAACCCATACTTACAATACACATTGTATGCAGCAAATTAAACAAGCTAAGCATTTTATCACAATAGTTTCTACACATTACCTTCAAATAAAAATTATTTCTAATCAATTAACAATTTTTGACAAACAAATGCTCATCTCCTAGACTAGTGTTGCTCAAGGAAGTCATACTAGACAACAATTTGAAAACAAAGGAAAAAGGTCAAACTGTTTATATGGTATTGGGTAGAAACAAAATTTATTTATGTAACAAAAAGGGATAAAGTAGTATCTACAGACATCAACTGCAGTTACAAGATACTGTTAAGTGAAGTTTAATGGCAAAAGTGAAAAAAATAGAAAATTTATTAAAACAATCGAGAGTGACGGACCACCACCAGTGACCTCTTCAGAAACCATTGTGGCGAAAGGAGACATTGCTTGTGATGATCAATTATTCCTAATGTCACAATGTTATCTACTGAACTGTTCCTAAACTTATTTTTATTTATGTTTATTTGCTTTCATTTGGCATAAGAATCAAAATCTAATACACATTTCAGGAGAGGGTAGGTGGGTACAGGTTAATGAGGACAATTTAATCTATACATGTATATGATTTGTGTACTCTCTTACGCCTTTATGAAGATTTTTGCTCATAATAATCGATGAATTCCGCTTTTACATTATTCAAAGTGTGCTTTTCTTATTGATTGAACTTTTATATTTTTTAGAATATGAAGGTCTAGGCAAAATACTTTGCACATGTTATGTTTTATTTTTCATTTTCCTCCATTTTGATTATTATGATGTTTATTTCCTCATAATACAATTAATTATTTTACCTTCTGGTAGTTGATTACTTTATCACATAACCAATCCCTTTATGTATGCGCAAAACAATTTCAGCTTTAAAAAACCTGTTGATGATATGGAAAACAGAATCTTCCTCATAATGAAGAATATGTCTTGTTTTTTTTTAAAGCATTACTTTTTTACAAAATTGCATGGAGAACAAAAGATCTTTTTCAATTGATTATTTTTTCTAAGGCTTGTTGCAATTGTATGTTTTAACATCATTTACAAAATGTGGATTGTATTTTTCTTTATTCTTCTTCCTTTATATACATTTTGTCTAAAACAATGATTAAATAGTAGATGCCATGTGACAAGTGTTTTTGAGTTTCATTGAACCTGAAGAATCGTTATGCTATATGGCTTGCGAGCTCGCTTGAATGTGTAAATAAATTATAAACCACAAGTAGTGCTGAATAGCTCAGTATGAGCCTGATAAAGTACAAACCACAAGTTGTGCTCAATAGCTTGGTATGAGCCTGATAAAGTATAAACCACAAGTAGTGCTGAATAGCTCAGTATGAGCCTGATAAAGTACAAACCACAAGTTGTGCTCAATAGCTTGGTATGAGCCTGATAAAGTATAAACCACAAGTAGTGCTGAATAGCTCGGTATGAGCCTGATAAAGTACAAACAACAAGTAGTGCTGAATAGCTCGGTATTAGCCTGATAAAGTATAAACCACAAGTAGTGCTGAATAGCTCGGTATGAGCCTGATAAAGTACAAACCACAAGTAGTGCTGAATAGCTCGGTATGAGCCTGATAAAGTATAAACCACAAGTAGTGTTGAGTAGCTCGGTATGAGCCTGATAAAGTACAAACCACAAGTAGTGCTGAATAGCTCTGTATGAGCCTGATAAAGTACAAACCACAAGTTGCGCTGAATAGCTTGGTATGAGCCTGATAAAGTACAAACCACAAGTTGCGCTGAATAGCTTGGTATGAGCCTGATAAAGTACAAACCACAAGTAGTGCTGAATAACTCGGTATGAGCCTGATAAAGTACAAACCACAAGTAGCGCTGAATAGCTCGGTATGAGCCTGATAAAGTATAAACCACAAGTAGTGCTGAGTAGCTCGGTATGAGCCTGATAAAGTACAAACCACAAGTAGTGCTGAATAGCTCGGTATGAGCCTGATAAAGTACAAACCACAAGTTGTGCTGAATAGCTCGGTATGAGCCTGATAAAGTACAAACCACAAGCTGAATAGCTCGGTATGAGCCTGATAAAGTACAAACCACAAGTAGTGCTGAATAGCTTGGTATGAGCCTGATAAAGTACAAACCACAAGTAGCGCTGAATAGCTTGGTATTAGCCTGATAAAGTACAAACCACAAGTAGTGCTGAATAGCTTGGTATGAGCCTGATAAAGTACAAACAACAAGTAGTGCTGAATAGCTCGGTATGAGCCTGATAAAGTACAAACCACAAGTAGTGCTGAATAGCTTGGTATGAGCCTGATAAAGTACAAACCACAAGTAGTGCTGAATAGCTCGGTATGAGCCTGATAAAGTACAAACCACAAGTAGTGCTGAGTAGCTCGGTATGAGCCTGATAAAGTACAAACCACAAGTAGTGCTGAATAGCTTGGTATGAGCCTGATAAAGTACAAACCACAAGTAGTGCTGAATAGCTCGGTGTGAGCCTGATAAAGTACAAACCACAAGTAGTGCTGAATAGCTCGGTATTAGCCTGATAAAGTACAAACCACAAGTAGTGCTGAATAGCTCAGTATGAGCATGATAAAGTACAAACCACAAGTAGTGCTGAATAGCTTGGTATGAGCCTGATAAAGTACAAACCACAAGTAGTGCTGAATAGCTCGGTATGAGCCTGATAAAGTACAAACCACAAGTTGTGCTGAATAGCTTGGTATGAGCCTGATAAAGTACAAAACCACAAGTAGTGCTGAATAGCTTGGTATGAGCCTGATAAAGTACAAACCACAAGTTGTGCTGAATAGCTTGGTATGAGCCTGATGAATAGCTTGGTATACTGATAAAGTACAAACCACAAGTTGTGCTGAATAGCATGTAGTGCTGAATAGCTTGGTAGCCTGAGCCAAGTAGTGCTGATCGGTAAGCTGATAAAGCAAGTTGCGCTGAAACCACTGATAAAGTAGTGCTGAATAGCTTGGTATGAGTAGTGCTGATAAAGCCTGATAAAGTACAAACCACAAGTAGTGCTGTAGTGCTGATAAAGTACAAACCACAAGTAGTGCTGAATAGCTCGGTATGAGCCTGATAAAGTACAAACCACAAGTAGTGCTGAATAGCTCGGTATGAGCCTGATAAAGTACAAACCACAAGTAGTGCTGAATAGCTCAGTATGAGCCTGATAAAGTACAAACCACAAGTTGCGCTGAATAGCTCGGTATGAGCCTGATAAAGTACAAACCACAAGTAGTGCTGAATAGCTCGGTGTGAGCCTGATAAAGTACAAACCAAAAGTAGTGCTGAATAGCTCGGTATGAGCCTGATCAAGTATAAACCACAAGTAGTGCTGAATAGCTCGGTATGAGCCTGATAAAGTACAAACCACAAGTAGTGCTGAATAGCTTGGTATGAGCCTGATAAAGTACAAACCACAAGTAGTGCTGAATAGCTCAGTATGAGCCTGATAAAGTACAAACCACAAGTTGCGCTGAATAGCTCGGTATGAGCCTGATAAAGTACAAACCACAAGTTGTGCTGAATAGCTCAGAATGCGCCTGATAAAGTACAAACCACAAGTAGTGCTGAATAGCTCGGTATGAGCCTGATAAAGGTATATGACTCTAAGATGACTGAACTATTTTGAAAAATCCCTTTTACATACATTCATCATATAAGTGCTGGTGATATTCAGACAATGCAATCAATAGGATATCTTCTATTGGCACCTATCATACAATGTTCGAAGTCTCGGCCAAGCAGTTCTCAATTTAACATTTGAAACCCAATTCCATGTGAAGATCACGTTCATTTGATCTTTGACATATGTGAACCTTAACCCTTCATCAAATGCCTAAAATTCAACTGTCCCAAATTGAAAGAGTTTGCAGATGCTTTTTCAAAATGTGATGAAATTGGAAAATAATTTTCTGATAGGACAGAAAACTTTTGGAACAGGAGAAATTGCTTGTCACAATCAATTTCTTCCTTTACCACATTATTTTTCAAAGTCGTCTGCCACAAAGTGGTAAAATGTCGTCATTGTTTGGTAATGGGTTAAACCAATAGGGATCATCCATTTTAGGTTTGAAACTTTTGTAATAACTCTATATGCCAAACAATGCTAAAAATATGAGTTTTCATTGATCAACAACTTTTCAGTTATATTGCGTTGCTTGGCTTGTGATTGATGAAGACTTCTTGGATTGAACTGTGCACCAGTAGAGATCAAGCGTCTTGGTAAATCTATCTATAAGTCAACATGGAGAGGTGGCATAAAGAAAACTCAAATAAGTTTGATTTTGTTTTTACATCAGGTCTGTGAGTTTTTAGTTGAATTGGTATGCTGATTTGTTTGTTGGGTGCTTAACACCGTATCAACAATTTTTCAGTTATGTAACAACTTTCCTGGATCCACCAGTACTAGGCTAGTGCTCTGAAATGTGTGGCCAAAGGTCACTCCCACAAAAGCAGAGGTGTCAGTGGGGCTCAAACTTGTTTTAAGTCCACTATTTTAACCACTGGGTCAAGCAGGACCCCATATACAGATAAGGTTTACAGTTTCAAGTTCAATTCTCTATCCACATGTCCTCTGAGGGCCCCTTTGTCCATCTGGAACTCATTCTGAAGCAAAGAAAGGCCTCGAGATTAGAGTCAAGTACTTCCTCTTACTCCATTTGACCTTTACCAAAATCAATACAACAGATAAATAAACTTATAGAGTATTTCATAGCTTTGTCTTGGTGGTTTCTCCCCAAAATTATTAAGAAGTTGTGTTTCAGCCTATTCATTTTGTTATTCTGTCAGTTTAACATCACATGATCATTATTTCAGTGATGTTGCGATGTCCAACTCTTCATAATGGAGGAAGGTGCCCATTACTCCTGGTCAAGCAGGGTATAACAATCGGCACTATGTGAGTTAAAAGATTGCCTCTTATATAAGCCAAATACCATCACCTAGATTTTAAACCCATGCAGAGAGGAGGCACAAGGTTTCTAGTTATGTACTCTCACCACTAGCTTATGAAGGCCCTCTTCTTCCATTCTATATCTGTTATTGCTTTCAATCACAGGAGTCTATAGTTATCCTGGGTCAGTACTATGTGATTACATAGGATAATCAAAGACCCCTGCGAGTTCAATATGGACCAATTTCAAAAATCGCCCTTTTAATTGGTTCAACCACTAGGTAGAGGAGATCAAATTCAAATTATTCTCATTTATATGTTTTAAATCGAATCGACATGGTTTCTGTTATGTAGCGATGCCCGGCTCTTAATAATGGTGGAGACCCCAGACTCAACTGCCATAAAGGTTGGTCAAGCTGGTTAGAACCATCGGCATTCTGTAAGTCAGTTGTGAACTTCCTCTCATGAAAATCTTTATCCCCTGACGGGGTTTGAACCCACGTGGAGAGGGGCCATGTGATTTCAAATTCTGTACTCTAATTACTAAGTCTAAATCAAACTCGAGATGCCAAATAAAATGTAACGGTCATAGCAACTTTGATCTTTGATCTCTTTAAAAACACAAACTTAAAGAATAAGTATATGATTACAATGTAATATCATGTGACATCATTTTAAGTTAATGGGGGTAAGGGTCACAGCATGAATAATATTTGCCTTGGAAAGTAATGTGGTCTCCAATGGAACATTTGTTGGTACATGTAAGGTATTTGAAGAACAACAAACAGTATTTTAGTGATTTTATATTTTTATGTGCAATAATGACTGTTTTCTTTACTGTTTATATCAACAAAACACATGGTTCATGACATAGAAAAAAATACATACTTGATGATACAATTCAAATTTGGTTGGCACTTGGCAAATAGTTCAACATATATATAACAGAAAACAAATCTGAAATCAACTTGATTCTTTTCTTAATGACAAATCTGTGTAGTAATGTCATTAATGACTCTGGGCCTATTTTCTTATAATGATGAAATTGAAAGTTCTGAACAACACTGTTTAGCAAAACATTATGAAAAAAGGAGTAATTTGAGGGCTCAGTGCAAAACTATAGAAAGTGCTTCATGTTTATGAAGCACTCACTATAGTCTTGCACTGAACCCTGAAATTGCAAAGTACTCTTCATCATGAAGTGATGAAAGGTGCTCAGCGATTTTTACTTTTGTCACATAGTTTTTGACATGTTGCTTTGGTTAAGGACTACGGGTATGTAACAATAGACAGATGAATCCATCAGATTTGACTTATTTCCAACCCAATATCTTATTGAGACAGCTCAACAAAATGCCCATTGAAAACATTTTAAGCATGTATTCAAACCCCATAGTTTGTAACATTTTAAATACATTTTCAGCTTTTTCCTTTCATCACATTGTTTAACAATGGTACAGTTTATCTGCCTTGTAATAGAACCTGATACATGTAAATAAGGTACCAAAGGAGCTTTTCATTTTGACATACACATATCTCAAAACTTAAAAAGAATCGTGGCCTTTTTTCTTTCAAAGTCAAATTTAATTTTGTACCCTCTCACGTAACTGAACATCACTTATTATAATCACAATAACAATATAATAAAACAAATAAATAATAATAAACTAATAAATAAATCTAAAACACAACTTGCGCTTGATGTATTGGAATGTACTATTTCAAAGAGTAAAGCATCAAAACTGGTCCAGCCTGCTTAGATTTTCAACTTTAATACGTCTTGCGGATCACTATGTCAGGAAGAAACACAGGTCCAAGTATATCCCTATTTTCCTTTTGCAATGCATTAACAATTTGTTGGTTATGTTGAGTTATCATGGTTATCCTTGGTCAAGAAAGACTCTTACTAAACTTCCTGGCCAAGCTAATTTGTTTATTGTATGGTGTTTAACACATTAACATTTTAAGTTATATTAAGTGTTTCCTGGATCCACCAGTACTAGACTAAAGATCTGAAGGGGCTTGCTAAAGGACACTCTTACAAACGAAGAAGTGTTGGTGGTCATCAAGACCTGGGACCAGAGTTCTAAGTATGCCACCATGAACATTGAGCCGAGCATGACCCCAAAGCTGATTAGAACCATCAGGATTCTAATAGTTAACCAGAAACAACCACTGATGAAAGTCCAAATATTAGAATCAGGATCTGAACCCATGCAGAGTCCTGCAGTGTAAGAAGTACTTAACACTATTTTGTAGGCCATCAATAAATCCTTTCAATTTCAGTCTAATATAGTGTACGCTTTTTATTACATTTAAAGCAGAGAGCTGATATTTCTTGGGGAATTCATATCATCAAAATCTTATTCCAAGTATTTTGTTGTTATAAGAGGACCCATTGGTCCATGTATAACCCCATTGGCAGAATACAACCTTACACATCATTGTTAAAAAGAAACTGCTTACACAATAATTTTCTTCATTTATCCAAATGAATTATTATTTTTTTGGAGTAATTTTCTTTTGATTTGGGTCTATTTCTAGAAGTACACATTGTCAAAACAGGAAGTGTCTATCATCTAACAGTTGACACATAAATTGTCAGTCGCAAAAGCAAAATAATGTGTTAATTATCCCATATACGTGATTAGAAAGTTTAAGCCAATACATGAGATTATGCTAAGGTTAGCTTAACAAGGAGTTTATTGGTGTCAAAATAAATAGCAGTTTCTGATAATGTCAATGTTTAATCGAAATGCCATATATCCTTCAGTATTTATAAAGGTGACACGGCCTTTTGATTTGATGTCGACAATATCGCTTACTAGTGAAAACATTTATTTACTTACCAAAAAGTTTTCCTATCTAGGAAAACCCAACATTTTGGCGCACACAAAAATAAAACAAAGTACATGTATGATAAAAGAGGATTAAATAAAACAAATAAATATGAAGTTAACTCAAAGAAGGAATTAAAATGGCAGTTAAATAAGAAATGTGCTCTTAACCCATAATAAATGAATAATACTTTTATAAAACTATTTACTAAATCCAAAAGACAGGATAGAATGTTGTTGTAGTAGACAATTTTTGCAAATCATCAGGGTAGAAGCTATTTATACTGAGCACTTAAACAAAAAATTTCAATTTCGGAAAAAGAAAAACCTTTTATTAAAATATTGTTTCCCCACAACTTCAAAATGTTTACATTTTAAGATGCTATTCATCTCTGGTATGAAAAGGCATGTCACCACATGCACAAGTTTGTCAAGAGTTTTGATAAAAATAATTCATGTACATGTATAACAATACAAAATTTTTTGTATGGTTAAGGCTTATATACAATATCAACAAAGCCAAACTATTAAGCAATAGAGAAAAGCCCAGTAAACTGATCTGCCTATTGGAGCTTGATCTGGGTTCAACCATCATCTTTTTTCTAGACCTACAGGAGACTTCCCAAATCCCTATTTGTATTGTTTCAGAGGTTTCAGTGAGTTTTTCATGGGATATTGGTAGACAGTATCACGAAAGACCCAATAGCATTTAAATAGAACCAGAGAACAACCCGTAAAAACTCATTATCCACTAAATAAATCTTTTAACACCTTTGTAGAAAATGATAATTTCAATTATTCTTGCAAAAGATAATTTTGCTCAAGATGAGTTTAATCAGGGAATGGTTTAACTTAACTACGTCTACTATCACATCTGTAGCTACTATTAATGTACAATATATCACAGACTGATTGACTGACACTTACAAATGACACACATCAATTACTTTCTCAATCAAATCTTTCAACCATAAACAATCATTGGTCCAATTAATAACCTTCAACATTTACCGTCTTGAAACAATATTTTAATGTCATATAGCCATTTCTGGTCTTTTATGCCGACTTCTAAAATAAAAACAAGACCGAAAATAGATAAAAGGACTTAATGAAAAACTGTACTAATTATGGTTAAGTAATTTTCAATGAATTACTTTTCATACTCTTGCTCTTATCTCTAAAATAAGTCTTTTAAATTTCACACGACTTTGGTGAATTTCATCAGTCTTCACTAAAACATTTTATTTTTTTGGCTTTTATCATTTTTTTTAATCTTCTTTGTTAACCTCATTTTATCTTGAATTCTGTACTCTAAAATGGGAAAAGAGAATAGAATATTCAAAACACAAGACAAAATGAGGAATCGCTAGAAAGAACTGTAAGATTATTGTTTTTTTGTCTTACTGGCGTCTGACCAATATCATATTGGAAATATCATATTACAAGTTTTTAGAATAATGTTCTTTCTTTGAAATGAAACCTGTAAACATGTTTTGTTTACAGTGAAAGGGCCAAGACACAAAAAAGCATCTTCTTAACCCTTATAGTGCTGGAACCGACTTCATGCTTATGTAAACAGGTTAGATCCAGACTGGCCGCCGAGTGAATTTTGGACTGGCCTGTGATCTAACCTGCTTATACTCTGAGTATCTTTCCTTAACAGAATAAAGCAGATATTTAAGGTTTTGGAAAGCAGATGGCACAAAAATCTATTTTTAGAAAATTAACAAGCACTTTAAGGGCTAAACGTCATGTGGAGATTAAATTTAAGATAAAGCCAATGATATCTATCATTGAAAAAGATATTTATAATCTAATATCACTTATAAGTCATACATACTCATTTACAGCATTTCCACACATATAAATTGGCTTACACACAGGATTATCATAAAACAATGATTACTCAGTTAATACTGTTTAGCAAATATCAAAATTGGTCTTGCTTTTCAAAATCCATGCAAGAACTTTGATTTCAATGGAGTAGATATGAATGAACCAGACCGTGTTAGACAGCTTAGCAACAGGAAAGATATTAAAATGTTCAGAAGAAAATAGAAAATAACTGTTAACAGCAACATCTTCATTTGGACATTAAACTCTAATCCCGATACTAAAGAAACCATTCACCATTAAGAAGTCATACTATAGGCTTTCATTGTAACTACAATTTAAAGCTGTAATTCATGTCCTTTTGAATGCAATATTTCATTAATTGATAACTAATATAACAACTGTTGGCAAATTGCACACCTATAAAATACGCTTGAGACAAGAGTTGAAAATGAAACAGTTTTGCATGTAGAGCTCTCCATTTTTAAGAAATTTGTTAATACACATATTTTCATTTAGCCCATTTCTTTTTTCTGGGATTCTAAACCTGTCCAAATTGAAAACAGCAGCAGAACACAAAAAATAAGATGAACAATACGTTTTCTTTTTGATAAAAGGTGGAAACCATTGAAATAGAAGAATAAATTACACTAAAGAAGCAATTATATCCTTTAATCACAATTCTTTTTGAAGTTTTCTACAGCAGATGTCTCAGAGTTGTGTATCAAAGTATAATTAAAGGCTTAATAAACCTTTTACATATACTTAAAAGTAAAAGATTTGAAAAAGCAATTGTGGTCAAAGGAGAAGAAATTGCTCTCAATGGTCTCCTCCCAAGATGACGAAGGAAACACCATTTCACTAGCTTTGTGATGTCTGACTGCTGTTTTTTCAATCACACGGGTCTATGGTTATACTTGGGTCAGTACTATGTAACATACTTTACAAATTATATATTATATTACAAAGTACTGACCCAAGGATAACAATAGACCCTTGAGCTTTCAATTTGAACAAGCTAGAAAACCCCTTTTGAGTGGACAGGTTAATTCAATGATTGTATTGAGAGTTGAAAAGGCTTCATGTGAAAATCAATCTAACTTTACCTCAAATATATATTCCAAAAACATTGTGAAAAAAGGCAGGTATTACTTTTTGTAAGCACACTCTCCTCTTGTCACAATGTTTTCAAGTTTGGTTGGCGTCCAGTCTTGCATACTTTTTTCACAAGCACCATCTCCATTTGCGACAATGATTCCTATTTTGGGAAACAGAGCCTCAAGTCTTTCACAAGACCTTTGATAACAGACGTGAGATAACTTTTCATTTACAACAGTCTTCTGCTTCACAGGGAAAGCACCAAGTTTAGAATCAGCTGTAAGCGATAGCGTGGTGTTCCCTCATCTGCATCTGTCTCAATCGTATTTCATTGCTGGCCCCCCGTATTCGTTGTGACTTGGTTGATCGGAGGGTGGTTGGTGCTGTCTTTACACTGATTTGATCGTTGATAGATGAATGATGTGAGCCAATCCGGGTCTGGGAGCCCATGTTCAGAGGTATTTGGTCGCCCAGTCCGAGATCAGGTCGCTGTATAACTGGGGCTGGACCTACAATAGAAGAGTTAGTTTGATATTGTCTGCATGCTGGTTTGCATGCTGTTGACAGAACATTTAGCTATCATTTGTAACTTGTAAAAAAAAAAAAGGAATCACTGTTATTTGCATTTAACAAATGTAACATGGTTTCTACAAGGTGTTTAAAATCATGAAACTGATTGGGGCCATTTGCTCAGACTTTGACTCCTTCTTCTTAAATTTGGCTCCTTTTTTTTGTCATTTGGCCAATGTGCCTGCACAGACTCTTGTACAGCCAGGGTGAGCCCAAACTATTATCATTATTGTGGTTGAGGTAACACTAAGGAAATATATCATATATCAAACTTTTGTAAAGTGCAATCTATTAATAATTGTGTAAATATACTGGTACAAATATGTGTATACACAGGGATAATTCTACCTCTGCGTCCCGCGTCATATACACATAAAAATTGCTTGGGACACATCATTTCATAAGATATGTGTCCAGCAGGAAGCATTCTCATCAGCACAAGTAATGTTTACAATGTAGTAAACATCATAAAGCATGCTGTCTCATGCTTTCTTTCTATCAGATCTGCATTGTTTTGAGTCATTCTAGCTAAGATTATCATTAATAACAAGTGTTATACTATTTGACATGATCTTATAGCTTGGATCATTGGTACACCGACACATAGTTTTACCCTTGGACACATAGTTTCGAAAGATGTGTGTCCAAAAGGACACAATAACTTTCATTTCTAAAATTAACACTGGTATACATATATATGCATTTGAATCATGATTATCTGATGGTTCCATCAACTGCATGGTTTTTAGCCATCATAACCTTTGAATTCTGGTAAAATACTTTGCTATTAACTTGTTTTTGTTGGTTTGTTTGAATGGTGTTTAACGCCGTATCAACAATTCTTCAGTTATGTAACGGCAGTCCTAGATCCACCAGTACTAGGACTTAGTTTTGTGATTAATTTTGTATGAAAGTGGTCCATACTGGTCGATACTGGTCCATACTGGTGCGCCTCAGGCCTTTGCAGAATGATAAAATCTTTCTATCTATCTATGAAACTTATGAATTAATGGTGGACCATAGATCATGGTACCATAATAAAATCTATCTATGTATGTAATGTAAGCATTACCTGATACTACAGACAGCCCTGGCCGCTGGGAATGATATCGTGGCAGGTCTGAAACAGATGCAAATAAAAATAACTATCACACAGCCACACACATTCTGTATCAACTACTACATGTCAGCCAATGTGACTTTTTATTTTCATTTGTTTTGACTTTGGAGAAATTTGATAAGTTCTAACTTAAACTTCAAAATGTTAAAATTTAAAAACGATGTCAATGGGAGCATGTTCAATATATTCAAATCTAAGGCAATCATTTTTTTTTTCCTTTTTATGTCTTTACACCATTACTAAATTAACACTCATTTCAACAGGTAAGCCATAAAGGTTTAATTACACAAAATAATATCTTATGCCAAAAGGGGAAATGCTTGTCATGTATAATATCTACTTATGCACACCACTGTGACAAAAAGAGAAATTGCTTCATACAAACAATTACCCAATAGATTTTAGTCACAGTGATCTCCACCCAATGTCATAAATATAAAAATTATTTTCATATTTCATAATTGTCACCTAAAATTGCTATTAGTTTTGACCTGTCACAAAATCTCTGGAGAGAGAATCTAAAAAAAGGCTTTATGATGACAACAATTCTGTATTCAACTTCCGATATATTCATCATGAATTATAGTTTACCAGAAAAGCATTTGTGTCATGGTTAACTCTATTCTTAGTTACCCCAATGAATAAAAGTGTGTCACGGTTAACTCTATTCTTAGTTACCCCAATGAATAAAAGTGTGTCACGGTTAACTCTATTCTTAGTTACCCCAATGAATAAAAGTGTGTCACGGTTAACTCTATTCTTAGTTACCCCAATGAATAAAAGTGTGTCACGTTAACTCTATTCTTAGTTACCCCAATGATTAAAAGTGTGTCACGGTTAACTCTATTCTTAGTTACCCCAATGAATAAAAGATATATATATATCATTACTTCAGTAAGCAACTTCTGAATAGAAATGTGTTTTCTAAATGAACACACTTAATTCAAAATGATGTTTTATCATTGTTTGGGTTTTATATTTCACAAGTTAAATGGCATTCATCCAGACTTTGCTTATTGATATTTTCCTGTTTGTCTGTAAAAGGTCACATATACAATAGTTATCACTTAAAACATTGCATAATCATACAAACTTCATGGAGGAAATAATATTATTGGCAGCTTTCAATGGCACCAAACCAGTGTTTCCACCCTTTTTTCCTGGAACTGCTTTTTTCCAATGAATATAATACTATCCCAATCTCCCCGAAAGTCATAAAGCTAAACTGATTCCTTTGTGTAAGAGGTCTCATTGAATTCAGAATTCAAAGGGACCATGAAAACATCAAGAACAATCATTCTGAGAAATATGACAAATAATTTCAAATAAAAAAAACCAGATTGGTGAAGTCAGACAAAATATTGACAGGCAGAACAAAAAAATATCTCCCTAAAAGGTGAAGGAGACATAAAAAAAATACATCACTCAACACTGTATGTTATAAACAGCAATATTGAAAGATACAATGGGAATCTGTGAATGTTTATAGTAAATCATGCTACCAAACAATAATACTTTGTGATAATTATTGATAATTGTGTGACATCTACTCCATTAATTTGAATACCTTTTAAAGTTACATTCGGCACAATAGGGGCTTCCATGTTTGCGATTGCTGAAATAATTGAGAGCACTTCTTATAGTTCTAATGCACGGATTGAATTGTTTATTGTTGTTAATACATGATCTATGGCAAAAGAAATTGCAAGAGAAACCAGTATAAAGGTAAAGCAAAAAATGATACTGATCTCATAACAATATGACATACTAACTTAAAAGGTAAATCTAAATAATTTCATTAGTACATGTACTATGAAGTAATAAAAAACAAGTAAAAAAAAATTAATGTCTGTTAATGATGACATTTTACTTTAACCATTTTGATTTCAAATATTTCAAGTGAACAGAGTCATATATTCTTTAAATACAGCATTTCATATAAAAGATTTAATAGGAAACAACTAGGAATGCATTTTTGAGAAATAATCATATGATTGAAGAAGAAAGTTTCGAGAAGTTTTTAACTTCATACAATCCTCTGACATACACAATGCATGTGAACAATGCTAACAATATCTCCCTTAACAAAACACCTATGAAAAACATTGTGGCTGAGATTTGCCAACTGGTCAATAAATAGCAGAGAAAACTAAAACTAATCATCAGAGAATTCAACAAGTGATTAACAAATAATTTTGACAAAAGAAGAATTTGCTCATACTTCTGATAAAACCGGTAATCCATTCTCCCATATGGGATTTAGTGACTATTACATAATTTAACTCACAGAAGACGCAAAAAACTTTTCTTTTATGATATCAGGTATATTAACCACAGTTACAGTGGTTTTCTAAAGACTTACACAGCATTTATGCCAAATTGAAGTGTTATCCATAAGGTAAGTTGGGTAGTAAAATTGTCTCTATTAAATGAAAAGTCAAAGTTAAACAAAAGCTTCCCTAGTCTAACATGTTAAGTGTCTTATGCACATATTGGTGTGTTGATACAACTCTTTCATTGTGATACCTAAGTAACGATTCTACTGCTACCAAACAAACCATCAACAAATATCGTCTTGAAGACTATTGCTATATTGACTAGTGAAGCCCAATAAATGTCCAAATGTTGAAAAAAGCTTCGTTTACAGTTCATTATTGGGATTACAAATAAAGTGGGATTACAAATAAAGTGGCATTTCTACAGCTACATCATAATGATAAATGTCTAATGTTGTATCATAATGCAATGAAATAAAATTTATCTCTATGAAAATTACAAATTCATTAGATGATTGACAGATTATCACATTACCACATTATTCTAATGGAATTGTAAGTCACAGTACACTACCATTTGTTGCATAATAGATGATAAAATATCAACAACAACAACATTGTGTGATTTCCAACATATTTCGGCACAATGCCTCCGCCTTCTTTTAGGAATAATTTTTACATTTCATGAAATGCAATAGAAAATTCAATTCAGTAGTTTAAGGTTGATAAAAATTGCTGTCAACATTGGATACAAATAATGCTCAAGCAAGGTGAGGGTGAACAAAGCTTATGAATGTTTTAAAGTGCATGTTTTGTCACCTTTTCTGGAAGTGGTGTGACAACATTGCATGGTTCTGTGTTTTGAACCACTTCCCTCATTTAACATTTTGTGACTGGTCAAAATGGAAAGCTGCAGTAGATGTCATTCATTACACATGGATGTAAGGTGATATTTCATTCATCACAATTAAAAGAAACCATTATAACAAAAGGAGAAATTGCTTTTTACAAGCAATTTCTCCTTTAGTCACAATAATTTCTTAAGTCATCTGCTGCAAGCTTGTCAAAGTGTGTTAATACAAAGTAAAGGGTTGAAGCTTTTTACAATTAGCACATACTACCTGAAGAAAGACTGGTTTTGCATGGCTTTGATTTCACCTTTGTGCTTGTAGCCCTATAACATCCAGTAGACCATGTTGTAAATTCAGCTTCTATACAAATCATCATATTAAAGATAGATTCTAACTTGATTTATGTTTTGTAACACATTTCCAGTTTTACTACATGTTTCATGGATCCTACCCTCTTTTCTAACCTTGAACTGGCTTTACAACTGTGATAGATTAAAATTACCCAGTGTCCCATGAAGGGAGCCATAATTGATCAGTAACTTTGACAAACAGTCTTAAAATAAATATTTATAACTGGTTCACAAAGGGAAAAATGTACAAACATTTACTTTAAACTTATTTTCATTACATCCATTATGACGAAAGGTTGAGGCTTATTAAATTCACTCTCAATAATTGCCTTCTTACTAGTAAACTAGTTGTCTTGCAGATTTGAGGGCTAGTCCCTGCATTTTTCACCTTGCCTAACCGGGATAAAATCCCGGACCCTCGGTACAATTGGCGACACTATACCTCTGAACCACTGTTGCCAAAATACAAACATTTAAAAGAAACAACAAATAAAAGTGGACATCATTTCTATATATATCTCTTAAAATGAAAGAGCTTCCAAAAATAGGGACAGAGACTTGTAAACTGGTCAAATTCCCATTGATCTTTGTAGAAACACTTACAACACAAGATTATCTAGCCATAACAAAAATACCAATGGTGAAGAAAAAAGAAAATGTAAGTCTTCTCCCATTATAAGGGACGTGATACCTCATTTTGTAAATTAGTCAATGGAAGCAAAATTAGATAGTTTTCAATGCTTAAAAGAGTGTATACAGAGAATTAATATGTCCTTTGATCAAAAAGTGTAACATCGCTTTTGAGATCTAATACATATACATGTACTTATCCTTTTAAGAGCTACTTTAAACTGTATATCAAACAACAATACAAAAAAAGTATTGTTTAAACGGTTTTAAATTTTGACTTTCAAATTCTCTCTACTATAAATAAGTATCTTTAATGAACAAACCAAATCTCATGGACACTTATAACAGTCTTAACAAGACAACACTTAATAAAAGTCAGACTGGGAAAGGGAGGGTCTTAAGAAGTCAACTAGTGAATTATCCTTTTTTATCAACGCTGATTGTGTGTAAATAATGAAGGAAAAAATTAAGCAAATGAATGCAAGCAAGGAATAAAACGTCATGGCTGTGACAAATATGTTACAGTCAGGCACTGTGGTTTGGATTAGCTGAGATTACATTATGGCAGGTGTTATATTGATAGGAAAGGAAAGTTTAGTCAAAATAATTGTAAGTGTTAACTTAGTTTGTTCTTTGGTTAACTACCAAAGACTGTGATAAATCTTGTATCAGTCACTTAGTTCAGTGTAAGCTGTGATAAATCTTGTATCAGTCACTTAGTTCAGTGTAAGCTGTGATAAATCTTGTATCAGTCACTTAGTTCAGTGTAAGAATGTAAACTATGTAACCTAACAACCCTCACATAGTATCAAGTAGATTGTTTCAATAACCCATTTATTCCATAGTACCTTCAGACCATTTTTGATATGCATTCTTTGTAGAAAGCATCAGCTCTTGTTTGAAACATTTATGAGCTTATTTAAAGAATGATTGTGGTAAAAAAAAAGAAATAAAAATAGATATATAACGATGTTAAAGGTTATCATACTTCATCATGCAGTTCTAAATAACTCAAAATTAAATGCAGCGAAATTTCTTCAAATTCTTTTTTTAATTTCTAAATTTTTAAATTGAGCTGAACTACAAGTACTTATCTAGCTACAATGTTTTTCTAAAGCAATCATTAACAGGTAAATTCAGCGTAATATTCTACACGATTTACCAACAAGTCAACAATTCAACACCTGCAAACAGCCTATCACAAGAAAAAGGAAATGAGCAAATTCTCCATTTGTCACAATGATTTAATATCACAAATGACATTTGTTTTCTTCTTTCTTCATATTGTCATCTGCTGTTTTTCGGGTTGTTTTTTTAACCAGGCACACATAGTACAATATAAGGAAATTGGTTAATAAGACAAGTTTAAATGAAACAAATACTAGTGACTGATACATTAAGGGTATATATAGAGGCTATATATGACTGGTTGAACTATATTAATACAGTACCCTGCCCTCCTATCAGATGATACTTCCACAGTGGGTTTGATTGGTAAGCCGCCATACCTGGGAGGGAAAATATGCCATAAAACAGTCACATAACAAAAAAAATACCTGTAACCCATTCTCTATATCTTACAGTACTTCATATATTGCAGAAAGTCTTATAAAACACTATGACAAAAAAAATAATTTTAATAGCTTTTTCCAAATATCATAAGGATTAATTTCTTGCTATTTTGAAGTTGGTTATTGCTTTCAATTTTGCACCATCACAAATTTGAAAGGGTGAATGGGTTAAAAGATAGTGGGGACTAGACTAGGTGCCCATTACTCGGTATTTCAAATTAGACCAGAGTTATAGAAAGCATAGCAGACCATTGTAACAAAATGATATAATTTCAAGTTTGTTACAAAGGCTTTTTCCCAATAAAATTGAAGACATGTAGATTTTAATACTGTTTAATACATGCAGTTGTTGACTTCTTACAATTTTGGCCAGTCACCATAATATTGGGGAACAAAGTATGGCCATAGAATTGAGGTTCATAGAAGATCCAAAGCTATATAATATTAATACATTTCTACACATTTCTGACTAAATCCAACTAACTGAAAGTGACCAATTCAGTTTTAAAAATCTGGTAATAACAAGACAAAAGTCTTTGGAAAGAAAGCATGTGAAAATGAGTAAATGGAACAAAATGAAAAACTAAAATATTTCTAGATGGATTCATGCATGCTCATGAGAAAATATGTGATAATAAGATGATCAAAATATTTCAATTTAATACAGTAGTACCTTGCCCTCCTATCAGACTTAAAAATAATATTTACTTTGTTTTAAAAGCACTGTTAGTTTATGCAAGGAAATCTGTAATCATTTAAAAATATTCAAATATAATGATTAGATTATTATATAATGTGACAATTTTATACATCTTTAGAGTTACTGATAACATAGTCACTGTCTCATGATAAGATTTCAGGAAATGGCAAAATGAAATAATTCATTTTCATTTCAAAACATTTCATTAGAAGTAAAGTTGCTTAGTTTGAACAAATCGAGGGGTCAGCACAATACTATAGTAAGTGCTTCACGTTTGTGAAGCACTAAGTCTTGCTATATATAGTCTTGCGTTCAACCCTCGAAATGCTCCTTAAACCCCAATTTTCTTTTAACCCTTTCCGAAACGGCAATTTTTCAACTGCCCCAAATTGAAAGAGTTTGCAGACGACATTTCAAAATGTGATGTAATTGAAAAATATTTTTCAGAAAGAGCAGAAAACCTTGTGGGAAAAGGAGAAATTGCTCTTTCTTCTTTTCCCACAATGATTCCAGAGTCGTCTACAACAAACTGGTCAAATGTTGTTATTGTTTGGTAATGGGTTAAACCCCAATTTTTTTTTAACCATTGCATTAATTATTGTCATATCCCAACACACCTATAGCAGAGGATTATTGTATCTGCTGTGATAATGTAGAAAATGCTCTTATTCAGCTTTTTCTGGTTGGCTTTAGCTATGAAGGTTTCACCATATCATGATAAATGAAATGCCATCATTTTATAACTCATTGTGACATATGTGGTTGACAAAGTAAAATATAAGGATTTGTGTAAGCCTTCACCAAACAATAATGACATTTGACCAGTTTGTTGCAGACGACTCTGGAAAACATTATGAGAAAAGGAGGAACTGCTCTTGACGAGCAACTTTTCCTTTTCCCATGTTTTCTGCTCTATCAGAAGATTATTTTTCAATTTCATCACATTTTGGAATGTCGTCTGCAAACTCATTCAATTTGAGGCAGTCAAAGATTTGGCGTTTGGGTAAGGATTAAATGATTAGGGAGAGCCCATATATTAAAAAAAAAAAATGGATGATTTCATTGTCAAAGTGATCATTTAGAAAAATGTTGTGTGACATGCTGTACATTGTGAATTTCTCAGTTAAGGAAAAGAGTCGACTATAACTAAGTTCCCATTTCCGGCACTACGGCACTGGCAAGGTAAGGTCTATTGATTCAGCATTATGGGTAAATAATTCTATGTTCCGAATGTTCGAAAAACAACATTTACCATGGTAGATAATGAACATTCCTGCAAATAAAATGATCAAAACGTCATTGTCATTAGATAGATGGTTATTTGTTATGCATCTTAAAACATTTGATGGCTGATGTAAGATCTACACCTACACTTACTACAAAGGGAAAAAGTAAAGCATGACACAAAGATTCATCTAAATATGCAATATTACAAAAGCAAAAAAAAATAGTAATGAGTATGATGGTATAAGATGGAGCAATTAATGATGACATAAGACTGAATAATTCATGAAGACATAAAACTGAGTAAACCATTATACTGCATAAGACTGAACAAACCATAATGGCATAATAGTGAATAATTAATGATGGCATGCAATTGAAAACCAAAATTATGGCATTAAAACATTTCATAAAAAGAAATGTTCAATAAAACATGAAAAGAACTTCTAGTTCAAAAATTAAAAGGAATAAAGTACATGTATAATACAAAACAACTCTGATTTTAAGCTTTTCATAATTAAATGCATTTGAAGAAAATCTTTACAGCGTCCAATGTCACAAACATCTACAAAATTTCAAAACAAAACTGATAATCAAAATGTGTGAAATTACATGTATATGGAAATTTCTGTTGTGCCTTATTTAAAACAGGTGTTTGTTAAGAGTTGAAAAATGTTACAAAACATTGGGAATGTTACTGTTAACAACAGACAACACAATGATATTATTATTAGAAGAAGTCCCTGAACTATATCTTACTGAAACAACACAATACAAGGTGTTGTGAGAAAGACATGAAGTGCTTGTTTGCAAAGGTCTTTTTAGGTTTAATAACTTTGATGGTGATTATGACAATGTTTATTGCTTTATTTTTTCATTATCACTATTTTGTCTTTCATTTTTTATCTATCCCTTTACCAAACGATAATGACATTTAACCGCTTTGTTGCAGACGACTCCGGAAAAATTGTGGAAAAAGGAGAAATTGATCTTGATGAGAAATTTCTCCTTTTCCCACAATGTTTTCTGCCCTATCAGAAGATTATTTGTCAAATTTCATCAAATTCTGATATGTCATCTGCAAACTCTTTCAATTCGGGACTGTAAATTTTTTGTCGTTTGGGAAAGGGTTAAGCCATCATATAAAATATCTGTAAGAAATTGCATAGTTGATTCCAATCATTGAAACCATTGTGCCAAAAGAACTTGAGCAAACTCTCCTTTTAAATCAATGTTATCAAGTAAAACTTTGTTTCCTGTTAAATGCATGTAAAACTGTTGGTATTAAAATAAACATATCATATATAAAAGGGGCAATACATCTAAAAATGTATCCTGCCAATCAGACTACAAAAATTAGAACATTATGAATGTACTAAGCTTACAAACTTGCATGATAAAACCAATCAATGTGATGTCTAAAATTTTCTTATTGGAACTGGAAGCTGATGTTTAAGTCAAAGATAAGTTGCATGATAATTGATTCATGTCTTATTTATGTCTAGATCAAAACACTGAATAGAAAGATCCTTAGGTTGATTAACATGTGTTCAAATCGAAATGTTATCAAGTTTATATCAATTTTTTTCCTCTTGTTTTACATTGTGAAGGAAGCTTGTTGAAGGTCATGCTCGCTGACTACTTCCTAGATACTATACCAGTACTCTCGCCGATTTGTGGGTTAGCTCCAGCTATTTTTGTCATGCCTAACAAGGTCATGCTCGCTGACTACTTCCTAGATACTATACCAGTACTCTCGCTGATTTGTGGGTTAGCTCCAGCTATTTTTGTCATGCCTAACAAGGTCATGCTCGCTGACTACTTCCTAGATACTATACCAGTACTCTCGCGATTTGTGGGTTAGCTCCAGCTATTTTTGTCATGCCTAACAAGGTCATGCTCGCTGACTACTTCCTAGATACTATACCAGTACTCTCGCCGATTTGGGGTTAGCTCCAGCTATTTTTGTCATGCCTAACAAGGTCATGCTCACTGACTACTTCCTAGATACTATACCAGTACTCTCGCCGATTTGGGGGTTAGCTCCAGCTATTTTTGTCATGCCTAACAAGGTCATGCTCGCTGACTACTTCCTAGATACTATACCAGTACTCTCGCTGATTTGGGGGTTAGCTCCAGCTATTTTTGTCATGCCTAACAAGGTCATGCTCACTGACTACTTCCTAGATACTATACCAGTACTCTCGCCGATTTGTGGGTTAGCTCCAGCTATTTTTGTCATGCCTAACAAGGTCATGCTCGCTGACTACTTCCTAGATACTATACCAGTACTCTCGCTGATTTGTGGGTTAGCTCCAGCTATTTTTGTCATGCCTAACAAGGATTCGAACCTGGAACCATCGGTAAATTGAATTACAAAGTACCTAAATAATATAAACCTGTTTCAAATCTAGTAACCATTTTGAGGGCTCAATGCAAGACTATAGAAAGTCATTTACCAATATGGAGCACTTTTCATAGTCTTGTATTTAAGCCTAAATTTGAAGCAGATGCTGACAAATTATTACATTGTGTCTCATTAAATCTGATGCAGAGTGTTGTCAAATCTAAAGAATCTATACTCCTGCAATGGACCCACATCAATCAGCGTTTTAAGTTAGAAAACTTCTGATTAAAGTTACAAAACACATTATTAATGCTACAAAACAACACAAAATCTTTGATGTTATTATATCAAATTCTGTTGAAACACATCCTATCTGATGTAAAATGGTCTGTATAGCAAATCTCGACATTTGAAAAACATTCTTGTTTACTTCTATATCCTATAACTTAGTGTTCATAATACAAATACTTTTTCACAAGCATTTAGATAAGCTTCATAACTTGTTTGTTTTTGAATTAATGCTTTTTTGAACAATTATTCAATCATATAGAACAGTTCCTTGAATCATATCAGATCTGCCCTGTTATGATAAGGAACAAGCTTTCATGTCCTTAAGCTGTCGCCAATTTTTAGAGTATCATGGTGGGAAGAAATAATACACCATAGTTTAATTGTCTTTAGTATGACATGGCTAGGCTCACATCTTGATAAATGCTATTACCTTTCATAATCAGAGAAATACCTAGATACATAACAAAGCACTATGCAAGGATATTTTCTAACAAGAATATCCTTGGTTTGTTCAAGCATTGAATAGATCATGTCTATCCTTGGGGTGGTTATGGTGGTGGCTGTAGTAGTTTGCACTACTTCATTAATTGCTCCATCATATCACAGTAACAGTTCATTTATCTATGATCCCTCTCAGTGAATCAGTTCTACCTTACTTTGACATGGTTTGCTTTTCTAATCTCTGGTATGACCCAACATGGTCTCTAGCCCTGATAAAAGGCAAGCATTCTTAAAATGCGCAACCATGATTGTCTAGGTAAAATAATTGCACTTTACCTTGGAAATATAAATAATTTGCTATATAAGAAAAGTAACTAGTGTGGAACTCTTGGAAATCAATTTTAATTCAACAAAGCTACTAAATCAAAACAGACATTGACGCTAAACTGATTCTTATATAAAAAGGATTTTTGGTAATAATTGTTGCAGATTCTACAGTTGCTAGTGATTTTTCTCCTAAAATCTGAATGTCTCATTGGGCAGCATTACTACCTTGTAACCATGGCAGCAAAAACTTGCTGTAGTTCTAAAATGAAATTCCAGGACAAGACTGACTTAGGTTTCTTAAAGTTAACACATTCTATCTGAAAAAGTTGATGAGGATAAATAATCAATTAACAAACTGCAAGATTTGCTAATAAACCATGCTACATGAGATAGTTTGGGTGAATACACAATTAGAGAAAGAAACACTGTAGGCAGACTTACAGTCTGTAGTTAGCTGAAACACAAGACCCAAACAAAGAAATAAAAGTCAATAGTTTGAACCCAGTAATCCTAATGATTATAAAAAGTTGAAAATAATGGTAATGATAATAATAATTATAATAACACTAACAATAGATTTAATAATCACAGAAAAAATTGTCAATCAAATAGTTGAATATCAATGTCTGTGTTGACAAAAGAGTTCAAAATTCCAGCAAGTTTTCCACATAAAAAACTGATTAGGACTGATTGACATTTCAAATGCCCAATAAAAAACTGTAGAAAGTAGTTTGTTTTTGGTAAAAGCAAATGATCAACAGACAAGTGAGAAAAAAAATATCAATGTTATCCAAGAAAATCTAATTATATTGATAACATTGTAAAATCGGAGAATTTTCATAATGTGCAAAATTCTGCTTGAGTCACAATATTTTCAATAGTCTGTTGATGGAAGTTGTTGTGTAAGGACAACTGATTACAGGTTTTTATAAGTATTTTGGACAACAAATATTGATAACAAACTACAGGAGCATGAACAAAAATATACCAAAAACATAACAAAAATTGACATTGCTCAATAAAAAGAATTTTACTTTTTCTTTTTCAAGTATAAAGAAATATAAGACTATTACTGTTACAACCAAGACAGAGTTACAAATATAAGTAATATTAGCTTTACCCATTTCCAAACATTAACACCATTCCAAATTGAAAACATAGAATTTATCTTGTTTTTATTCAAAAGATTGAAGGTCTGAAAACATCAAAAAGTTTATTTATTAATTTACAAATAAAACTTGTTGAGACAATATAGATTAAACAGGACTAAAAGACTTAGCTCTAGTGGAGAATTAAATAGGAATCTATCTCCCAAAAATCATCTTAATTATGATATGTCTCCTTGCAATGAACAGGAATGATGATGATGTAGGGGAATCTTTCTGTCCTTTATGTTAAATCCTAATTCTCACATAACACTTTTTTTATAATGAGGTTTGACAATGTGTCAACAGTATTTCATTTATTCTAAAGCTTTCCTGGATTCAACAGTACTGGGAAGAGTTCTGCAGTGTCTTGCCAAAGGACACTCCCATCCCTCATATAATAAGTTTAGACTATTCCAAATTGAAAGCAAAAGAAGACAATGCTTATGATATGTACACAAAATGATATTCTTTTAGTGATATTGGGTATCAACTGATGTAACCAAAGGAAGAAATATATTGAAATGATCATTTTCTCCTTTTTCACTATTGTTTCTTGATTTTTCTAGTATGGTTGAGTTAAAGTCAATTTATATGAAGGAAGAGAAAGATCGGTAACATATAGTGTATGTCTGCCTGTCTTTTTACGTGCAGTAATTTTTAGTTTTTCTTTGCCTGTCTTTTGACCTATTATTGTTAACAATGAAAAACCACATAGATCAACCAGCCCTGTAGTGGAACTTCACTCACTCACATTATTTTGATTTTACCGCAGATCGTCCTTTCATTGCTATAAACGAGACAACAAAAACATAAACACCCAGAAATCTTTGGTTAGTGTAGAGCTTCCATGATATCAAGAACACTTCCCTACAGAAACAGAGCAAATGTATCATTTCTACATGTGCCTTTAATAAAAGATTTAACATGTAATCAGATTCTCTGAGATAGTTTTGATTGAATTGAAAATAGATTATTTCTATTCTTAGAATTAGGGGAGACATCATTGCAAAAGTGCTAAAGATGCTGATGTTCTACATTTCATCCAGTTGCCTTTCCTAAATAATTTGATACAACCATAAGACATGGACATGGGGCTAATGAAATAGATTTCTAGTTCTTATTGAGGGTTAAGTGCTAGACTATAGTATGAGCTTCACCTTTAATATAATCTTGCATCAAACCCTTGATATTTACTCACTATCATCCATTCTCAATTTACTTTGGGCAACAATTCTTGCATTTATAAAACATGGTATAATAGTAACTGCCTAAACATAAAATGTAATCAACCTCTGGCTTAAAGCTTTCTATGAGAGATCATCATATTTGTTACCATTACTGAATGGCACAATTTTGTTTTTCACCAAACTGTAAGACCCTTTAAATGCTTATGAATTGAAAGTAATCCAAAATTTTATTTTGGTCAATTTCTCACAAATATCTTGAAAATAATCTTCAGTAGACTGTAAAATTCTGGGAATAATTTTAAAATGAAATGAAAAACACCTTATATTCAAAAAGGTGATAATTTGATTTGAGTTTGGTGGTATTTAAATTTGTAATGCATGTGAAAGAACCCTCTGGTGTTATGGTATGCTTTTATGACATTGAAATAAGGAATGCAATGTACCAAAGGTACAAAATGAATAGAGAGAGGAACTCGTAAAACCAATAGAAAACACTAAGTGGAAAATGACCAAAAAGATTGTTTCCATTGTAGAAGTATATAACTACATGTATGTACAATTTCATCCAAAGCTTGAATAATGTAAATAAAAAAGGTAGTTAATGAAATGCTCATAAAGAATCATCTGTTTGGACTGTGCAGCAATCGATCGGATAACAATTAATCTAATCATGCAGTTAAAGTTTAAAGTAGTGCTTTTTTGTGAAGGTGTCAGGAAATGTTCTTAATATCAAGATGTCGCCAAACTATTATCAAAAATGTCCCATTATTTTCATAAAGCACACCCCAACACCAGTCAGTCCCTTCACACACAAAAGTAAAAGGGGGATATCAAACCATGCATGTGCGGTGCTATTTTTCATAGGATTCGTAAATGTGGTAAAGCCATTTTTCTGCGAGAGTAAGTGAACCCCGTAATGTGAGAGTGACCGTGTTAACACCTGTAATGATGAGCGTATCAACAATGTACAAGCCAAGATTCATTTAAAGGATGCTTCAATTTATTTCAAAACCTGATAAACAGCATATTTAAGATGATAGTTAACTTTTATTTATAAGGGCAGCAAATCTTATAAGAAAATATTGAGAACTACCAGCAAGAGCTTTTTTCCTCTTCAAAAAGTTCTCAGCGCAGACATGTACAGTAAATTCAAAATTATTGAATGTATTTCTGTTGAAAGCATTCTTTACAAAGATTAGCCTTTACCGCCAATCAAACAATAAAGAAAAAACATGCTTTGAAAATCTGTACTTAGGCATTCAATTCTTAATTAATCATGGTCAGTAAATCTCATTTTTAGTGTTGGTGAAATTATCTGATTTCCCGAAAAAGTTAAAACTTCTTTGTAAAAAGGCTTCGGATACTTATAACTGAAAACTGATTTCAAACATGGTATAATGTTTTTTCAAAACTTCTGCCAATACCAAAGATTCTGAAAAGATGTATTGGGAAAAAATCCATTGGTATATCAACAAAATTCTTAAATTACTTTTTGGGGGATTTCATTGTCGTAAATCAACATATTTCATCTGCATTGAAGTGGTTAAAAACAGAAGTAATGTTCTTAAGAATGAAGAGCAAACATAAGAATAACCAAACTAACACTAGGTACGAAACAATGCTAAAGGTACAACCTTGCATTTGTCATGAAGACGGTGCAATGCTAACAAAACATCTAGCAGTACAAAGATAGTGAGCTCGATTCAGATTAGAATGAATGTAAAGATCTACATCTACATCATTTCTGCTTGCTGTTGCTTTAAGTTTGCATCAGTCATACTATCAGTCGAGGGTTCAATGCAAGACTATAGTAAGTGCTTCATGTTTATGAAGCACTTACTATAGTCTTGCATCGAACCCTCAAATCTACTATGAAGAATTGGAAAATGTCGGTGGTAGCAAGAATAAATGTTTAAAGATCTAGGTAGTGAGTGTAACCAGAATCATAGAGGTTGAGAGTCGAAAGCTTTGGAACTGTAACCATAACACATCAAGCTATACAGTAACTTTATGATAAAATCATATTGAACTATAACAAATGACCATCGTCATAATAATAACTACCAGTATTCTCACACCTTGGGTATTCTCTACCATGCAACAGTTAACCATAAGGGTGCCTTAACACTCACCATTATCCTTCCTCTGTCCTGAAGCACTTAAAATCCGCTTGTTTGAGTTCGGTGTAATCGAGTCCGATCTCGGCTCAGAAGAATTGTTTGAAAAGCCGTTTCTCGCAAGTATCCGATTTCGCTCTGCCTCTGTTTCCAGCAGACTTGTGATATTGCGGTACTCCGAGTCTGGTATGACGGCTCCCGTTCCACCCCGTCCAGCTGCTCCGAGAGGTTTTCTCATGTATTTACTTCTCTACAATACGGATAAACAATTGGGGTTAATGGTAGGGACTAAATACTAGTGTTGTACTCATTCATGTATCTGAACAGATTTGAATAAAGCGATTAACTCAACTTTGCTTCTGTATTCTTTAGAATTAGTTTATACCATTGTTGAGCTATAATACAACATCATATGGATCAAAACCAGTACTATACAGTTGATGGTCAAGAATTTGCATAACTATGTAGTCTTGTAGTAAATCTCTATCTTAAAGACTACAAGACAAAGCACATGTATTTTACAGCAATGACCTTTATCAATTCATCTTTTCAATTTTGTCAATTTTAATATCTATTCATTTTCAATGTACCAATCAGCAACAAAAATGTTCCTAAGCCAATAATTTGTTGTTCCATTTACAAACTTTCTATTTTATTCTAAAATCATATACATAATCAATCAAATAACTTCCCCTTTGTTACAATTTGAAAGTCATTTGAAAATAGTTCTAATCAAAAGAATTCAAAAGAGCTAAATTTGCAACAACCAAGAAATAGATTTTATACATCAATAGTAATCAGCTTAAAGAAATCAATGTAACAAAATATAATTAATTTAAAAGTAATATAATTAAAATCAAATATTTACATATAAATGTCTTTTATGACAATGTTTCAACTGAGCCAAGTGATTTTCCTAATGTATTATGAATCTTCTTATACGAAAATATGACTTAAGCTAAAGTAAAAAAAAAAAGAAAAAAAGAAAGAAAAATAATTCAAGACTGAACTTAAATTGATAATTGAATCACAACAATGTTAATTCTAGCAACTAGCCCAAAAGCTCTACAACTAATTTAAAAACAATTCATAGAACTACCAGATTCTGGCACTATCTGGCTCTCACATCTACATTAATACAGAACAACTTGAAAATCACAAACACCGGAAACTATTAGTGCTTTTACAGCACAACCACAGGAAATAAAACCTAAAAGAAAGCCAAATGAAACAAAAACAAAAATGATGAATTAACTATCAAATAACATAGGCATTTGAACTTATTTAACAGGGAATCCTAAGAGAAAAAAGATTTGAAATAGCGCAAGAATACCTCTATTGATATAACAAACTTACAAATACTTGCACCCTTCTTATCAAGTAATTCTTTGACTTATAATTTTATTGCATGGTTTCAAGTTAAAGAATATTTGGTGAATGGTTGTTAAAGCCTATGCTAAAAGCACTGTTCAGAATGATTAAATGGAACACTATAGCAAGCTTGAAAATATTTCGTAACATAAGGGCTGTGTAAGAGAAGTGCACATTCTATGATCGTATAAATGGCACTTAACTTTCAATTGAGATACCGTGATTGTGATATTCTTTTATGATACTAAAGTTACTAAGCAAACAAGAAATTACTTTTCTTAGTCCATCCCTCCTCTGATTATTTCAGGTACATTGCAAATAGAATGTGACAGAAAATATCCACAAACACCTACATGGTTGGCTAATAAACATTGAAATAATTTTATTCATATTGAAAATATTCTCAACAAGAACATATTCTCCTTCATTTTTGTCTTCACAAATTGTCTTTTGCAAATGAATTAAAAAGCCTCTGTAATAAGGGGAAATCTGAGCCCATCATTCCACTTGTTATATATACTCAATAAACTATTTAAGTAAGAGTTTAATCAGAGGTAAAAATGCCAAATGGTTTATGCTCAATTTTAAAATGAAAGAACAATCTGTCATATGTTAAAGTAATATCATCTGTTTCTTATGAAGTGAAAACATCCCTATGTGATTCAAGGATCATATGTCACACATGCGGTAAATACATCTATGGATATATTTCACACATAATATACTTCTATCAAAATCGCGATAATCATGTCTTAACAACATCAGTGATTATCATCAAACACAAAAAGCAAGAAATAAAATCCATGCATTTCCTGTAATTGAACACTAATTGGGGGTTTTCCGATACCAAGACAATAGTGAACAAGGGTGTACAACATTCCAGCAGTTTGGCTGTTTGTTATTTGGCCTCACCTGATATGCAGGGATGGTCTTCTCATTAACACTGCCCAGACTCCCATTGTTGGTCTTGTGCTGCCACGTCCTGGCTCCATGGCCGGGCTGAGTGGAGAGAGCAGTAGGTGAGAAAGGTACTAAACGCGAGAGACCTGGCGTATTGGGGAGGATGGGCTTAGCTAGCGGGTTTGGGGGCGGGTACAGACAGATGTTAGTGGTGGAAGGGTGTGCAGTGTACATGCTGCTGTAAGGGTTAGCGTCTTGCTGTGCACTGATGGTGCTAGCCAGTGCCTGCTGCTGCTGTTGTTGTTGTTGTCTGTGTGCTAGAGCCGATGTGGCAGACGTTTGCTGTGAGACACTGGACATGACAGAAGAGACACTCCTGTCTGCCTGTGTGCCATTCACAGTGCCACTTATCTGACTCTCAACACGGTGACTACCTTCCTCATTCACTGTCTGAAATTATAGCAGAAACATCGTGGAAAAAGAAAAGAAGTGGGTGAGGATGATGCAGCATGGGTGAAAGTGAAGGTGAAGAAAGAGTGACGTGTTACATTAATACTCCATCTATCTATTTACAAAACAAAAACATTGTGATTGTCGAAAACTGTAAGAGTTTGCAGACACTAAAAAAGTGATGAAGGTTATATATCATTTTTTTGTTAAAGATTCTTACTCAGGTATAAAGAATGTGTTCTCCTTTGTCACAACGAATTCAAAACTGGTCTGCAGCAGGCACCATTGGAGCTTTGAGCAACCATTGTGAAAAAATGTTAAACAAATATAATATGCTAATTTCACAATGAAAATGCTACTAATTTCACAATGAAAATGCTACTAATTTCACAATGAAAATGCTACTAATTTCACAATGAAAATGCTACTAATTTCACAATGAAAATGCTACTAATTTCACAATGAAAATACTACTCGATATGCTTTTACTTCTGATCTGCTAATCATTCGATATTAAACTAATCACAATGTCCTATCTCGTGTAAAAAGACAATAGAGGACTAACTAACTATATATCTAAATGAGTCTAAATGAAGCTTGAACATGGGGCTGGGTACTGGCAATGTTGCACCTTCCGAATTTAATCCCTTATTCCATAATATATCAATTTACAAAATCTGCTGCAAAAAGCTTAGAAACCACTTTGAATCAATAATAATATCTCTTCAAATAATAAATTTATCCTTTTGTCACAACAATTTCTAACAAGTACCTACCATTAATAAAACATATTTGTTCCATAATATTCGTTGTCATTTGCTGTTGCTTTTAATTTGGACAAGTCCTTAATTCCATCATAGGGGATTGGGTAAAATTCCTTCACCACACAATCCCCTATTAATGTGTCTGCCGCAAACTTTAATATGATTACCCATCTAATAAGAACATCATCAAAAAGTCCACATACTGTCTGCAATGGGTTTGAATTTGGTATCAAGGAAGTTTTGTTGATAAGAATTTGAGATATAATTTTGAGATATCTGCTGATATACCAGGTAAAGTGTCAACAGGCAAGCCATCATGGCAGCCCAAACATGTTCAACCTAATAAGCATGATCACCAAAAGAAACAAAATCTTTCCTAGAGTCTGACTAAGTGGTTTTTTAGTGACAGTTTTGCCAAGAATGCAGAAATCTACATTTGAAAAAATTCTAAATCTACAAATCTATCTTTTGTTATGGTACAGTTCTTGAATTTGCTTTGGTTTTCAACTTGCTTCATTCCAATGAGGGAACCTAAGATTTGATTAATAGTTTTTAAATGAACTTAAGAATTGGTGATCAGATTTTGACCTACTTCTCGTAAGAAACTACTAATGAGGGCCTTTATCTGGACCCCTCGTTATGAAGCTTACTAAATGTTTCATTATCCCAGCTGTAAATCAATTAAACATTCTTTAAAGATTCAATATAGATTCCATGCATTGGAAGTCTTTCTTTCTCCAAGATGAATCAATTCATCATGCATGCATTACAAATTGCATTTCCAGGCATATCCAACTAGCATCAAAACTTCCTGTAAAAGAAAAGAAGAAACCAGAAGTTCTATCTGGTTTCACAGCTCTTTAAAACCCATTTTGACTTGACACATGGCTCCTAGTTTATGGCACTCATTCAAATATAAAGAATTAAAATATGAGAAAACTATAATGATAAAATTATTCATATGATTGCTTCATGACCTTAGCTGTGGTTTCATTTCTATATCTAAATACTGGAAGTGTAATGAATTCAGAGATTTTATTGTCCATAGTGTCCTGCAATTTATGTAAAAGAAAGTTTGAATTTTATTCCTATTGTTTTCGCTGAAGACAAAAAGAGACTACCTTTACATGGATAGAGGTGATTGATGATCTTAATGTTAAAATCTGCCTTACTATTTGATTTAATAATTGAAAAATTACAAAAGTTACAAACCATTGCATGTAAGAGCTTTTTCTTTGAATTGAATATCTGTAGTGATAATAGCATCTAACCTTTCAAGCTTTTCCGTGAGCAAAGTACCAACATTTGAAATTTAGATGAAAAGAACTAATTCAACCTACAAAACTAAAGATCAATAGAATTTGACCAAATTAAATCTTTAATTAAAAGTGAAATTTCACTTATGAAAATGTTGATTAATCACCAAAACCCCATAAAGTGCTGATTAAAACATTCGAAACTCATTACCTATACACTTGTATCAAGAAATGTCACATATCTCAAATGCTGCAAAAAGTATTTAGGTATGGCCATGTGCAATACTACAGTAAGTCCTTCATAAATATGAAAACATTTACAATAGTCTTGCACTGGACCCTTCATTTGTCAAGTCATTGGTCTCAGCAGAAAACAAATGATTTGTTAGTTTTCTATTTTTTCTGCGCACTTCTACAGTAAGTCCTTCATAAATTTGAAAATAGTCTTGCAATGGATCCTCTGTAAGTTAACTCCTTGGTCTTATATCAAAAACAAAATAACAAATTAATTGGTATTTTTCTTTTTTTGGATGGTTTCTTGGATCTTTTGCTGCAAGTGTGATCAAAATGAGTAAATGTGTATGAAGTAATGGGTTAAAGAAAAGTTAAACATCAAATTCCACATGTAGCTGGGCATGTGTTAGAACACAACATTGCAATGACAGACTGATGTACAAGAATGTTTGTTAGGGCAGCACATTTAAAGCAGTATGTTTAGGTTGTGGGACATGTTTAGGTTGTGGGACATACGAGAAATATACATTTAGGTTAGTACCCGCTGCTAAGCCCTGACACATACACATACCCTAGGGATACATTCATCATTTTATGTATAATTCATACTTAGTCAACAACAATGGAACAATACAATCACCAAAATATGATTTCATCAATCAATCAATTATGACAGCTTTCTCAACTCTAATAAATTAAGCATGGTACCAGTACTTTAAATATTGAGTAGTAACTCATCAGAGTAAAAAGCCAATCTCGAAACTAAGTAAACAACAATGAAACAATATAATCATAAAAAAAGTACCTTCATCAATCAGTTAAAATGCACTCTAAACTTTGATAAATAAGGCATATATATAGTACTTTAAATATTAAATAGTAACTCATCACTTATATATATTATTTAGTAAACTAATTTACAAGTTTGAAACATTATCAACTTTGTATCGATTTTAAGGTTATTCAGTATATTAAAGAAGACAATTATTTAATAGGATAAGAGCTATTTTTCCATCACAACTAGAAGGTTAATATGTAAGGTTTTTTTCTTCATTGAAATTCAAATATATAAAAATATATCTAAAATCATCTTGAATAAATCTATAATGCCAATACACTTGACTTAAACATTAGAACAAGTTCATGTGAGAAAACCATTGATTAAATAAAAGAGAATGATTTGAGAACCAAGTATAACAAGTTGTAAGTGTTGCTCATGATGAGCATATTCTCCTTATATCCAATAGTTTCTAACAAACATTAAAATAAAGGATTTGTTTTCCATACTTTATAAAAGTTGACTGTTGTTACTGTCAATTTGTACTTTTCACAATAAATCTGTATACGGAAAGTAGTTATCATAAAGTTAAAAGTTCAGATGCTATGAAATGTTAGGGGTTGATTGATTTGGTTACTAAAGGTATAATATTATACAAATTAAAGTTTGTATTCCTAAAGTTTTTGTTAATAAAGTTTAAAAAATGAATACTATTAATAAGATGTATTTTATTTTACAAGTTTGACTTACTATGAGAATTTAATAGTATGGTGCATATGAATTGTACCCCTAATTAATCCACAAAGAATAATTTGATACAGGTAAACTTCCCTGACAGCAAGATAGCTTATATTCTACGATGATAATAATTCATGTTACAATGTATGTTGTAGTAAGCATTTCAATTTATGTCTGTATAACATAATAAGGGAAACATATAACTAGCTAACCAACTGAAAAGATGACCATCTATAAGAATTTTGAGTGCTGAATTTGACATCTAATGACAAAAAGGTTATTGAATCACTGTAAAGCAAAATACCATGCCTCGATTTCACACTTTTTTCTTAATCATCAAGAAAGCAACAAATAAAGAGTTAATGGAGAATTGATGGTATAGAAATAAATCTGAAATTATAACAAGGTCTGAATGTGAGCATTAGATTATTAAGGTTTGAGCAATCTTATTCTTTAAAATGATAAAAACTCTTGGCAATTTTTTTTGTGTTTTAAGAAATTTCTATAATAAATCCAATACCAATACATTTATTCCAATATCAAGCATATAAATTGTTTAACTGTATATTTTCAATCAACATTTAAGGAGAACTTTCATTACTGTTAATGAAACTCAGTACTCAAGATGATAAAAAAAAGTTTTAAAGTTTACATTGATACTTTGTGTATATTACATTACAAAAGACAAAACATATCTAGCTAAGGGTGAGAGCAACCATATACATCCTTAACCCTTTCCCAAACAATAAAGACATTTGACTACTTTGTTTGCAGACGACTTTAGAAGACATTGTGGGAAAAGGAGAAATTGCTCGTAACAAGCAATTACTCCTTTTCCCACAAGGTTTTCTGCTCTTTCTGAAGAATTTTTTATCAATTTCATCACATTTTGAAATGTCATCTGCACACTCTTTCAATTTGGGACAGTCGAAAAGTTCGTGTTTGGGAAAGGGTTAATGCATAACTTGTGTTCTGTCTTAAGATCTGTATCACACTCTGTGTTCTTCATTCCATCCTCATAGAAAACATAAAATAAACAAATGATGTAGAAATTAGAAATGTTACACATGAATCACCTTAATGAGTTAAGTAAGACGGTTCATGTTAGCTTATCAACAATTTTCGAACAGCAGGATAACAAACAAATGGATAACTTCGCAGAGTTATAAACAAACACAGGTTCATAAAGCAGATAACAAAGATGGCTGTTATTACTCAAAGCAGCATTTGTTATTCATGTACAAATACTGAACTTGTTAAAAACATGCACAAATAACGAAAACTAGTAAAACTACATGTTGGATATTTTCGAATAAATCAAAACAGACTGTTCTCGCTCAACTGGCCTTTTTCAACTCATGCCTGTCTGAATTTTTTGCAAATTGAAGTCAATTTTTTTGCAAATTGAAGTCAATTTTTTTCCTGCTTTCAAATAAGAATCACATCAGATTTGTGACACTTGTTTTGATGCTTTCAAACATGGAGCTACTATAAAAAGGATTTAACCAAATGATGTATTTCGTGTCATGTTTCAGAATTCAATACTTTGAACTGATTCCATAATGGCCATTTATTAAAAGAAAAAAAGGCAAAACTGAAATAGGATCTTGATTATAACAAATATTCACATTCTTTTAATAAATGTTGTCTTACAAGAATATTTCCTAAGCTAATAAACAAAATTTAATCAACCAAGTAAAAGCGGTATCATAAATATGAAAAAAAAAAAAATCATATTTTCTTTTGATTATGTTCTTTCAGTTTTGGTAGAATCATAACAAGGCTTTCTGACGTGTAGCATTCAGACCATTGGCATAATCTGAATAAAACTTTGACATGGTCATGTTTCTTATTGTAGAGGCCAGTTAAGCTAAAAGACAGTCTGCTCAAATTTTCAAAAGTTATAAAAACCGCAAACTTTCAAACACTCCATGACAGCTTTAAACATTTCAACAATGAAAACAAAACGCAGAAATGCTGCCAAGTTCAACTGTTCAACACACAATGAGCATGCGGTAAGTAGATAATGGGCACACACACATACCTCCATCTCAAAGATCTCCTCTGTGTCAGAACCTTCTAGTATAAAGGGCTCGTGAGTTAAAACTACTTTCTTATCACTACTGCTGTACGACAGACGGACATGAGGGAACTGTCTATTCAACTCTTCTTTTGAGTTCAGACCTCGGGCAAGGAATGTGCGGTTTGAGGAGCGATACTTGGTCTTTTCAAGATTTGAATTGTTTTCATTGGCTAGTGCATGATTGTGTCCGAAGTAGCGATCTAGCAGTTTTTTATAATAAGCTTTGTCCTTTATTCGAATGGGAGCTTGGCGGCCTGACAAACAAGAGTCCATCTGACGATTTGTATACAGCCATCTTTGATTTTCCTATTGGTGCAGTGGGAAAATGTGAAATTAAGATACAGTGGTATGGGTGACAGAGAGTGCTAACATAAATCTGATGGTTATTTAAATCTAAACAAGCCCAAACCTGATATTACCTTGAGGATTAAGGTTTCTTATTGGTCAGAATTTGGATGCATCAATACGGAGTTGATGCATTCTCTTCTGAGTTGAGCTTGTTTAAGTTTATAATAACCTTGAATACAGAAATTCAGATAAAAACAATATCAGTTTTTCTTCTGATCATATCCAACACCCATGTTTCAGGCATTCATTAACATTTATTGCTATGGCAATTTTAAAAAGTATCACAAGAAAGAATTTAATGACAAGTTATTCATGTTATATAAAATACATTGTAGTTAACTTTATGTTGGGGGTTTATCTGTATTCCTGTATTCTTAATTGCATCTTGCATTCAAGACTCTAACTTTAGGTTACCAGGTATATTGAATAATAATCTAAAATGCATAAGTCTAACCATCTTCAGAATTATTTCAAGCAAAATGAAGAATATAATTGATCATCATGAAAGTAAAAATCTTCTTAAATAGAAATGCTTGAAATTTTTCATGTTTGCAGTCCTTAAGTACATTATCTAGCTCAAGAAAAATTACATTATTCATTTTGAAAGAGGGAGACAAGCTTAGAACATTGGTTTATGTTACCTTCATGTTTGGAAGTCTTGAATACAAAATACAATTTACTGTGCAAGGTACATGAACAGAAATCTAAAGACCTACTATAAAATCTATTGTGAAAGGATGAGGCAACTTATTCAAGCCCTGAACTGTTCTTGAAAGCAAACATTCATTCTAGACCTCAATGAAAGGACTTCTAAAGATTTAGGAGGGTTGGGATGATCATGTGATCAATGTTTAAGATATAAAAGAGATTGCAAATGGTGGCATGCATGAATGAGCAGGTATTTATGCATTTTTTCAGCAGATTACTTTTGTTTTCAACTATTAAATATATGCCATGTTGTGACAATCAATTTTCTGCAACAGTCGATGAATGTTGTTTCCATTTTGGCCATGCCTTTTATTCCAAGACCCTGCAGAGAATTTTGAATAAAGGAATGTTTATGTGGGTCAAAGACCAGCCATTGACTAGAAATTCTCTGCAGGTCCTTGGAGCGAACGGTACAGCCAAAATGGAAGCAATATTCACCAGCAGTTGTGCATATTGATCGTCAGAACATGGCATATACAAAATAGTGGAAAACAAAAGTAGTTTACTAAAAAAATGCATAAATACCTGCTAATTCATAGGCCGCAGGCTCTGCCATTTGCAATCTGGTTTTTTTTATCGTAAACATTGATAACATGATCACCCCACCTGAGATTTCTAAAATCTTTTGTAAGTAGCCTCTTTTAAATTAAACAAAAGCAATGCAACAAACAGCAACCAGCTTAAAAATGAGATTTGGTCTGCATAACAGTCCATTTTCGTTAATCTTTTTTAAGTTTTTAATGTCCGAAATTCCAAGAACTTGGTAAAACAAATGATATCAAAGAAGAACATAATTATATTTCCTAACAAGCATAAGTATTCTTGTTTGAAAAAGTGAGAAATTACTTCTTTTCCATCAGTAGCTTTAAGTAGCGTGCAGCAAATCTGTTAATAATGAGGGTTTTTGGTACAGCAAAAAAAAAAAAGAAAAACAGAGTAAACAGCTTCAATAGAGGCCTATGACACAGAAAAGCCTTATGCATTGCTAGCTATCTGAATTGATGCTGTTTCATTTCTTCAATGCAAAATCTTTTGAAACTGTAGAAAGAGACAATCATTTAGTGTAGCATGCTTTCAAATAAATTTGTAACTCATGGAAAAGTGAAGTTTTGAAACATAAAGCAGACAACTCATTGAATCCAATTATACAGAGGGAGAATCATGCCAAAATCCATTTGTGTTTTCCCAAGACATCAACCAATTAAATTGCAGAAATAGATGATTGACAGGTTTTTTATTGCAAGTCACAAAAAGACATTTGTTGCGATTAATATTGTGAAGCAAAGGGGATGATAAAACATAGGCGAAATAATAAATACAGCCTAAATTAAGCTAAAGGGAATTTGGTGAAATAAGTTTGATCATTCCTGCTTATCATACTTCAAACAGACACTTTTAACCCTTTCTCCAAGACATTCAATGCCTTTTTAAAAGATACTATTTGAAATTATTACTACATTAGAAGAGTTTGATCATGTGTCAACATGACCTGCAACAAACAATGTATGTCTGATAGCAGGTAATATCAAACCATTGAATTAGGAAAGGGTCAAGTTACACTTATCACCAAGTATTGATTTAAGAACAACTCTATGAGGTATACTCTAAGTTTCCATACCAAATTGATTGGATAAAGCTTATCTTAACCTCCCATTTTTACCTATTATGTATGCCCAACTCATGAGGATCTTAAATGAAATCATTTGAATCGAAGAACACAGAATCCTTTTATTAAAGATATAAGAAATATCACACATGTTTCAATGCAATTTCTACAAATCATTCATCCATGTTTTCTGAGTCTTAAGTTCAACTTGGGTAGTTAAATAAGCCAAGACAAAGCTCTCAATTGAACCTGGGATGTCGGTTATTTTATACTTCAATTCCGGACTAATGCTGAAATACGATACAAGCAACAGGAACCGCTGTTTGTTGGGTTCTTTTATAATCTAAAATGGTGAATACTTGAATTAGTATGGATTGGACTGCATGTTCCAAGTAAATCAACAGGAAATATATTTTTAGCAATAATATTAGTCTTTGAAATTATTTCAATTTAACCAGATTTGGTCAGAAACCAATACTCGATGATAAGATAATTGGTTAACCTAAAGACGACTTTTTGTTTCTTAAAGCAGACAAAATGTTGGATGTTTTGTAGCAATAGGAAAAGTTGACACATGCAATCCTAACATTAATTTTCATGGACAGTTAGTCTTCTTTAATCAAGGTACATTTCACGTCACATAACTAAAGGGTTTTACATTTCTAAACTCTCTTTTTGATATTGTCCACTTTAAGTCCCAAAATGTTGTCTTCAGGTCATGAGGGGTTTGATCCATGAATGGCAGGAAATAATGAGTATACAGCAACATCTAAATGTACACATCCTTGCTAACTTAAAATGTATAGCAAATGTTCCTTTATAAACATATACTTGGGTACCATACATTACATGCATATAGTGAAGGTGTATCAAATATATATTATAATATTCTAAAGTGGTATGAATACATGCTTTAAGATACCATAAACCCTTAAGAAACAAAGCGTCATGCAGTATAATATATAAGCATGGGATACACAATTTTTGTACCAAGTTTAGAAAGTCCATACAGAAAATTGTTCTTGTGGAAAATGAAACCTAATGCATTTTCGATCGCATTACCAGTCAAAAGAGAAAATAAACCAAAACATGTGCATAAACCAAAGTTCTCTATTCAAGTAAAATTATATTATGTTCTACAATATCAATTAAAATTAGGAAAAAGAAAACATGTTAAGTACCCTTTATGAATTTTGCCACGAATGATAGCATATCTAATATCTATTTCATTTGCATTCTTTTGAACTTATTTGCTCAAACATCATTCTGAGATTTTTCTTTCAATTGAATTCCTGTAAATTGTTATATTTTGTTAACTTTTGATGGTAAAAAGCCTCAATCAATATGAAACATAATGATATTTTAATATCCTTACAGTCAGAAAAATATCTGCATTAACAATTGGCTTCTTATTTGTCTTCAATCTTTAATTAACTATTCAATCAAATCTGTTGAAAATTACACAAAGACAAAAGGTTTAAGTTCTAGAGGTTTTGATGTTGGGAACTATTGAAATGACTCCTGTGCTTTACAGTTAACATAAAAAAAACACTCTATTTCACTCTATTTTTAAATAATCATATTCTATTAACAAAATATTAAATCACTTTCCACACCATGAAGAGAGAGAAACGAATTTAGTAGATAAGATCTAAACTTGACACAAAAGAGAAGAAAAAGCAACATTTTAATGCTGCAGGTATAAAGTCTAAAAGGCCATAAAAGGAAGTGGCACATACCTGGGGACTTCCCAGATTTCTTAGGGCAAGTCTCCGGATATCGTTCTTAATGTTCTGCAGTTTAGGAATAAAAGTAGATGTATACTTAAACATATATTCTAAATGTTCTGCCGCTAAGGAAAATAATAGAGGTATACTTTAACAATGTCATGCATTCTAAATGTTCTGCCGCTAAGGAAAATATCAGAGGTATATTCAAAAAATGTCATGCATTCTAAATGTTCTGGAGTTTAGAAATAAAAGTAGATGTACTTTTGGAATGAAAATAGATGTACATTCAAGCATACATTCTAATCACTCTGCGTCTTACAAATAAAAGAAGAGGTATAATTTAAACATACGTTCTTATCATATGCTGTAGGTTTAGAGATGTACACTTAAACATACATTCTTTAAGGTCTGCAGTTAAAGGATAGAAGCAGGGGTATACTAAAACATACGCTTTCACAATATTATGTAGTCTAGGAGTAACAGTATAGGTATACACAACCATATTGAGTGGGTGCTTCACTTTCTCAAATTCTTACAAGGAGCATAGTGTGTTTAATTCTATAGCATCCCAGAGCAGACAAAATAAGAACTAATTCAGACAAATGAAGAAGCATTTTTTCATTGTCACATTAGTTTTTTTTCTCAATTTTGAAAAGAAAACATCATTGGTGGCACTTCCAAATTGTTCCATTTTTCTTTGTTATGGGATAAAATTGCACCAACAACTGCCTAACCCAACTCACAAACAGAAAATCCAAGAAAAATGAACCAAAATATGCATTAGGATTTGGATCATATTCTATTGACTTTATATATCTCTAGTTCAACTACCAGTAGTCATGCTTAAAGAAATTAAAAAATACAAAAAAATACAACACAAATGCTCTTATTGGAACAGAAACGTTTTTGTTTTACAATCATATTCATCCTTGATAGTTGTGATAGATAAGCATCTATCACACAAAGACAGAAGGTAATGTATGTACTAACGTGAGTGTGACTGTAATGTCTAATATGGCATGTAAATATAAGTAAAGGGACTACATTGTCAGTGAAAGAAATAGAAAATTGATGTAAAGAAAGTGAGAGCTAAAACAAGTTTTAAATAATTTGTATCTTATTATTATCAAAGTGCAAAAGGTGTAATTCTTTTTAAGTTATGCGGAAATAATTAAAATCTTTTCCCAAGTTTTAAACAGAAACAATGGAAAAAGAGAAGATGTACTGCTGTACTTAAAGGAGAGGGTAAATATGGTCACAACACAGATACAACTAGCACTTATATGACAAATAAATGTTGCTATATCTTTTTTTATCAAGCATATTTGTTATTTGTTGGCAATGGTGACCAGGTGGTTAGGAGGTCATGTACAAAAAGAAAGTGACCTTGATACTATTCCAAGGTCACGCTTTCTACACACAATATTTAGACGCTGTTTAAACTCACTAATGGGTGGTGCTTTAGAGGGCAGTTTGGAGGGCACAATTTTGTACATGCAGAACGCAAGTCTTCTTGAGCAAGTGAATAATGGCTTTTCTTCTTTGGATGGTGATTGTTGTGCTAAAATTGAATTTTTAGACAAAAATGAATTAAAATTTACTCTGAGAATGTTAACAGTTGTCTGAAATCAATCACATGCTAGCCAGAGCAGAAAGTAAGAATGCCTAAACAACCTTGGCTTCTAGTCTTGGCTTCTATTCCATTATGTTAACTTGCAGCCAAACACTAAGATGCTATATAATGTAAACTGTAGAATATTGGTGTAGTGAATAAACCATCGTCAATGACAAAGTTGCCTTTTAAAAACCTTTAAAGAAATTCCAGACAAAGGAAAATACAGTAGTGGTTCTCCTTTTATAAAAATTCTAGACAAAAAAATGAAAACCTTAATCATCTTACATCAAGATGATTTCATACATTTAATTCAACCATTATTAAAACAATATAAACATGTCTGTTTTTTAAACTTTTCATTTTTATGCGTTCTGATAGAAATGACAAATATGTATTAACATGACCATCCTGATCAAATTGAAAGTGTCAAATTATCTTTAGACAACCTTCTTATTCATAAAATTTATCTTGACTAAATATATGCAAAGTATCTTAGAACAAATTTCCAATTTTAATTAATAATCTAGCCTTAGCTGCACAACTCACTATCAGTTCCAGTAACCATTTCAACTCGTTAACCAAATGACTAGTTTTGATTTTCTTAAGGATTCAGACAAAGATAACCAAAACAAAGTAAGAAGATATAATTTTGATAAGAGAGCAGTTATCATTTGAAAAAAGGGAAAGATGCTCATAAGAGCAGTTTCCTATTTATGTATTGCATTTATATATTTATTACCTAAAAAATATCTTACATTGGTAAAGAATCGGTAACTAAAACATTTAAGCAATGAATGAGCATATCATATGTCATTGTTTCAGTTCATTGCCAAATGTAAACTTTAAACATTATTATCTACATATTTGCAAATCTTTCTGTTTCTTCAATTAACTTTAAAAATAATGGCTTGCTACACATTTCCAAAAAGATCCTAGAAATAAATAGGCCATCAGGAAAATTTGAGCACAACTTCCAATTGTTGTAATATTTTAGAATGTCTGATCAAAGATGGCAGACAGGCATTACACTATATTGGATTAAGTGTTTTGAGAAAGAGGGCCACTGAAACTGTGGGACAATATAAAGTATTTCATATTTGCCACCAACATTGATGAAGGATACAAGCAATTTGCAAAACCACACTGCTTTATTACCTGCCCCTGTCCAAAAAGACACTAAAAATGCAGGAAATTTTGATAGAATTGTTTCTTTTAACAAAAATTTAATTCTAGGCAGAATAAAATCTGCGGTAAGGTAACACTTAGAAGCACTTAATATGAAGTCTTTTCATGCAAGGCATCAAATAAAAAGATGGTAGTTTCATAAAATGTCACCAAATCTCTGGTTTTGGGTTTGACTAAAGTCAATAACTGATAAGTTGACACATGGACAAAAACTGACACAGTCCATCCAAATGCAGTCACAAAGTTATTCTCTCTATTTGAAGCAGTCACACATAAAAAATAAATATAGCTTGACAATATAAAAGGTATCTTTTGTCAACAGAAAAGCAGTGCTATATGTACTCTTATTGTCATTTTATGACCATTTTCATATAAGTGTATGTTGAAATGAAAACATATAACATTTTTCATATTGCAAAACATGAAAAAAGATATATCTGTAAATTAATCTTTGAAAATGTTGAACTGGGTGCATCTTGAAGTGTATGTGTGATAGATAAATCCAATGATTTAAGTGTTAATACTGAAATAATTTCAAATAGTTACCTCCCTTCTTTGTGAAATTGATGTTTTATGAATTGGCAAGGATAAAGGACACTGTGTAACATGTACATGAAAGCTCTATCACCCTTGCGTGGTGTTGGTTGGCCTGTGCTTTGTGCAGATCCATTGTCCAAAAAAATGATGCCAAACTTTGGTCTTACTCACCGGGAAATTGTAGATATAGCCAATGTTAAAGTCACTCAAAAGAGGTGGTAGCTAAGTTTGGAAAACATAAGGGTATTCTTAATCCAGTCCCTCAGCTAAATCAAGGGTTCGATGAAGTACTATAGAAAGTGCTTCATAAACATGAACTCTTACTATAGTATTGCACTGAAATCTCAATATTTGTTATAAAACATGATGGTATCAGTAAATATTTTCAACCTATTCTTATGACTATTTACAGAAGCATAAGAATACAGTAATTGTGTGCTATTTGATATCTGAATAACATGGCGTCCCTGATTACAAAATTTACACACTTATAAAAAAAGGAGCAATGACCTGTTATCATAAGTTAAATATTTGCCCATTTTGGTCATGATAAAGGAATCATACAAAATTGTCACAAATAGAAAGGTCAATTTACGGTGATACTAAGAAATGCATATGTATTGAGATATAACAAAGTCATATCAAGTTTCATTTGTTAAGGAAACAAGCTCACAGGCATGCACATTATTTATAAGGATAATAACTAATTCATTATTTATTGAGATGTCATGCTTAGAAAGTGAGATGAAGAGCTTATGAGGAAGGAAAACATCTTGTTTGAGCCTTACATGCAAGCAGAATAAATTTGTTTCATGTTCCTCTTTAAAATTTCAGAGTATAATTTTCCAAGTTTGCGATTGACTACAAATATATTTGCAACAAATAAAGAAAAAAAAGAAAGAAAAAAAAACTGAAATGAAAATTATGTTATCAGTGTAATAAAACATAATTATTTATAGATATCTGACAGTATTTTTCATTCGTCAACCACAACCTTCTTTCAAAAATTCTGAAGGACTTAGCTTGATATTGCACTAAGCCAATAATGTTTTTTCTCCTTTGACCTCACTTGCAACAGATGACTAAATAAACCATCTATACAACAGGAGAAATTGCTTTTAGCAAGCAATTTCTCAAAACAATAAAATGGCTTTCATCCAACATCACAAAAACTGATTTAAAACATCAGAATTCTCTTTACCACACTGGGTTCAACATTAATCAAAGGAGATCAGACAAGGAATTATCATATCATAAAGGCTGCATTGTGGTTTAGGTAAACTAGACATACAAAGTTTATATATCAACACGACCTTGTGTTAAACAATATTAATGACTTAGGAATATCATGTGTGTAAATAATAAAACAAGAACAATACTCATTTTATGTACGTCAATTTTTTATCATACAGTTCATCTTTTTATCTACTAAGAGAGCCCTAGAAGATACATTTTCCGTATTCTTTTTGCAGAAAAAAAAATAAAACCATACAGGATAAAGAAAAAATTCGTCTGGTAGAAAGAAAATCAAATTTGGATGAATAAATCATATATATCAGCTATTTCTAAGAAGGCATCTGAAGCATTAGAACTTAACGATTGTTTAAATTCTCTTTAAAATCTTAGGGTTTTTCAACTTTGAGGTTTACTTTTAAAAGGAAGTTAAGTTATTAAAAGAATTAAGTTGGTTATCAACCAAAATGTTTATATAGCATGCTTAATTAACTTGTACACAACTTTTTAGTCTGTCCTAGCAACTTGATATACTTATGTACAAAATCACTTTCAAAACTCCAAACAAAAGGGTTTTTGTTCACACTCAAGTTTTACTTTTTTCTATTATGTTTCTACTCTACAAAATACTCTTGCTATGCCTATTCTGAGGAGTTTTAACATAATAGATTATTTTGGTAAAATCACAAATCAATTGCAAACAAAACATCTGGAATTGTCTATTACGCTGGTATTTGGAATTATGACAGTGCTGTTTAACAATTTAGCAGGCACTCATAATTCATTTACTTATTTCTTTGATTTTCTTTTTAAATCACAAATGCATCTGTTAGATTTAACTTTTGAGCGATGGTTACAATAGATTATACAGAACTTACAAAAGTTGATCGGTGACTGGTTCTCATTCTGGACTTTATACAATATCAACAAATAAACAGTAAAAATTTATACAAAAACAGGGAAAAGAAACGAAAATATATAATCAGGAAATATCATAATGATTAGTGTAAGATCAGAACTTTGTATGATTTGTATGAAAAAGTCTTATTCACCAAGGCCATAAGGATGTTGTTTGATAAATTTCTTAATGTTTGTTATCATGAAATGAAATTCAAAATGGCCATCTAAATACCTAGAACAAAATACTACAAAAATGATAACATGAAAAAAGAAACAAAATTATTCTATTATGACATTCAAATAGTTATTTCATACCCTACTATGCGATTGATGATTCATCCTATCAACATAGTTTTTGTTTACGGAAGGGTGCTTCTATTTTTCCAAAATTAAAACTCTTCAGTCATAGTTGCAGTGAATGCCTCTTTTAAAGTAAACTTGTTTCAATCATCACATATGATTGCACAATGGTCATTTATAACACCATTTAAGAGATACAAAAGACTCATCATCCAGAGGTCAAGAAAAGATGTAGATTTCCCTAACTGACTTCTAAATGCTTCTCTAAACCCTATGTTAGTGGTGCTTGTTGGAACAATCTCAACAAGATTTTTCTAACAGAGTACCACTAAAAAGGGTTTGTCTCATAGTACAACCAATTACCAAACAATAGTGTCATCTGATCTGTTTGTTACATATGACTCTGGAAAACATGGTGGGAAAAGGAGAAATTGCTCTTTTTAAGGAATTTTTCCTTTTCCCACAATGTTTTCCGCCCTATTAGAAGATTACTTTTCAATTCCATTACATTTTTAAATGTCATCTGCAAACTCTTTCAATTTAGGGTGGTCAAAAATATGCCATTTGGTAAGGGGTTTAGAAATACTGCCTGCAATAGACCCTTACAAACCCTGTAATAAAGACCATTGCATCCGCTATACATACCAAAGGTGGTGGTAAGGGTCTAGGCTCTGACTTCAGTACACCAACCGTTCCAGGCGTGCAGTGAAGAAGACGGTATACATGTTCCACAATGCCAAGGCCCCGGACCAGATTGTCGCGCTGCAGGAGTCCACTAATCCGCTCTAGTTCCTCCTCCTCCAGAATGTCCATAGGTTTTAGTGTGTCAACCTGTTCCTCCACATTAACTTGCCTTGACGACTCGCTACCCATCACCTGGTTATAAAAAATTGGGTAGTTGGACTGTAATATCCTATTGATTTAACCTTTTACCAAACAATAAAACATTTGACCAGTTTGTTGCATATGAGTCTGAAAAACATGGTGAAAAAAGGAGAAATTGCTTGTAAAGAGCAAATTTTCCAATTCCCAGAATGTTTTCTGACCTATTTGAAGATTATTTTTCAATTTTATCACGTTTTGAAATGTTGTCTGCAAACTCTTTCAATTTGGGGCAGTCGAAAATTTCACGTTTGGTAAAGGGTTTACAGTATTACTATCATGTCACTGGTAAAATCAAATTGGTTCATAGGATTTGTTTATATGGCTTTTACATCGCCTCAACATCATTTCAGTTATTTGCAATGTTATACTCTTTTAATGATGGAGGAAGACCTCAAACTCAACTGCCCATTAGTGCTGGTCAAGTCGGGTACATCATCGGTATTCCTTAAGTCAGTTGAGAGACTACCTCTCATGAAAAACCATATTCTTCAACAGGATTTGAACCCATGCAGAAAAAGAGGTTCTCTAACCACTAGGCTACCCACCACCTGGTAATAGCATAATTGATTTGTTAGACTGAGGTCATATATTGCTTTAATAGGATTTCTGTCATGTCACTGGTAATTTATAACTGGTGAGTAAGATTGTTTTTTTGATATTGGTTTTACATTGTGTCAACATTATATTAGTTATGGTGTACTCTAACTACTCAGCCACAAGGCCCTTTATAAGTATAACACCATTCAATAAGTATTTCAATAATGACACTAGTAAAGTTGGTTTGATTGAGGTTGTATACTTTAAACTGTAAAATGAAGAAATCGTTTACCATACATAAACATAAAATTCAGAAATTTTTTCTTTAAAACTTGTTTTCTGCTGCTTTAAAATTACAATAATTCATTAACTCCCATATTTTAACATAAGTTAAGATTACATTAAGGATTAGGTTTCGCCATTCAGATGCTGTCATACTCACTTCCATGTTACTTCTCACGCTGGAAGTAATTCTACGTGTCGGCAAAGTTGACCTCCGTAAAGACCGCCGTCTACGACTCCCAGGACTCTCCGGTCGAGCTGTACCTGTCGATGGTTTCTTTCCCTTCAACATGATCTCCATCTTTTCTTTCTTACGTGAAATTTCTTCACGCTGCTGTCTGTAAAAAATATACAATATGTAGCTGAAGAAAAACAAAATTAAGATAGGAAACAGAATTGCCAAAATGAAATAGATATTTATCTTTAACATCTGTTTTTCATTTCCCTGGACCTAAACTGTTGTACCTGAAATCATTTGTCTTTTACAACTTGGGCTCTTCACCATGACCATGTCCTTTTCCAAAGTAATTTGCCATCATAAAAATTTCAACACCACTTATCATTGTGTTCAGTGACTCAAGGGAAGAGCATTGGCCTCAGGACAAGAAGGTTCTAATCCTGTAAGTAACATGATCCACCTTATAGCCTTTCGTAAACACAAATTTGGCCTGAGTACTGATTATGTATCCCGAAAGCAGCACCAAGAGTGATTAATCTTAGTTGTAAGAACTTATTATACAATCGATGTAAAATAAATAACTTAAATCTTAACTAAAGTGACAAAAATGCCTGTGATTTGATCAACCATTTCCTAAAACAAACAGCAATAAACTTTGCAGTAGGTTCCAATTATAGATTACCGGTATTGTGACATATTGAGAGTTTTCTTCTAGTAAGCAAACTTTAACATTCTTTTTGCTGCTTTGAATAAAAAAAAAAACCTGGCAATTGGTGACTACATATTGTTTTCTGAAGGAGACTTTGAATTTAGCGTGGATAAAAAACTTTGTGTTTAATACAAACTTTTCAAGATATCTCTTTTTCATTACAAATATATATACATGTACATGCAATCTCATTCTTTGTACTTTTTCTTATTGAAGACATATGGTACAATGTGCAAATATCAACATCCACTACTCCATTATATGCGTTTGCTTTAATGCACAGGTAGCAAACTCTACACAAATATTGCTAAAAAAATAGAAATTGCTCAAAACTTGTCATTTGTCTTTTTGTAGATATAATTGTCATGCCTTTATAATAAAAATAGATTAAATTTTGATAAAAAGAAATTTTTATCAGCTCATGCTTTAAATTTTCAATTTTTATGTGGAAATAGTAAAGTATTTGAGATTTCAGACATAACAACATCTTTACACATGACCAATGAGAAGAAAATAAGTTACCGTAAACTCATCCCATAGAAAAGTCTATGAAGTAAACAGATATAAACTTCATGAAGAATATCTATCTATTATCAAGTATCAAAGCATCAATTTCATGGCAAAATTGGAAAGTAAATAACATGACAAAGGGGCATGCACAAGGTGAAAGATTACTCCATTTGTCACAATGGTTTCTAAACTTTGACACAATAGTTTCTAATCTCTTCTGCTGAAAATGCAGTAAGACAAGTAAAGTTAATTAATGTGTTTTTCAGCAGATATTATCTGAAAAGGAGCTATGTTGGTCAAGAAGTTTCATACTTTATATTTGCCACACTATTTTCATAAAGTACTGTTGCATTATGAAAGAATTAAAAATCTGTCTTATGGAGTGTATTTCACACATTATCAAAGGCATGACCATTGAGTAAATCAATGAATAGTTGTATACTTACACTAATGTTTGGTAATATACAGAATTTAAAAAGTATTAGGAAATGAAACAATTATAATTGATGTTTGATTCTATGATACCTCAAAGATTGACTTATGAAGATCTGCCTATAATATGATAGGCGAAAGCTTGGAACATTAAAACATACATTTTCTTGAAAATGATTTACATAGAAAGCAAAAGCAGACAAAACATTAAAGACTCAACATCAAATGTAAGAATTTAACAAACAAGTCTGTCTGTACATCTTTTTTTAAATCTAAAGCTACAGTAAACTATCTATAGCTCAAACTTCGGGTTATTGAACTCCTCTACATGTCAAGGGAAAATACGTGGTTACGAATCATTCGTTCTTTATTTCAAATTTCTTCATAACATTTTCAGACATCTATATGTCAAACTCTCTCTATGTTGAACATTTTCAGACATCTATATGTCAAACTCTCTCTATGTTGAACATTTTCAGACATCTATATGTCAAACTCTCTGTTGAACATTTTCATGAGGTCCCTTGAACTTGGAGGTACAGATATTCTATCATTGAAGCACTCCTTCATGATCTAAGGATGCGACAATTAAGTCATCAACTCTAAGTGCATAATTCCCACAAACCTGGCCATTTCACTCCTTGCTTTAAACGCTGCTGTCTCCTGAAACAGGGTGCCGCTGCTATGGAAAAACTTGTCATATTTATCCATATTGGGACCGGGATATATCCGTCGGAAGTTGCCCATGTGGGCGTTCTCATACTTCTCCAATGTCTCGATGTACTGCTGCTGGGCTAAGTCTAGCTCTTCCCTAATATCGTGAACAATAGAAATTGAAAAATACATGAATTAATATCAATAAACTAATGTTTACAATAATGAATGAATCAGTGGCTCTGATAAATACCCATTACACAAAGCTTCAACCATGCGGTCTTCTGCCACAATATTTTCGGAATGCCTGCTTTAAGATGCTGGAATTCCTCTGCTGCCATAAAAAGCTGTCAAGAATAATGATTTATAAAATAATTCACAAATATTACCACAGCGATGTGAAGCTCAAATAATTGCAAATCAATTTCTTTCCTTGTTTTGAGCTATTGCAGCAGACAATATCAAAACCACACAGTGTCCGTGTAAAAAGAGCATTGAGAATTTTCACTTAGATTTTAAAGACGATTTGTTCTTCCTTTGCAAATAGTTTTATAATGACAATGTTGGAATCTTTCACAATACATTTATCATCATCAAACAAACAGGCTTTATGCCTGTCATTTTAAATGGTATAGACCCAAAGGCTTTCGTCTCACTTACTTATAATGAACATTTGCTAAGGAATCATAGGTTTATACAGAATTTTAGATATTCTAGAAATTATTATTATCATTATCACAATTACGTTCCTGAATGAGAAAAAAAAAATGTACAAAAAAGTGGCCTTAATTATAAACGTGTACATGACTATGACAAATTGAAAGTTGTGACCATACAACAATACAGTTTATTATACAAACATGAATGTATTTTTGACACAATGATAAACATTTCTTTTAGAGAAATATCTTTTTCAATACAATGTGCAAAAAGTGAACTGTGTATTTATAGTTAACCATTTACTTCTCTCTAAACTTTCTAGAAAACCAAACAGTTAAACAGTATCAAATATCAAAATTTCAAAAAAGGACTATAGAGAAAATTATTTTTGCATTAGATTGAACATGATATCCATTGGGACCTCTTAGAAAGATCCAAATGGAACAATTTTTACCGGTTGTGACAAAATAATCCCTTCTTTTGTCACAACAGTTGTTTGATTGATCAATGAAGGATCATTAAAATGAGCATAACTAAGCACTATGTTTAATAAGGTTATTGAAACATGCTTAAGGATTTGTTTGAGAAGGAAAATATGTGATTGATAAGTCTGCACCATCTATATCTCTCTATATCTCTAACATATACAAATACAAACACTTCAGAAGTAATTCTGTACAGGAATAAATACATAGATCATTAAAGTAAATGGTTCAGTTTACACTGAAATACTTATCTTAACTGACTTCACCCTAAGCAACATACAAAACATATTATTCAAACAGGAAACATGCTTGACTTTGTTTCTTTTAAATGCTTTCAGATGCATCATCTTTATTTGTGAATTCCGTAAATATGCTATTTAAATGCAGCACAACTCTTAACACAGATCACAAACTTGATTTAAACCTTCCATTGAATTTGAAAAATGACAGCATCTTGATGGGTCAGTTATCACAGCTCACATAAGAAGACTAATTAATTGTAACAAAAAAATCTAGAGTGATTCAAATACTATAGTAAAGATTCAACCAAAGGGAAAGACTACCTCTTGTCTTGCAATAAACCTTAATGTTTATGCCAAAGTTCATACAACTCTATCTAAAAGATCTATTTTTTCAAAACTGGCTTGAATTATCTATGGTCACAAAAACCATTATGTCAAAATAGTGCAGATAACACTATCTGAGCTTCTGTAATATTTAAAACCAATAAATCATTGGTTTTCATTTCCTTATCTCTTTAAGCCACAATTTTTTTCTAAAGTCATCTGCTGTATGGAAGGGAAGTTGAGTTTTCTTTCTACTTTTTTTAATCCTCCCGAATAATGCATAATCCCTCTAACATTTTGAAGATTTAATTCTTTCCATATTTTAAAGTATTCTCATGTCTTCAGCCAAGATATCATTAGAAAACACTGTGGTGAAAGGAGAATTTGCTCCTCATGATGAGCAAATCCTCCTTCCACCACAATGATTTCAAATGTTGTTCCTTAAGCACTTAATGTAATCTTTATAAGCGATAAGCTGTTCTCACCGTGACTCCTTCTTATTGCCCTTTCCTAGTAACCGATCCTTGATTCTCTTGCGTTCTTCCTCGATACATTTCCGCCGGTCACAAGCACCAAAGTTGACGAGTTGTAACGAGTCATACACCAGAGCACCTTTAATTTCTCTGTCTAGCTCCGAGTCTGTGTTAAAACTCGGGGAATGATTTACCTGTGAAAATAATCATTTTGTATAAGTTTTTCAACATCATCAACAACAGTGTAATCATTCAATCACAAAGAAAGAACTTTTTGCTCAGTACATATTGAAAGAATTGCCAGATGACAATTTCAAAGTGTTAAATGATTTTTTCTTTTTAAAATCAAGCAAACATTTTGCAAAAAATAATTTCTACAATATTCTGTTGTTAGTTTGAAAAAAAGTGTAGAAAAGGAGTACAATTTTCATTTTATTCGCCAATTTGTAAGTCTTTTCTTTATAAACTGTTGTGGCCTAAAATAACTACGGGTGATTCAAGCTTACTCAATGTTTTAATGCAAGACAATAGAAAGGGCTTCATAAACATATCACACTCACTATACAGTTGCATCAAGTCCCCCAGTATCATTCATCATCCTTGGAATCATGTTTTACATAATGCCATCATACAATCCTCCATTCTACTTGGATTGATTTTATTGTTACCAGAATTTAAATTGTATTACAGATGCAGCTCAATCTTTTATCATGTCTTGTTGATAAACAGCACAATTATTTAAATCTGCTTTTGTTCAGAACTTGCTTAAACTATAACTAAAAAAAAATGCAAATAACCAGTTAAAATAAAAAATGTTACCAGACTTTTTAAATGTGGTGAAAGAATTCCAATTTCTTAAAATCAAAGCCACAGTTAAGAAACTTGGTCAGGCACTTTACATAGTGACCCTGAACAGATATATGAAGTATCACCTCATTCCTAACAGTAGTTTATAAGAAACAAACTTGCATGTCAAAACTTTACACAGATCGTTTAAGTACAAAAGTGGGCACACTTTGAATTTCATTTTGATAAAAGATTGCTAAAGGCAAATAAATTTTAGCAATTTTTCATATTGATAAAGAAATCAAGGACATACCTCTATTACATAGGGTCGTAGCTTTCTATCCAACATTACATCAAATCCTAGGATTTCAAAACAAGCACTTCCTTTAACATGATTGGGAAAACAAGTGCGGTAGTTGTGTTTGAGAACTGAATGCGCGGAAATAAGCGTCTTTATAATAGAGTCGTCTATATCTGCCCACATTTTGTCCACATCATAACCTTTCGAGGCCATGTACCGATTTGTTGTACTGATTTTACGTTTACTTCCAGCCTCGTCATCACGAATAAAGTCATCACTGTGCTTGTTAATGGCATAGTTTGTCAGGTGCATGAAAACGTTATCCTAGAAATAGAAAATTACAAATAATAAGAGAAAGTTCAAAATAATAGACTAAGTTCAACAAATGTTTGCATGAAAACATCATTCATATCTTCTTAACAATGGTTTTTTTTTTGTCCCTATGTTTTATCAAAATGTGCTGTACCATGAATTTAAGCCAGCCCTTTTTTACCATTTTTTCTCTTGGAGATGATTGAAGTGTTTTTTGTATCATAAGTTTCTTATGGCATTCAAGGGGTATCAATATGTCAAAGCAAGCATATCAAACTTAGAGGTTAAAGTCAATAATTTTGTTAATATAAGCAAGTGTTTGCATAAAAAAATAGCAACCAAGAGTTTCAGCTGAGGTCAAGATTATAGAAGCATCTAAAATGTGAGCTTCTTTATTTCAAAAGCTATAATGTTGGTTGTTCAGACGGAATGGGACTCTTCAAAGTTCATTTTATGATATATAATAGTCTTTGAAATATCATTGCTAGCAAAGAACTGTCTTTACCCCATAAACTAGACATCTGGATTGAGTATTGGAAAGTCATACTTACCACATTGTTATTACTTGGCTCTGTATACTTATGTGTTGCAAATCTTGCGAGACCATCCTTGAAGACAAATATCCGTAATGGATCACAGGAAGTGACTAATGTGTAAATTCTCAGGTCAAACTTGAAACCATCTATCAGCAAAGGCTACAAAAATAATAAAAAGATATTCAGTCTTATTATCTCATCATAATTATTGAAATAGATCCAAATTAAAAGGGTTTTTTTAAATAGTTTTTCACAACGAAAGCACTTTATCTTTTTTATTGAAGCCTGACCAAGCTTGTTTGTATAGTGTTTGACACATATCAGCAATTTTTCAGTTATGTAATGGCTTTCCTGACTCCTAAACGGTACTAGACTAGGGCTCTGAAGTGACTTGCCAAAGATCACTCCCAGACCAGAGGTGTTGGTGGGGCTCAAATCCGGGACCCCAGAGTTCTATGTCCGCCACCTCAACCTCTGGGCCACGAAGGACCCTCGACCAAGATTGTCCTCCATTCATGATGAAAGTGTCAAGGCTCCTTGGTCACAAGAATGTCCAGAAAACAATTAAAATTGGATTGAATTTGAAGATATTTCATATTGTTAGGATCAACTATTCGTAGGAGAAAACAATAGAGGAAGAAGAAGATTCTTCGAAGAAATACCTGATTAACTTGTTTATTAGGGATGTAAAGTTTCAGAGCTGGCACTTCTTACTGCAATACTGTACACTCCATTAATGAAGTAGAAGTGAATCTTTTCAATTTGATGGAAGTTATGATGAAAAAAATTAAGTGTAAAAATCAGGGAAATAAATAAAGTGATTCCTAAGATGTAGATAATGTTTGCATGATGGTATCACTAGACTTTGCAAATGAAGACTAGCCAAATCTTCTTATGTAAATAGTTTTGTAAGCTAATGGGTTCTGCGTGACTAGAGTTGTAGTGGTAGACTCAGAAATCGGTAGTCTCGGGGTTGAGCCCCACCTACACCACTGGTTTCATGGGAGTGGCGTTTAGCAAGTCACTTCAGAGCCCTAGCCCAGTACTGGTGGATTCCAAAAAGCCGTGGGATTCACAGGTTTAGGCCTTTATCCTGTGCCTAAACAGTAAACAGTGTGTGTATCATTATTTCTCTAATTAATTAATTTCAAAACTCATTATTTTCAGAAAACACCCTTTCCTTCCAAAACTTGGAATTTAACAAACTATTACTCTCAGTCAGAATGTTTCTAGTAAATTGCGACCTACCCTTGACATATACTGCTGACAAATCATGTGTTCATGTGGCTTTATCTCTTTGGTATTTTTGGTCACCCATATACCACGCCCCTGGCACCCAGCCTCAGGCTTTAGAATGTATGTTTTATTCTTCTTCTGTCGAGAATAAGCTTGAAGGTCTCCATAACTGTAATAAAACATAAACCAATGTCATAAACCATGAGACTTCTCAAAATATGTCACTAAATTATCAGTAATGTATATTTTTTTCATTTTCCGAACCCTTTAAGAAACCTCACATCATTCCCTGCTTAGAGAAGACTAATCTATGGGAAATATATGGGGCAGCTCCTTCCGATAGGTGTCATTTTCCCATGTTTTAGGCCAACATCAGAATGAGTCTTTACTGAGATGTTCATAGTTCATTGTCTCAACCCTTTTTGGTTACAGATAATGGTTTCAATATGTAATTCAGTATTGGCACAGATTTCAATATGAATTAATCTTAACAATCTACAGACATGTTTTTAAAGTGACCATTTTTTAACCATGATGTCATATGAGTTTTGAGATTGTTTGAAAGTACCATACTTCTTCACAAAATGATGTCGTTAATCAACTTTGTCTATACAATCATGTCCTCAAATAAAAAGTTTGAAATTATAAGAGTTGCCAACTTCTTGTTCCATGCTTTTCAGCTGAGAAAGGGTCTCTTGAAAGACAATGGTGCATGAGTGGGCATACTCAATTCATCATCTTCTTTTTGAATATATCATTTATCATATTAAATTATACTTGACACAATCATAACTATGTTGTTAGGTAACTCTCTTGTTCAGAACATGTATGTACAATTTGTATTATGGGCCTGAGGCCGGAACTATTGAATAAACATTTGTATTTGTATTGTCTTTAGACAAATAAAAATAATGCTATCAAGTTCAAAGCTTGTACAAATATGACCAATCTATGTTTTGGCTGAGAGAACTCAGGGTTCCAACTATTGAGCACTATTTGCAACAAACTGAAAGTTAAGATGTCACCGTTTGGTAAGAGGTGAACTTTATCACAATGCAGATCCCATTTTCTGATGATGTTTGTAAATGATCACATGGTATTCTGACCAACTAAAAATTGCTACCCAATCATGCATGTGTCAGTCACCTGGTTCAGTACACATTACCAAATTTACATTCCCTCAAGCTAAGATTAGCTTGATCATTTAAGAACCCATACATGCTGAAAAGCAATATCTCACAAATTAAATTTTCAATATTTCTTAATTCAAATGATTTTCATACCTCAACAAACTCGATTTTAGCATAACAGTCCCATTCAGAATCAACTGTTGTAAAACATCTTGGGGATTGTTGTAAGTTAGTTTGTCTTTTGTTGCTTATTTTTTCAAATGTTGTCAATTCCAAAGGTCTTTTTTTAACCCTTATAGAACTACAAGGACATTTTGCTTATGCAAACAGGTTAGATCACAGACCAGCCGCCAAGTAATTGGGGGCTGGCCTGTGATCTAACCTGTTTGCTACTCTGAGTATCTTTCCTCATCAAAATTAAGCAGATATTTAAGATTTTGAAAAGCAGACAACACAATAATCTATTTTTAGAAAATTACCTATATTCTAAGGGTTAAATTTGTTTATATCAGTAGAATGGTTAATATAAGATAAATCACTTACTCTGCGGGAAGGCACCATGTTTTGGGGAAGACACTATATTCTTTAGGAAACATTTTGAGCATTCTGTTCATGTTCCGTGCCAGTAAATCTTTGCGACAGATCTCACTCATCCCAGGAAAATGATTGATTTTCTGAAAAAGCAATATAAGATATAACACGTGAAGGATTTAGAGAACATGCGGCATTAAGATAAACTGGAAGTATGATCTGTAAGAGATATTATTGCTTGATAAGGAATGTTTCATAGCTATTGAAATGTAATGCAAAGGTAGCATTTTATCATTTTGAGAAAGATCCCTTATCCATTACAAATTAGCTCATAAAGAACTTGATGAAAAAGAAGGTAAGCGATTTCAGCTTTTTATGAAATAGATTTAAGTGCAATCAAACTTGAATGGCTTAATCTTGACCAAACATCTTTGGATCTAAGGGGTCTGATGCCAAAAGCCTTTGAAAATCAATTTGAAAGGAGAAATTGCACATATGAACAAATGTTTCTTAAAATCTTCCAACACTTCATCCCACAAGAGGAGTTTCTTCCTAAGCTATCTTAATTTGAATATTCATCTTCAAACTTTTATTCTGGACAATTGAACATGTTAAGTAAAAATTAGAAAAAACAATGTATGGAATAATTGATTTACATGCTCTGTAGCAATGCAACAGTGTCAACAAAAAACCTTTTGAGAAAATGACCAGAGATTAATCTCAGATTCCTGGTCTGTTTACCCGGGTACCTTAACCACTTATTTATAATTCATTACAATCAGACAACTATCTTCAGATAGCTATAGCATACAGTCCCTTGGTATTAACCATTCCTAAGTAGAAATTAATTATTCAACTACTTTAAATCATTGTGGACCAATTCTACTATTGGAAAAATGCCTTCAATGCTCATTTCTTTTCTTTGCACTTTTTTTTTTTAAAAGACGGCAAATAAGAGCAGTAATTTTACAAGGCCAAATACATGTGGCTACCTGGTATTTCTTCATTTCCATCACCCTTTCCAAGGCCACGGAGAAATCTGTCCAGAAGAGAGTCCAATCATCATCATCTGATACTTCTTTGAAACCAAATTTCCTTGAGACTTTACGCACTGTAAGAAAAACATAACAATAAGATATTGATGATAATTGAAGAAATCTAGAATGTATTTGCAAACAAGATGTGAAAATCATAATTTATCTTCCTTTAACAATACAAAGAAAGTTGTGAAAAAAAAAGAGGAAAATTTGCTTGGAGCAAACAATGGCCTCTTCATCATCAATATTCCCAAATTTTTGTTTCAATGTAAAGGTATTAAAACATATTTGATTAAAAGAAACAACATTCATATAGTATGCAAGGATCACAGCCACAGGGCTTTATATATTATGATGGCACATCACGATTCTCAACTGATTCTTCCAGGAATGGTCTCAAATGATCAAGGAATTGATATCCTTTAAGGAAAATTTAGTTCCATACCAAACATTTCCAAGTTGCTTTCTCTTTTATATAAGGATGCTCATTTTATCAAAAAGTATGTTTTGATTATTCAGCAGATTTCATTCATAGGGATAAATAAAATCTTACTTACCAACATCATATTTACAGTTTGCCAGACATATGTGTAACCACCTGAAATAGAAATCAAAATAATTGGTAATAACTTATTCATTTTATGTTACAGCCAATTATCCTGTATCCCCACAACATAGGGTTTAGGGAAGAAAAGTTTTGTGTGATTCTGCACTCAAAACTCTTTCGCCAGTGAGGCTCCCCTCTCCTGTAAGATTTAATTCAAATTTCACATATTCAGTAACATTTCTATAATCAGTTACCTATCATCATCTCGGCTCCTCCACTTATTTCTTAAACTATTCCTCCATGGAAAGTTGTTTTTGCATAAAAAATAGCATACAACATAAGAATCATTGTGAAAACACAAAAAAATTATGACATGCAAATACTTTTTCAGGTCATTTCCCCCCCTCTTCCAGCTTTTTCAATTTTGAAAAGATTATTTGTAATTATCCATTAATCTTGCTTGACATTTATTTTCACTTCTTATAATGCTTAAAGTATGTTATTGGCTAGGGAAGGATAAATATGATCAAATTTTTGGACAGATGGATGAACAAGCTGACATACTATATTCACAAACTTAATGTCCCATGAATTTAAAGATTTTTCATCTATAGTCTTGTCATAGCAATTTCTAATCTATAGTCTTGTCATAGCAATTTCTAATCTATAGTCTTGTCATAGCAATTTCTAATCTATAGTCTTGTCATAGCAATTTCTAATCTATAGTCTTGTCATAGCAATTTCTAATCTATAGTCTTGTCATAGCAATTTCTAATCTATAGTCTTGTCATAGCAATTTCTAATCTATAGTCTTGTCATAGCAATTTCTAATCTATAGTCTTGTCATAGCCATTTCTAATTTATAGTCTTGTCATAGCAATTTCTAATCTATAGTCTTGTCATAGCAATTTCTAATCTATAGTCTTGTCATAGCAATTTCTAATCTATAGTCTTGTCATAGCAATTTCTAATCTATAGTCTTGTCATAGCAATTTCTAATCTATAGTCTTGTCATAGCAATTTCTAATCTATAGTCTTGTCATAGCAATTTCTAATCTATAGTCTTGTCATAGCAATTTCTAATCTACAGTCTTGTCATAGCAATTTCTAATCTATAGTCTTGTCATAGCAATTTCTAATCTATAGTCTTGTCATAGCAATTTCTAATCTATAGTCTTGTCATAGCAATTTCTGATCTAAAGTCTTGTCATAGCAATTTGTATTCTACAGTCTTGTCATAGCAATTTCTAATCTAAAGTCTTGTCATAGCAATTTCTAATCTATAGTCTTGTCATAGCAATTTCTACATTTCTCACAGCTTACAAGTTTTAGGGATACATTTCCTTGGTTAGTTCATTGAGGTGCAATGCAATTTTCAACAGTTTTTCAGTAGCATCACATTGGTTAGTTTAACCTTTCCATGCTCCTGGTATTTCCTCACAAGTACTTCACAATACAATACAATACAAAATCTTGATTTCACTCGATTCTTTTTACAACAAATTTAGGCTAAGTTGAATATAGATTTATTGAGAAATTAGAGTAAGTTGAATATTAATCAACCAGACATTCATTTTAACATACAGTTTAAGAACTACTGGTAAACATTGGATGATGTAACAGACTTATCATGAAAGTATTGTGGGAAAAAGGAAACATTGCTTCCTTTTTTCAAAATATTACTAACTTACAAGAGTCTGGGCTTTCAATTTCAATATCATCAACACACTCTTCCTGCTTGGGGAGGCCTAATTTTGATTCATGACAGACAAAAATACATGTATTGGATTTTACAATGTATTGAATATTTTATGTGCAAAAATGATAACTACTCAAGACCTTGGATATTGAGACTGTGCCCAAAATTCTGGCATGATGACAAATGACCCATTTCTTTATTAGGCGAAATTTGTGAATGTCTGTCATTAGAAGCTAAAGTAATTGACAAAAATAAGTTAAAGGAAAACTATACACTTTATAGTAGCAAAAGGATAAATTCATCATTTAATGTAATTAATCCTTTAATACCAGTAATTTGTAAAATTGGGTCTCTGTCAGCAGATTTATCAATAAAAGGTACTCTTGAGTATGGGATTAACAAATGATGAATGTATAAAGATTGTGTTATCTATCTCTTCGTTAGCTTCAATGCCTTGTCAACAATTCATTCTTTTTTTGTATGGTGTTTAACGCTGTATCAACAATTTTTAGTTATGTAATGGCTTTCCTGAATCCACCAGTACTAGGCTAGGGCTTTTAACCCATTACCAAACAATAATGACATTTGACCACTTTGTTGCAGACAACTCTGGAAAACACTGTAAGAAAAGGAGAAATTGTTTGTTACTCCTTTTCCAACAATGTTTTCTGCCCTATCCGAGGATTATTTTCCAATTTCATCACATTTTGAAATATCCTCTGCAAACTCTTTTCAATTTGGGACAGTGGGACTTGCCAAAGGCCACTTCCATGAAATCAGAGGTGTCTATGCTGTTCGAACCCGGGATACCCGTAGTCTAATTAAATCCACCACCTTAACAACTAAGCCATGCAGGACCCTTAAACACCAATGAATATCTTTAGATTTAGTGTAATGACTGTAAAACTAATCATGTTTCCTTGGTGCTAGCCAAACTTCAGGGATGAATGTTTTTTCCAAATCAATCACAGGGCTGTCTTGAATATGGTTCAATCACAGGGATCAATGTCGTTTGACATGCCTAAATTATCAATATATTCCGTATATATAGGCATGTCAAACTACATTCATCCCTACCTGTTTAACTGATTAACCTTTAATACCTAACGACAGTTTTTTTAATATTTTGAAACAGGCAACCACTGTAAAAATTGTGACAAAAAGAGTCCTTTTAGATGCAATTTTTATTCATTTATTAAGCAGCATAATCTTAATAATTAAAGCAAACAAATGAGGTTTAAGAAAAAATGTTGAGGAGTCAATATCATATGAAAAATAAAAGTCATTAGAAAGTCAAGGGGAGTAACAATAGTGCCAAAGTTACTTAGGAGGATTAACCCTTATAGTGCTGGAACCAACTTCATGTTTATGCAAACAGGTTAGATCCAGGCCAGCCGCCAAGTAAATTGGCAGCTGGCCTGTGATCTGACCTGTTTGCGTCTCTATATTTCCTCATCAAAATGAAGCATATATTTAAGGTTTTGGAAAGCACATGATACAAAAATCTATGTTACGAAAATTACCCTCCATACTAAGGATTAAATTAATTCACCTACTAAGGCATTACCCCGCATCAATCCTTTTAGCATACATGTAGCATACTTAACCCATTTTCACATTTGGTACATTTAAAAGAAGCAGCAGTTGAAAAAGTAACAGTATGGAAAATGTCATTTTGTTTGTAGAATTGGAAGGTAATAATTGTGCCAAAATGAGATATGCTCTTATTGAATAATATTTTCTTTCCAAAATTGCTGTGTGTCCATCACTAGGTACGTTAAAATCAGTTCCTTTAAAGGAAAGTATTGATAAATGATACAAGACAAATATAGCACATGATATCAATAAGCCACTTTTCCTTACTTCATAATGTCTTACTTGATTAAAGGCTCCTCACTTTGGAAAAAAATACACAATTTTCAAGTGAAAGTTGGTACCCATGCTCAATAATATATTCAATTACAGGTTCATGAAAATAATGAAATGGTAATGGTTCTTGTACCCCTATTTGTACTAATGTTTCTTTCAGGATTTTTGGTCCTGCCTGGCCCTGTTTTAAGATGGGAGACTAATGATTGGGGGTCGGAGGTCCGAAAATCAAGCCCCAATGCCTTTGCTGGTTTTGTAGGAGTTTCCTTTAGCAAGAAGTTTGTGAGCCTAAGTCTAGTATTGGAGAACCCATAGAGAGCATTATATAACTATCTTTTCATCAAACAGGCAATATTCGAAAAGGGTGAATTGAGGACAAAGTTTTGGGACATTTCATTGTTCTGTATATCAAGAAAAGGTAACCATTTTGTCATACACCAACAACTTCTTAAAGGCTAAGTAAAAATGAAATCACCTAACCATATGAGAATTTGCTCATAAAATAAATGATCACTATGGTTTCAAATTGATATCTCAATCAAGATTCTATGACGAAGATTATTGTTTCTATGTTATCTGCTACACACAATTCCGAACCTTCAGATGGATTACCTCTTCACTACTTCTTTTTATAATATGTTACCCCATTACAACTTAATTCAACAACCCCAGTAACTGATTATATGTAAAAAGAAAGAAAAAAAAAAATGAGAAATGGATCTGCCATTCTTGCTTTTTCTAAAGTTTTTCTACCCAATCTTAAAAAGAGAATTATCATTTGTTTCTAATACAGTTGTTGTAGGTAGTAACTTTCAATTTGGATGATGCATAATAGCCGTTCTGAGTAGGTAGATAAAATCTCTGGCACGGCAAGACATCAACATCAAATTAATATCATATTTTAACACTGTCAACCCTAGAATTAATTCCTCCCAACCTTGAAAAAAAAATGGATCTTTAGTTCTTGTAACGATCTATAAGCACTTATTCCACTTACTGCAGACGTTCAACAGCTTTTAAACCCTTGATATTTACATTATAGATTATTATTTTATTTTGAAATGATATGAAAAGACCCTAATCCAAAGACGCAAAAATAAAACCTGAAACCCTAAAACAAGCGGCACATAATGCGCTTTCAAATCTTTGTTTTTCTTTTCCCATATTGACATGCTTCTTTTATCATAAATAAACTTTGTTCCTTATAAATACTTTCAGGGTATAATAGAGTTTTGATAATTCCAAATGGTCCAAAGAGTTGAATGGCTGAACTTGTTTCAGGTTAATGCACCTTTTGTCAACCAACCTTTACTCTTTACCGAATTTCTTTATCGCTAATATTTATAATGTCCACAGTCAACAAATAAAAAAGTAATAAAACTTTTTAATGCTATTCTAGTAGGATGAAAGATATTGTTTGAAAAGAAGAAATTGCTCATGAGAGCAATTTCTCCTTTTCAAAAAGTTCTTTCAAAAGGTTTCAGTAGTCCGTGCAAGATCCATTTATTGTTTGATAAGGGTTTTAAAAAATCTTATGGGTAGATGAAATCAATTGGATATAAAGACTCTTTTCTCAAATGATCAAAAATTAAAACTTTTAGCCCTAAATTATTTTTTAGTCTAAATTGAGTAACTGCAATCACAATATTCTTATCCTGATTTTTTTTTCTCTCTTTTTTTTTCAAAGGGATTTATCCTTTCAGAGTTATCTTAAAATTCATTTATGATTTGTTAAGACATTTGAAATTCAAAAAGAAGAGAAGGGAAAACCCTCTACTTGATTGATATTTTTTTCTATTATTATTTTTTTTAATCTTTTTTTTTTAAATATTTTTTTTTTTCATTTTAAATATTTTTCAGACTGTAAAGATATAATACCGTCAGTATTACAACCAATCATAGCATGAACAGGTTATCATGATTAGTTGTCTTTCTACTTAAGAATGGGTTTAAAATGTTCTTGAAATGAGAAAGGGTTAAATTGGTGTGTTAATGAGAACAATATAAAACTTGAGTTCATTTTAACACTTCTATATGTTGTAAAAGATTGTTTGCTTGAAGTTTCCTTCTTGAGGTTTATTTATAATAACAGCTAAATTTAAGAACTTTTTATTTTCATTCAGAGGCTCGCTACACATATGTTTTAGTATGTTCTCATCGGTAGTACCCAACACTATTTACAAACCCTGACTGCTTTCCCATGTTCCAATGAACTAAACTGTTGAGAAGTGTTAGACAAATATCAGACACTGTAGACAGAAACAGAAAATATTTATAGTTTTATGAAGACAAACAAAAACAAGTTTGTTCAGCCCTGGTGTTTTGCATCAATATTTGAAGTCAATGGCATTGGCAAATACTTATTCAAAGACCTTTTGTATAAATTTCCTGTGCTGTTTCCAAAGATCAATATTTTGAAACATCAAACGTGTTACGGTATCTGCGGAAGCTTACGAAGAAAATTTCTCCAAAGACACATTTTTTGATGTACATTGCCTCGTTAACATTGGGGCAATCAGATAATTCTTGGCTTGTATGGAACTCATTTCCAATTTTATGATTGCTCATATTTATGAGCAACCTAAAATGGTGATTGATAAGTACAAAAAGATTAAAGCTTTTTTGTGAAGTTAAGCAGAATTAACTGCGATAAAATGAAAAAAATTGCTACTTTGACTGACAAGTACATGTTTAGTCACAGGGCATTTTGTGTTGCTTGGTGCAGTAATGTTTCAACTTTAAATGTTTGTATGTGAACATAAGAGTAACCATTTAAAGGGACTTACTCAGAGGTCTGTGCTCCAGGAGTGATAAATGTTAACAATTTGATATTAACAATCATTGTCACTAAACCAAAGACCATTTTCAATTTCATTACTTCAAAGTTGCTGAAAAATCTTGTGATTGCATAAAATAATTTGAAGTGGTGAGCCTTCGCACTTTTCAGCGCCTATATATTGAAGATCCAGTTTATAAATAAATACAGGAACTCTGTCAATCTTGTCTAATGTTACTTTAGAAATTTATGTTGTCATCAAATCGGTAGAAGACAATTTGTTTTAAAAAGTTTAAATCACAATCCGTGAGATAGACCATTTAAAGGATAGAGAGCACAGTCTACTTACTAATATGGAAAGTGTTAACTTAGTCCTTTTTTTACAGTAGGCTAAGCCCTTCAGTTATACTTATTGAAGTTTGAGGATAGGAAATCAATGAAATATCTTGACGGTAAACTCAGACTGAAGGTTGTTATCTTGTGTCAACTTTCAAAATTGGAAAGTTGTCATATCCTTGGAGTCATATACAAGTAAGCTAAAATGTCGGTCACTGTTTGATCACTATTCCCTAAGGCAGAGAACATTTGATAACTTCATTCATATTTACTTGTTGAACTACAGCACACTATTTTTAACCCTTACAATGCTAGGTGATTTTCTGAAAATAGATTTCTATGTTGTCTGCTTTCCAAAACTGTTAATATCTGCTTAATTTAAATTAGGAAGATACTCAAAGAAGCAAAAAGGTTAGATATCACAGGCAACCGCCAATTTACTTAGTGGCTGGCCTGGATCTAACCTGTTTGCATAAGCGTGAAGTTGGTTCCAGCACTATAAGGCTTAAAAGCTCTGCTAAAAAAGGAGAAAATGCTCAAAATGAACAATACCTCCTTATAATCAATAGCGTCTGTCTTACAACAATGAAATTGATATTTTGCATAAGTCATCATTGATAATAATATTGTTTTTCAATTTGGACTTAGTTACAATAAGATTGATTGTTTTGTTTCATCTTGTTTTAAATCATTTTAACAATTCAAGGGTTCAGTGCAATACTATAGTAAGTGCTTCATGTTTATGGAGCACTTACTATAGTCTTGCGATGAACCCTCAAATTGTTTAGTTATATACTGTGATACCTTGCTCATTATAAATGATGGAAAGAACTCTTATCCAACTGCCGATAAGGGCCTGTTAAAAGGACTTCTACAGTCTAACACTAAACACACTGAACTTAATCTAACAAATTGGTGAATTTCTTTGCATCTTTGAGTTTTCACATTGCGTCAAAAGCATTTCAATTAATGCCAAGCCCATAAAAGATGGAGGTTGATCTTAAAACTAAACAACCTATACAATCTTAGCAAGCTGGATAGAGCCATGAAAATTCCCTAGGTCTCTCCAAAAGAGTCTTAATCTACTGGTACCATGATTTCTAACCCTTGCAAAGAAGGGTTTATATGGGTAAAACAAGGCTCATGGGTTCAGTGCACATCTATAATAAATAATTAATGATTGTTAAGGACTTACAAAAGTCATGCACTTCACCCTCAGTCAAAAGAAATTGCTTGGACATGAAATGGACTTACTTTTTCTTTTTCTTCTTTTTCTTGATGATTTTCTTCTCGTCATCTTTCTTCTCCTCAGATTCACTGAACTTTTCTTTCGAAGGTTGGGTGAGCAGTTCCTCTCCCTCTCCTTCTCCCTCGCCTTCTTCTTCCTCTAGGGTGCTGATTCCTGTATCTTTAAAAAAAATTAATATTTCATTATTTTCTTTTCTTTTAACCCTTATAGTGCTGGAACCAACTTCTTGCTTATGTAACTGGTTAGATCCAGACCAGCAACCAAGTAAATTGGCTGCTGGCCTGTGACCTAGCCTGTTTGCTACTCAGAGTATCTTTCCTAATCAAAATTAAGCAGATAGATAAGGTTTTAAAAGACCTATTTTTAGAAAATTACCCAGCATTCTAAGGGTTATATTCCCATTATGGGTATTCGTGACTATTTGAAATTGAAATTGAAATGAACAACAGGTGACAACAAATAGCAATACAGAATTCATATTGTTCATGGTAATGGGAAACTAGTACGACAAAAGAATAAATTGCTCATTAGGAGATGAGGCCTAGGCCTGTTAATTTGGGAAAGTTTCATCACTAAAATTGTTCAACTTGGAAACGAAATAGCTAGTGCGACTCTATAATTTGGGGGAAACTGCATGATTTTAAAGAAAATTCCAATTGGGAAGGTGCCTTTCATAGGCCCTGTTATATAAAACAGAAAGAGCCCTGATAAAAGACTGCACGCAACGTGTTTTCCCCCCAAATATAACAAGGAAAGAATATTTTTAAGCTCTATAATTCAAGAGCTCAATGCAAAACTATAGTAAGTGCTTCAAAAACAGCACTTACTATAACATTGAACTGAACACTCAAAATATTGTTGTCTACATGGTTGTTTTCAAATTGAATCAGTCACATATGGGCAAATGGGTGAAAAGTTATCACCTTATTTAAACTCTCCATTTAATTCATATTTAGGGTGAAAGCCTTAAGAAAAGTTAAGAGGTTAAATCTTTTATCACAAATAATCCTTGTAAAAGATTAAACACAGAAGTTAATTAACATAGCCATACATTTCAAATAAGTGGTATGTATATATATATGATAAATGAATCATGTGAATTTCCAAAAAAGAGGAGTCTTAAGGCTAGAAAAATAGTATTTTAAAAATACTAGTGTAGCACAGGGGTCTGTCTTTATCACTGGGGTTAATACTTTGTGATATTGTATTGACCACCAGGACGGGTACAGACCCCTGTGGTAGAAAGGCATTCACAATTGCCTTAGTCTTGCTATGTTGCAGTTTTTAGCCATTGATGTGCTAAACTGCATGGTAGAAAAACATATCTTATTACCTCATATGGCCCATACTTGGTAATGTAACAATATTACAAACAACTTAATCAATTCATAACTTCATAAAAAGAGAAAATTACTGATATCATGTACATTCTATTCTTAACAACTTCTAATCATTCTGCTGCAAAGCATTGTTATCTAATACGATCAATGGTTCCCAGTAATTAAGTGAATCAATTAGAAATGAGGAAAAGAGTGATCATTTCTGATCTAACTGTCAACCATATATATACAACTTAAAATACTGAATGAGACATGACTCAAAACAGTCAAACTAAACAGGATTTGCCCATTATGAGTCAATGTGCAAAATTTAATATTCATTTTCTACTAATTGATTCTACTAGTATGGGTTTTCTTTTTCAAGATGAATAATTCTACAGATGTATGTTTAAAGGACTGCATAGAACAGAGCTAAAGTTGAGTCAGCAAATGATTATCCGATTATGTTTGCTATCATAACAGCTAAGTCCATATAAAGATTAATTTCAAGGATTAAGAACTATCACAATTTTTCACTCATATTTCAAACATAGTGTATAAGGAAATCCTTGCTGAAAATAGATTGACCTTAAGGTCACATTACTTATGGATTAAAGGTAACACTTAACTTAATGGTTCTTTGTTTGAGATTGGATTATCTTACAATAAACTCGATACTGTCAAGGATTCTTGCTTAAATGATAGGCCAGAATAATGGAGACAAACCAATCCTTTGAGCAGTTTTCAAAATGTTATGACACCTAAAAGCACGCTCTTCAATTAGCTAAACTAAAAAAGAGATATGTTTTCATAGAACTTAAATAATAAGTATAACATCAAATTAGTTATTAAAAGAAGTGAGAAAGTTTGATTAAAAAGAAGTAATCAGGATCAATAAGTTTGAATAGAAATTGATCTTACTTGAATTGAAAAAAAAAATGTACATGTAACTATATATAGAACATGCTTAATATTGTTACCTGAGTTAATCCATAACATAACTTGATAACATTAAACATTTTTTTTCTCTTAACTGCATTACATCATCATCAAAAACTGCTTTAAACTAAATAATGAAATCATCATTAATGACTTAATTGTTGAATAGTGAGTTTTAGAGTAAAAGACTATTTCGAGGGTTCAAAGCAATACTGTAGAAAGTGCTTTCCTCTTGTGAAGCATTCACTATAGTCTTGCATCAACCCCTTGAAGTTGATTTAATGATAAATAATGAGAGAAATGAAACATTACCATCAATAAACAGTGTATCATTATTTCAAGTAAGAAAGAAAAGCAAGAAACTTAAATCAAACAAAGAAATGAACATCTAGACAAAATACTCTCAGTAAGAAACTATGTAAATGAGCAAAAAAGAATGAATATATAAGTACAGAGCACCTGCATGTTAATAAATTTGGAGTCAAAGAGATGCAAATCACCACGTCTAAAACCACAGGGTCTCTACCAAGGTAACAAGAACAGGATGTCTACAAAGACAGAGTTTCTATAGAATCATTTACCATTACTCCATAATACCTCATTGAACCACATCTAAATGACTAGAAACTTTCATGGCAAAAGAATAAATTGCTCAAAATGACCAAATCATCTCAAATCAGCAATTCATCTCTGAGAAATGTTACATTCAATACTTTATAACTGTTGTCTTCTCAGGCGTTCAATTTTGACTAGTCACAAAATACCCTGCAGCATCTTATTGCAATCAACATCATAAGACAATCATAGAATAAGAAAACTAACAGTTTTCAAACAGATATTAGATTTTAACCTTTGTGACTTTATTGTGTGACGAACCGAGCAAATGAACATCTTCAAAGACACAAACACATCCTATCAGTGAAAAACATTGGCGTTCACTGAGCGGTTGTGTTGTCTATATATATACCAGCATGTTCTCTCAAACAATCCATTAGGTTGCTAATTTACATAAACGTTCATCAAATGTTACGTAACTCCCACTTCCGAGAAGACTCGTCCCGAGTCTTGGCCCTTGGGATACATGTGGGCAAGGCAACTCCGATAGAAGAAGTAGTCTTAATCCCACCACTGCCACCAATGTAACGAACCGAGCAAATGAACCTCTCAAAGACACAATCACATCCTATCAGTGAAAAAACACTGTCATACACTGAGCGTTTGTGTTGTCTATATATATATTCCAGCATGTTCTCTCAAACAACGCATAAGGTTCCTAATTTGCATGAACGTTACAATTGTGAAAACTGTCGGTTACAAGAAATTTCCCCATTTATCACATTAGATGCAGCAAAACCTGGTATTATACAGTAAGGGTTTAAAACTATATTGCCTAACAATCCCTTAAACTTAGGAGAGCAACTGTGTGGAGCAACCATTATTGAAAAAAGCCTATGTCCATATTAGAATTGAGTGTAAGACAATAGTAAGTCAGCCACAAAAGAGAAATGACTTATCTTGCACAGATTTTCTATTGAAGTGTAAACATATTCTTAATTTGAATATGCTTCTATGTCAAACATAATTGCATTAATAGATTAAGTTGACCATGCACATACAGACTAAAGGATTCAGAGATCCAGGAGTACATTCAATCTGAGAACATCAGATTTATCCAATGCAAACACCTCTGAAATAATAGGGATGACGCCATATTGTTTCCCGCGGAATGACGTCACTTCACTTTCGTTTCCATAAATAGAACTTAAACTTCTTAAGGAAACATTTTTATATGTCACATCTTATTTCACCATTTTGTATGAGTAGCCTATAAAAAATGATTTGAAAGGATGTCCAATACTTCCATATACATTGAACTACTTAACTTGCACACTTAGAAAAGGTGTTATTTGCCGGGACCAATTTACACGAAAAATTGTAACTCCTGTGTGTTTGCCTGATTACATGTTGCTCTCCTAAGGCTAAGACAGAGTAAATTAAAGGCTCTCTAGTTGTCACCTGATAATGAAAGTTGGGAGGCCTCAGCCATAACTTCTCCCATGACATCCATGGGTGGTAAATGGATGGATTGGGAGTATCTTGGGGTAGTGTGTCTGACCCCTGCCATTCCATATGCTTTAAAATGTCAACATATTCTCCTTAATCATTTTAAATGATGGTGTTAATATCTATATTAAAAAATTAACTATTTGGAACCACACAGAATAGATTATTGTTCCATTTTGATTCATATTTTTTTCTAAAATTTGATCTCTGTTAAACCTCAAGTCTACATCACAATTTGATCGAAAGTCTGCATCACATTGATCGAAAGTCTGCATCACATTGATTGAAATGATGTAGATCAACTTTTAGTTGATAGAAAACACAAAAAGAATCTGTCAACAAATAAAAAAAATCTAGTAGACCTTTGAATTATAGGACAAATAATGCTTCAAGTTGGTGCATATTCTTTCTGCGACAGAAAGTAGTGTAAAAAAACCTAAAAAAAACATGAATTCTCTCCTAAGTACAATGCATTCCATTACCAATCTGCCAAGCAAATATCAACTATTGTGCTAAATCAAACTTAAAAACATTAAAAAGCATGCAAAAGTGTCATGGGATTCAATTTTTCACTTTTTTTTCAAGCTTGTTTGTGCAAAAGTCTGACTAGAGTAAATTTGTTGAGCTGGTGTGAGCAAGCTATGTAAGATGCTCTGGTCAAACAAAGATGAGACAAACTGAGAAATTGTTTGTAACAAGCAAATTCTGCATACATCAATCACTCTTGATTATTGAGTCGTGTGCTGCAGACATTATAGCATAAATCCCAACAGCCTAGTGCATGGTGCATATATAATTATGTGCTAAGCACTGTTTGTCACAATCGTGCAGGTTTTAATCCCTTGTACCAATGAATTCATCACAACTTATCTAACCCTTTCTGTTCAGAGACATAAATTTGCAAGAGACAACATAAACAAAAACTGAGTCTTCCCAGGGATTTTTTTTCAGGCGCTGTGGTAATTACAGAGGTGTCCTTAAATGGTGAAATTTTAGGATTCTTTTGGAATTAAAAGACAAAAAATACTATAATTAAACCAAGTCAAATGTAACAATGTTACAACCATGATGATCAGCTGAGGAACAAACTTAACATATCATGGGCGAATTTTAAGCACATTGGGATCAATTTAGGTGCTGGGGCCCTGCAGCAGTTAAATGACCTGGGAAAGGCCCTGACTAATTATCAGAGGTTCAATGCAAGACTAAAGTAAGTCCTGCCTGCTCTCACTGCAGTCTTTCACTAAACCCTTATGATTCAAATGATAAAAAAAAATCAAATGACATGATAGCGTGTCACATCAGAGCAGATTGATGGTGGACAATTTCTCATTAGACATAATGCTTTAAATATTGTCTTTTATGGAGACACTTAGGTATTTGAATTATGGAAAGGGTTAAACAAATTATATCACCTGTGAATGAAATGATTTTCCAGAGAATAATACAAGATTATTTTTTCCCAAAACTTCAAAGTCATACCAGCCTTTTGGCTTCCTTATTCAGCAATTGCAGCGATAAAAATTCCCAAATTAAACAGGCTTGGGCCTCTTCCCAATTCAAGGAAAATAAGCCCTGACAATGTGATTTAGGAATTCATTCAAGTCCTTAGGTCCTCGACCACTGTTTTGCCTGTAGGACCAGTAACTTCATAGCCACGGTGGTCCTTGTGACCACGAGAAATTGTATAAGAAAAGTTCATATGAAATCAAACCTTTCCACAGAAATTTGTCAACATATTTTAAAAGGAATGATATTGTTACTTTTATGCTTTATCACTCATGAGGAAATTCATAATCCCAATCTTATAAGATTAAAGAATTGACAACATGACATCTTAAGGTCCAGTTGAAGCTGTGTATAGGACTCATAGATTGTACAAGTTACTGGTCCTGTAGACTGCCTTGGTATAAAAGTTAGTGTCGAGCCCTGAAAGCGCCACTTTTCTTTTAAGCATTTATTTGTTTGCATCCTAAATATATCTGATTTTAATTGCGGTGTGCTGTTGTGCTTCAAAAACTGTTCATATTCAAACAAAACAATCTTATAATTACCGGTTAAAGAATAAAGACTCTTGGTTTCAGAGATAATTGATGTTCTCCGACTTTGCATGTAAGCTGTCAAAAGATTTGTCACATTAAAATAGATTTTTAGAACCTCAACCATTCTGAATGGGGATTAATAAGCACCTTTTAAACATGTATCACAATATAGTTAGATGTTTACTCAGCCAGAGCAATCACATTCCATTGTAAGATACCCCTTAATCAACTCTTTCTTCATTGTAGTCAGACCTGAACGTCTAACATAAAATAAGTTGCTTGTCTTAACTATTCACAACACACTTCAGGTAATGCATACAGGCCTGCTTTTGCCACATGATCAATTTCTTCAGTTTTTCCTACAAAAGTTACCACACCGTTTTTTGGGGGGCCATGAAAATTGTATATAAGGATTGCCTTTATTGCCTAACATAATTTTAGAAGGAGAGGTTATCAACTTATTAAATATATTGATGATAACTGTTCTTTCTAGAGATCAATTCCTCCAAATATCAACAGAAAATATAACGCTTTCACTTGGATAAGGGGATTTATCTCTGTACTTTCATTGAAATATTTAATAATCTTTATATAAATCCTATTTTCTTCAGTGATTATCAAAATTATTTTGTTGACACACTCCTAATGAGTACCAGAATGTAGGGTTAAGATAAGTAAATCTAGACTTGTGCCATTCAATCAAGAACATCTAATAAATTGTAAAAGGAGTTAATAAGTAAAAATACAGTGTTCTTTTTCTAAATCAATTTAAACCCACTAAAGATTATATAGATAATCAATGTCCCTGTTCTTAGAACTTTGTAAATGTGAAGCAAAGGATTGAAAATCATTAGACTTAAGCTTGATAAATCAATAAAAGTTAAAAAAAAAATCTTATTCAAATGTTCTCTGGGGCAATTGCATAAAATGTTGCCTATATTTCAGGATAAGGTTAAATTTAAACAATTCAATTTAAAACAAAATGTTTACTTTTATAAGTTGAAGACAGGTCCTCCTAATTGTCTTTTAATTCACTCATTTGAATAATATTGTTATTTCATACCTTATCAACAGTTCTGTTTACACAACTTAAATAACACTTTTCTAGAATTTATATCTATAAGGTAAATTTCTGAAGTATCTTGCCAAAGGATCAAACCCCAGACCCTTGAGTTACAGAAATCTTACCACAACTCAAAGGCTGTGCAAGATTATAAAACATAAGATTTAGCCAACATTTAGGTTTTACTCCAGAGGTCTTTTGAAAATATTAGCGTTAAAACAATCATCAGTTATAACAAAATTATCAGTTGTTCATGAAATCTATTTTACATACTGACAACCATTAAAACTATTATTACTTAACCCATTACCAAACAATAACAACATTTGACCAATCTGTTGCAGACAAACCTGGAAAACAAAACTGGGAAAAGGAGAAATTGCTCTCTATGCTCCCACAATGTTTTCTGCCCTATCAGTAGAATATTTTTCAATTCCATCACATTTTGATATGTCGTCTGCAAACTCTTTCAATTTGGGACAGTCGAAAATTTGGTGTTTGGTAAAGGGTTAAGGAAAATATGCTCAGGGTGAGTAAACTCTCCTTGCATCACAATGTTCCAATGTTGCATGCAGGCAAATGAGTCCTTAAGATTAAAGAACCAAAATTCCTCTACAAAAGCAGAATTGATTACTCACCATCTTCCCCATCCTCTTCATCCAGTTTTGGTTGAATCAAGACTGAGGGACCGTCAAGTAATGATAATTCTTGGGGACCTGTATCATTGTTGCTAAATCCTGAATCTTCGATTTCACTCTCTGATTCGGAACTTTCACTTATTGCCGTAGTTTCCTCACACCCTTCCCCAGCCTGATCATCATCGTCTTCGCCCCCGGAATCATAGGTCTCGTAATACTCCCCGGTTTCCATAGTTACTCGAGTGTTTGACACAAATGGTGATGATGCTCTCTTGGCCCCATTTTCACTAGCCAAGTCCAAGATAATGGGTGTTTCTATGGGGGAAAAAACAGTGAATTATTCATAGCTTAAGTTCATTGTTTCCGAAACAAAAGCTCATATCCACAAACCTTCGAAACACCACAAACATTCATTTATAACCATTAAATATTAATCATTACATAAAGCTACAAATAAATTCCTAGAGCAAAATTTTTAATGTGATTGTAAAAGAGTAAAAAAAAAACATGTTACTCTGAACTACGATTCCTTCTCTGCCGTTCATAATTCTATATAATCTTGACAAATCAGGCGCGTAGCCAGGCATACACCAATAGGCCATGGTGTAAGCTTGAGAAAATTAAAAAAATGAAGTGGCAAAAAATGAAATAAAAATTGAAACTTATAATAAATATTCATTTGAAAAATAGGGTTTAAAATATTTAACATATCACTTTGATGAGAGGCTAAATAAGGTCACTCATGGCTCTCTATTGTAAGTCAATAATGAATGGTCAAGAAAAAAAAGTGAAAATTCTCAGTCATATGGACACTTACTGATTAACCAAATATTAATCTTATGATTCTTTCTCTTTCATTCCCAGGGTAATCTACCAAAAGACATGAAAACATGTCTGGCCCAAGGACACTCCAGAATGAAATAGTTAGTGGCTAGCTCAAACTGAAACTGGGTCAAGTTGCAAGTCCCTGGGTGGTGAAGGACAGTGGTGCTTGGGTACAGCATTGGCCTCAAGACACTAGGGTCACAGGTTTGAATCCTGTGTGAAGCAGGGTCCACTTTGAAACCTCTCGTTAATCATCATTAAGCGTGAGCACTGATTATGTATATATACAGGAGATGGTATCAAGTGTGAATGGTATAAGTTATAACTTATTTATTATAAATAGAACTTGCTCATTGATGTAAAATAAATAAGTTTAAAGCACCTGACATTACGGATATTTAAAGATGGTTGACTATGACTGAAATCTAAATTCAACTGGAATGTAATTCTCAAGTTGTACATACAACATCTAAGGAAAAGTAAGATAGTACTCAAGACCTGTCCTGTAAAATCATGAAACAATTCTATTCAGCAGCGGAATACAGTGTTATTGAAACATCAGATGTTCAAAGGTTTTTATTTTCAATAATTTTGTTAAAAAGACATTTTCCATTTAACATGAAGGAATTTTTCACTTTTGAAATGACCAATTCTCTACCATCTAAGATTTCAGGACAAACTCAAAAACATGTCCTTGTTATTACATAAAATGTTTATAAAAATGTATGTTTAACAGTTTTGCATTAATATATTCTGTCTACTGGATTGGTTTTTAATGTACAATATCCAAACAGAAATCTGTCCATATTACTTTGATCTTTAAAAGTACTTATAAAGTCATTTAAGCAACTTGGAAAACAGGTTTGTATTGATTTAAGCCTTGATTCAATATTGAAATTCTTACTTTATTCAAATAAACCTCTTGATCGGAAGCTATACTGTAATTTGAGAAGCATAAAAGGTGATCTTTTAACCAATTACACCTATATTTAGAATTGCATGGATTTGATTTACCTAAGTTAAATGGAGAACTGTAACACTTTTAAACTCTGAAACATGACATTTAGGTTTTCATACACAAATTGCCAAGGAAAGCAATACCAGGGCCTTTTCAATAGACTGGATAGAGGCCTAGGCCTGCTTATTTTTGGAAATTGTATCGATTATAACTTAAGTGAGAAGTCACAAAGCTGGTGTGACTGAATTTTTGGGAAAACTGCATGATTTTAAAGAAAATTCTAATAGGGAAGGTGCCTTTAAGGAACCCGTTTTATATTACGCTAAATATATCTGTTGTTGATTTTTGGAAATTGTATCAATGAAATTTTTGAATTGAGAAGCCCAAAAGCTTAAATGTGACTATGATTTTTTTAAAAACTGTAAGATTTTAAAGAAACTTCTAATAGGGAAGGTACCTTTTATGGGCCCTTATTATATTTAAGCAGAAAAAGCCATGATTAAGACAACTTAAAGCACTGATTATGACAACGTAATAAATCACAGAACTAAATTAGAGCAGTTGATTCTTTTATTCCAAAGGTTTAAGCTGGCTGGTGTTATTTTAAAATGCAAGTATGTTAGGGGTACCTCTTTATCAACAGATCACTTTAGATGTTTTTAATAACATAACATAACATAATGCTAATCAGCATTAAACATCAAAAACATGTTTATAGCTTACAAAATATATTCATAAAGCATGTGTCAAGACGTTCGTACAATTCATAATTTTCTAATCGTTAGCAGAGAGGTATTGGCGAAGTAATGATGGAAATATCGGATAGTAATCTGCTGATATTTAATAGATGATTTGGAGGGAAACGGGGAACTTATTTTTTTAAGAAAAAAGAACAATCATATAAATGCCATTATGTGTAAACAAAATATCTGTCAAAGCTATCATCAAACCAGATATATCTAGAACCAACGTTTAAACCCTTTCATATTATACTGTTTAGAGTCATTTATTCATATGCATTTTTAATGTGTAAAATTGTGTGCAAGCATTTAATTTCTTTATCAAATCTAAACTATTAAAGGAGCACTTTTCTCCCAAAACAAAATCAGTAAATGATATTGGTATTACATACCCTAAAACAAAAACAAAAAGGCAATAATCATCCAAAAACAGGTTTAAAAAAGAATGAAGACACCAAATGATTGTCAAGACCAATTTGGCAATTGGCACATCAATATCTTTCTATTCCTTGTAAACCTTCAAAGGTCAATACTTTATCCTTTACTCAATATTCATGGGGTATTTTTTAGCTGGCAATTAAACAAACATGCAATAAACATACAATCACATAAAAAGGTTAACACTTGTAACCTTTGTAAATGAGTATAAACCCCAGAGATGAGAATATAATGTTTTAATTTGTTATCATCAGAAATGGGCATGTCAACGTCTTAAAAATGTATTTTTCAAAAATAATTTGGCAAGTCATATTCTTAAAGTTTACAATCAGATTCCTTTTAATGTGATAATTCATGAATGAGTATCCAATCAAACAGTTGGAGAAAAAAAAAGGAAGACAGAAAAATATTTCTATAACAAGGTCTCGCTAAGTCACAAATGGATGTAATGGTTAATGAATAATGGGTAAAGGGATAAATGTTTAACTATTTAACTAGGTTTTTGGCAGTAATGCAAGTCAAATGAATACATGCCACTCTTTTGACTAGGTACGTTTCTTAATAGTTTATTAATCATCTTCAAACTTGTGCTTATCTTACAAAGAGAAAAGTACAGAATTCATATTGAAAGATTTAAAGGGTGAAACATAATTTTACTCAATAGTGATATGTGAATGTTTGCACTCTACAATAATGTAACAGAAAAAATGACTTTTCAAGCATATTGCATAGTAATTCATTTAAATTTGTACAATACATAACAAATGTAACAATTGTAACAAACTGAGCAAATGAACCTCCCAAAGACACAAACACATCCTATCAGTGAAAAACACTGTCCTACACTGAGCGGTTGTGTTGTCTATATGTATACCAGCATGTTCTCTCAAACAATGCATTATGTTCCTAATTTGCATAAACGTTCAACAAATGATACATAACTCCGACTTCCGAGAAGACTCATCCCGAGTCTTGGCCCTTGGGAAACACGTGGGGAAGGCAACTACGATAGAAGGAGAAGTCTTAATCCCACTGCTGCCACCAATGTAATGAACTGAGCAAATGAACCTCTCAAAGACACATGCACATCCGATCAGTGAAAAACATTGTCGTACACTGAGCGGTTGTGTTGTCTATATGTATACCAGCATGTTCTCTCAAACAATGCATGAGGTTCCTAATTTGCATAAACATTCAACAAATGTTACATAATACATAGGCGTAGGAGCTGGGGGGGCCAGGGGGGCCCGGCCCCCCAATATCCAGACCGGGGGACCAGAGTATACTTTGCAACCCCCCAATATTCACAATGGCAAATGATATTTGAAAAAAAATAAAAGAAACGAAATCTAACAGCAGAATAAAAATAAAAGTGTATTTTTTGTGCTCTATCTAATACCAATTTGCCTTTTGTTACGAACAATAACCAAAATATTTTTGACGTCATCATCGAAAATGGCAATCTGAACACATCGGGTTTATCCAATGAAAACTCAGCTCACAAAAATACCCGGGAAGTGTTGATTGACGAAAACAGTGCTGTAAAACGTGTTCTAAGAAGTCAATATTGTCTTCAATTGTTAGCTAAAGCTTGAAGAATAATATAATTCTTTGATTGTTTACTATTGTTCAATGCGTGGCTGTGACAGTCCGGTGGTAGTTAGTTTTTTTGGTTAGATCAATTCATTTGATATCCGCGTGAGATCGAGACCTGGCATATCCTTTTTCCTTTTTTTTTTTATTAAAGGTACACATTTTCATACCCTTTCTTTTAATTCTTATAATGTTATTGAATTTGTAAATGCATGAATAGTCATGAAAAAGATTAGGAACATTTATTTTTGACCGGTTCTTATCTGAAGTTGGCCCCCCCATGTTGAAAATGCTCGTACGCCTATGTAATAGCATGATCTGCAATAGACTTACTTCCTGAAAAGACTTATGTAAACTTGCAAACATGTATTCTTAATATGGACCTTCAGCTAAAGACTTAATAAACATAATTTTCAGTTTTGACAGGTTTACTGTATGTAAAACTTTGAAAATAGGTGAAATAGAGAAGTTTGCATGTTCTCTGTATATACAAGTTTAACACAAAATATTATGCTATAAGCTAATTTGTTTGATATTCTTTTAGTTTTATACAGTAAATGAAAAACGTCCTAACCCCAAGTGAAAATGCTCTTCCAACTGAGCTATTCTGACCATATTGCTACTTAAACAATAAAGTATTTACATTTCAAATTAAAACACCAAAAACCATCATCATATGGTTTAAATTCAAAACAACTGCTGCTGGTTTACTTTAGTACACAATATTTTTCTTTTCAAAAATATTCTTTTTCAAGAGCTTAAAACCCATTGAAATATGAAGATCATTTAAACAAAAGATTAATAATCTACAATACATTAAAAGAGAATAAAAATGTTTTGGTTAAAAAGGGATAATTAATTCTGATCAGAATATAAAATTCTCACAGGAGCATATCATGGGTCTTTTGCAAAAATTAATTTTGAATCTATCGTCTGATCACGTATTTTGAAGCTAACCTAATTCGACGCCATGTTTGTTTTGATGTCAAACTGATCCGTGTGAGCCGTATGACAAACTTTTCACTATTGCTTGTTTGTATACACAGTGAACTACGCTCCGGTGCAAATACGTGGAAATGAAGAGAATCTAAAATAAGTTTTTCTTATTAAATTCTAATTGAATGCAATTTTACCTGTTTTTCTAATGGCAATTTATCGCGCGGAGTTCGGCGCTCTCATAAATTATGCTCATTATTATTATTAAAAATATTGCCGTTTCATTGCAGATGGCGCTCATTCATTACGCATAGGTCACGTGATAGTAATGTGACCAAACATCTTTCAAAATGGTTGGTTTTCACTGTGTAGTAAGGTGTATGCTTTATATGTGAACAGGGGCTTATCGTGTTAATTGCCAATTTGATTTGTCCTCTGTGTTGCATCAAAACTGGACCAATCCAGCAAATTACTTAAAAAATCGATGATTAATAAGGGAAACAGTCATAATAGTGTATCTCATCCACTTTCTGGCTTCATCTTTGATGTTCAGGCCCTACTCTCCAACTTCTATGATCAACACTATGTATTTGTCAAAACCTGTTTCTTCATCTATGTTATAAATAATAAATCTATATTATATGTTAAATTCTGAAACGTTACATCTTTATCAATTTTCACACACTACTCACAAGGTAAATTAATCAGTGTACACTATACACAAGTGCATATTTTTTGGTGAATCAAGCAGCCAATCAAAGGCATCGAAATAAGTGACACAAAGTGACAGAAACAAATGACAGACTTCATGGTCTTGGACATTTAAACTAGCTTCCTAACATATTTGGTCATAGAACCATAATTTATAGATGCAGAAAGAAACAGCGATTAAAATTTTAGGAAAATAACTTTATAATTCACAATCGCTGACTATTTAGGGAGCTGTGATTGTTTTTGTGCTATTGGCGTCGAAACTGGTGACATGAGGATAGTTGTTAAACACTTGCTGGAATCCTAAAAAAATGGTTTCCAACATGTGCATAATACATTCTGTTAGGGAAAGAAATGAACAATTAGAAAGAAATTTGTTATTCATTTCATGACCTCAAGAAGAAATGAAAAAAAAAAAATTATAAAAAAAACACAAATTGAATAAGTTTGCAAATCCTACCGTCTTTAGTTCTCTCCTCTACACTCAAAACAAGGGCACTGTTGGGCAATCATTGAATTGTTCTCACATTTGTTTGACAACGAGAAATCAAGCCATGTTAGTAATTGTTGTAATGTATAATTGGATTGGGATTTGAGATAGTTTTCAATTTTCACTCTAGTCAATGCTCACATCAAGGGACCAAGCCATGAACCTGGCATTTCTTCCCCGGTGTATGCTTTTAAGCAATTAGTTAAAAGGCTTGTAAGACCTCTCAAATTTAGCCACTATTTTTCATAAGGTGATCAAATATGCTTATATCGAGCATCAAATCTACATCACTTAAAAAAATTCAGAAATGCCAATAAAATGTCGTTTTCTTTGAACATTCCATCAATAAAATGACAGTCCGGGGCAAATTGACAAGTCACGGGAAGGGCAAACTTCCATCTAAAGGATCGTAGTCATTTTGAAATCAATATATTTTCCAGTGCATTTTCATAAATAATCTTAGAATAAAAGAACCAAAGTCAACGGAAGCATGTCAAAACTCATACACACCTCAAAAACGGTTGAAACATTGTTTACATTCAAGGTCTCGTCACTATATCCTCCATATTGTTTAAAGATGGCGTTCAACCGAATTACGCTGTTCAGATGATTCAAGATGTAGGGCGGAACTGTTGACAACATTTGTTAAATATGTCTTAACATTACTGATAAGATGATATCAGAAAGAAAAGTTGTTATTAATAAAGATTAATTGAAGTTTAAAATGTGGAAAAATCTGACTAATAACGATTTTGAATATCAAGCGTATGAATATTGCATTCTTATGTTGACAGGCTGGTCAATTTAAAGCAATTCTATTGGACAAATGGTTGCTACATCGAAGGGAAGCAACTCAAATATGCAAAACTAGGTCATCTCGCACCTGCTACTTTCGTTTTAACTATCCGCCATAATGACCTTTCACGTGAAAATGTTCAAGAATGGATTTTATCGTTTTAACAAATTACAACGAATATTGAATGCTAAATCTATGTGTTCCTCGGTTAAGACACAGTTAGTCGGATTTGAATCAAGAGGAAATCGGATAACTGCACCATCGAATGGACAGTGTTTTGGAAGATTATTACACGGATATAAACCATTTTCTGAAGACAGTTTCGTTCTTAAAAACCAACAAAATATGTGCTTTTCAACAGAAGACAGAAGATTACCTATCATCTACCTATTTACGAAGGAAGAGTGTACACTTTGCGATGAGGCGAAGTTATCCTTAAAACCATACAGTCACAGAGTACGTTCTTGTAGACTACTGTGTTCTTATTTATGCATAACACCATAGTTAAACTTTCCACTTAAACCCCCTTTTGCGTTTATAAGCATCTGTAGCATGCGATCCAAACTAAAAATGCTACAAATTTAGAACATACTTGTTACAAGCCATTTCTCTAAGTTCTGCTATGGTTTCTTTGAATTACCAAAAAGTAGCCTTCACGTTATTCTCCATTCACATAGGCGTAGGAGCGGTTTCAACATTGGGGGGGGGCAACATCAGATTAGGACCGGTCTAAGAATAAATATTCCTAAACTTTTTCATGACTATTCATGCATTTACAAATTCGATAACATTTTAAGAATTAAAAGAAAGCGTATGAAAATGTGAACCTTTAATAAAAAAAAAAGGATATACCAGGTCTCGATCTCACGCGGAAATTAAATGTATTGATCTAAACAATTTAGCCATAATAAGAATTAAAATAGTTTTAAATCTTTAGCTAAATGTGTTCAGATTGCCATTTGCGATGATGACGTCAAAAAGACTTTGGTTTTTGTTCGTAACAAAAGGCGAATTGGTATTAGATAAAGCACAAAGATACACATTTATTTCTATTCTGCTGTTAAACTTCGTTTCTTTCATTTTTCTTTTCAAATATCTTCATTTGCCATTGTGAATATTGGGGGGCCCCCGGTCTGGATATTGGGGGCCGGCCCCCCCCCTGCCCCCCCCCCGCTCCTACGCCTATGATTCATCAAAGCCTATTGCCGTCTGCTCTTCACTTGGAGCAAACATAAAAAAGCTAGGAACATTTTTGATAAAGGGTGCAACCCAATCTGAACACATCGGGTTTATCCAATGAAAACACCTCTGAAATAATAGCGATGACGCCATATTGTTTCCCGCGAGAATGACGTCACTTTACTTTCGATTTTAAAAATAGATCTTAAATGTGAAATCTTAAATGTCGTTAAATTCGATTGAGGAAACAACTATACATGTCACAACAACAATTTCGCCATTTGGTATGAGATACTGATAGAAAATGGTCAAAAAGGATGTCCAACACTTTCATACACATTGAACTACTTAACGTGCACGCTTAGAAAATGTGTTAATTGCCGGATGCCGATTTACCCGAAAAATTGTAACCCTTCACTTATATCCGAGCAATCTGAACACATCGGGTTTATCCTACCCGAGTAGTTCCGATTGATATCTGAGGTGTATTTCACAGCTCACGGAAATACCCGAGTAGTTCCGATTGGGTGCCACCCTGAATGATTGACAATGATGGTTCCTTCTTCTTATTTTCTCCTACATGTTCTCCAGCTTTCTATTCTCTTTCTTCATGTTCCCCTGCTTTCTTCCCTATTTCATCTTCTCCATAGTCTTTTATATCATTTCGTCCTCCTCATTTTAGTTATTGTCGTTTGCTGCTGTGATTGAAATACGTTTTTGTTTTTTTTTCCAGTTTATTCTAGAAGAAGTGGACATAACTCTACCAGAAAATGAACCCTGGTACGAACTGTACAAGTACGATATCCCGGTGTTCCACATGTTTGAAGACTTCCTATTTAAACACAGAGTAAACTTTGAGGTTCTGGAGAAGGCATTGGAGAATTTCGAAACCAAGCTTTAACATTTAACTCATAACCGTACTTCACTTTGTTGCATCTGCTTCAGAGGTTTACATTTAGAAACCAACAGATGGCAATTCTATAGAATTGTCTTTAATCCATTATCATAATGTAAATGTAAATTGACCATTCGTTATTTTGTCGTCCGCAGTTGTCCTTAATTTGGACCAGACAAAAAATGGATTATTGGAAGATTTTTTTTTATAATGTAATGGTTTCGATCTGAATTATTTGTGGTTAAACCATTGTCATACACATAGTAGTCCAGATAACTCGTCTCGAAGGCTATTGCTATTTTGACTGACGCCTTCGAAGCACGATAAATGTCCAAATGATGAAAAAAGCTTCGTTCACGGATCATAATTCAGACTATACACATAGATGCTTTTGGTAAAGAAGAAGTGTATGCCTATATTACAATTCATTAACATTAAATTTAGTTTAAAAGTTAGCAGTTACATGTACTAAACTGATTTACTTCTCCATCATGCTTGTATAATAGTTTAGATCACGTTGGGACTCCAAACTTGTCATGTGATACCAATGATTCAGTTCATGCAGGTGTCAAAGAAAACTCTTTTTGTTCAAGAAGGATATTGAAAGCGGCAATAAAATTGTTACTTTATTTTTGGTGATCTTATACCATTGGCCTTGATCATAAAATGCTTTCACGTATATTTGATAACTGCTTTTAACGCGCCTATACATCATATGGCTCTAGAAATAACTACCCCTTAATTGGGAAGGCACGAACCTGGTGATAGCTGGAAGAAATATTTTTTGTTTTATTCTAAGAAGGTCGTCTCTTATTGCTTTCAATTTAGACCGGTCACATTTTATCACTCGAGAGAATGAGTGAAAATTAAACATCTGTTGGTCTGCAATGGTGAACACGAGGAGACTCTTTTGGAAGTGTTTCCTATTTCCAAGGCGTAAGTTGATATACTTTCACGTTTGTTACTAAAGTATTTTGTATTTTCATGTATTTATGTTTATTAGCTACATGCTGCAGACGACTCCATAAACCATTGCGAAATTGTTAATCATGAACAATGCCATCTTTGTATCATGGAAAAGTAGGATCGGATATTTAAAACATGATATTTTTATTAAACTGAATGTTGTCGACTGTTGTTTTAATTTTGACCAAAAGTCAGACATGAAGGAAACCCTTATAGTAAATATTTATACCAGTTTTAGCTTAATCAATTACCAAACAATTCTTTAAAAAGATGTGTATGTGTTTTTGTGTTTTAAATGGTCTTGAAATCATTGTGATATCCCCTTGGCCTGGATGTAAGAACTTGTACGGTAGTAACATAACCCCTTTCTGCATGGGTTGGAATCCCAGAACCTGCGAATTTAATTATTCATGAAAGAAAGTTTAACGAAATACTAATGGTTCTAAGAAATCTGACTGGCCACTGTTGTTCCATCTTTTATGAACTGATAATCGTATAATAATTGAAATAGTGTCTACGCGATGTAAAACCCCACACAGTAGTGCCAAATGACTCCCTCGATAATCACTCTCGGCTGATCAATTCTGTAATTGTGTCTGTTCTTAACTGGAATTACAGTGGGCCAGAACGTATAGTGGGATTGTAAGTGGGAGAAAATGACTTAGAATTCAAAACCCTGGTAAACATTTGAGTATCTGCTTTTACACCGGGACTTTGATACTTTGGTCATTAGGCTCATATACCACGATTTTGATTTGTTGATGATTCTTGATCACTGAGAAGTCCATCTATAATGGCTGTTCCATTTCTGGTAAGTGCTAAGCTATCGTTTGTGATTATTCTTACTTTAAGATAAAACCTGCATCCTCTGTTGGAATTGATGATTTCGTTTATTGAAAATGATATGTTTCCTGGTAGCAGGGAGATAATACATACAAGTCTATCTGTGTTCAAACGCAGTTCAGCTTCTTTATACCACATTCACGAGCTTGTTTGTTCAACAGCGCGACGTTCTCTATATTCGTTTTCTACACTCTCGAGTATATGAGCTATAGGCCACACGGAGACTGTATTGCCTCAGTTTCGAATTTACAGTCAATATTGGGGCTTGATCCACTCACCTTTGGGTTGAATGTTCAAACCAGGTTTTGAACTTTTGATTGTTACCAAAAACTGGAATCAACTGATCGGTATTTGATCCATCGATATTTGAATTAAAAGCTTCATAAACCCACATTCGGCGCGAGTACAAGTTATGTATCTAGGAAGCAGAAACGAGAGTGATATATCTAAGTTGTAAGAACTAGTTTTAAAATCTGTGTAAAATCAATAAATAATTTGAAGTTTGAATTGAAAGCTTTCACATTTATTTGGGCGCTTTTATTCTGGCTCTGAGCTTACAAACTGAAGGACTGGGTAAATGAATAGGATCTAAACCTATTCAAAGTATACTTTTGTTTGGTCAATACTGAGCCGAATCTTAGGCAAGAAGAGAAAGAGAGAGAGAGAGTGGGGAGAGGAAGACAGAGAGAGAGAGAGTGACAGACAGACACAGAGAGCGAGAGAGAGAGAGACGTACACTCAGAGGGAGGGAGAGGGATTGAGAGAGAGAGAGAGAGTGACAGACAGAGAGAGTGACAGACAGAGAGAGAGAGAGACACGCACACTCAGAGGGAGGGAGAGGGATTGAGAGAGAGAAAGTGACAGACAGAGAGAGAGAGAGAGAGAGAGAGACACGCACACTCAGGGAGAGGGATTGAGTGAGAGAGAAAGAGACATTCCGATAAGCCGCGTCAATCATTCACTAAGACAAATACAAGTATAACATAATTCTTTATTGTTGGGCACTGAGCTAGATCAGAAAGTACATTAGTGTTTCTGGCTCCCATTTGGTCATTTGACCTTGATAAATGCTATTGGCGGCTCGCCTGTGATCTAACCTGTTTGCAACTCTGAGTATCTCTCCTCATCAAAATAAAGCAGATATTTAAATTCTGGAAAGCAGACGACACACAAACCTATTTTTAGAAACTAACCCAGCATTCTAAGGGTTGACTGAAACAGACGTGCTGTTTACTATCCTTAACGATTACTGACTATATCACATTCTAGTGGTTTGTAACCTCGAGTAATGATGAATGAAAAACAAGAACATTTCTAGACTGTTTGGCGCCTTACAGCTACTCGTATGGCTGTGGGATTATTCATTTCGATGGAGGAACAATTTGTTTCCGCTGCAGGGATCAATAATTATGCTATCTAGCAATCTGACTCACAATTCAGTGAACATGCAAGCAAGGAAAACCTTTGGTATAGTTAGATATATATATTTTTTTAATCAAATTGGGGTTAAACGACACTTCAACAAGTTATAATGATTAAGTTTTAAACGGCGCCCTGTGAATTTTACATTTGCAAGGCATGGAAATCCTGTCCCTTACGTAAAAAGATACTATTACGGCGTAAACGGAAACTGGGTTCTTCCCTTCTTGGAAGTTATTTATGGCCCCATGATATTACATGTGGGATGAGTAACAGTCACGTGTATGTGTGTCGTTGAGTCATACATAACGTATTCGTTGATCAAAACAAGAGCATGGCGTTGATATTAACCACTTTTAGGCCAATGTTAGTGACAGGTATTCAAAGTCAGACACGCTTCTGACGGGTCCAAACAGAAACAACAGCTTGTTTGTTTGTTTGAATGGGGCTTAGTGCTGTGTCAGCAACGTCACAGTTATGTTAGGGTTTACCTGGTTTCACCAGTACTGGGCTCTAAAGTGTCTTGCCAAAGGACACTCCCATGAAAACAGAGGTGTTGACGGGGTTTGAACCGAGAACCCCACTTGTAAGACTTCTACCTAATCAATATACCAGTTTGTTTGTTTACATGGGGTTTAATGTTGTGTCAATAGTTATGAAATATCTTATGTAGTACAAAGGCCGAAATGAACCGTTTGAAATGCAGGCATTACCTGAAGTGTTTATGCAAATTCGTCAAAACAACCGATGAGCTTTAGGATTGTAGAAGTCGTTTGCAGCCATTTTGAATTTTAAAACAGTATTGGCTGCTATGCATTGCATTGTGGGTGATGGGTAGAACCTTACGAGTTTGAAAGCAAGTTTTATTTCAACCGCTTTTTAGCTCTGGAATGCAATTTTGGGACGTCGCGATATTACCATAAAACGGTTGAAACAGTGATTAACCAGAAATAACCAAACATGTTCAAATGACGCATGTTAATGAGAAAGTATTGGCTAACGGAGAGCGATTGATTTTTGTTTCAAATTGCGTTTTCTCTAACAACATGCTAATAGAGGAAGGAAAACCACACCAGCATGTCGAAGACAAAGAACAATGTTATAGCACGCCCTTCACTTATGCGATGAATCTATCATAGTAGTCTTCATTAAGGTTCCCAATAATATTGGTTTTGATTAAGTCGTAACGCCTTTTGCTAAACAGATACTGGTTTTATCATAGGTTCTTTATATTATCAATTCTAACCTAAAGCAAAATGTCGTAGCGCCTTTATGTTTGTTAAACAGATACTTATTATTGATTGGCGACGATATTATGTCTCGTGTTATGGATGATGTGAATTATGCAGATGCGTTTTAGTCATACCCTTCTCTGTTACAGATTAATGGAACCTTCAAACCGATTGGCATTGGGAACCATTGGCAGGAGACGGCTGATAACTATTTGATCTCGTTTGACACGGTCTTTTTACCTAAATAATTTGTGTATTATGTTGAAGGCTGTATCAACATGTTTCCGTTATGTAACGGATTTCCTGGAGTCACCAGTGCTGGGATAGGGCTCTGAAGAGACTTGTCAAAGGTCACCCCAACAAAACCAGAGGTGTCGGTGGGGCTCGATTCCGGGACCCCGGATTTCTAAGTCAGTCACCTTAACCACTGGGCCACACAGGACCCTAATTACACAAATATAGTACAAGAGAAATCTACACACATATAAATAAACAATATTTTCGCTGTAATATTTGGTAAATGAAACCTATCTAAACATTTGTTCGTGTTATGGTGTAAGAGTGTATGCGTCATTGGGTCTGTAGCATGTTGATAAGTGTATTTGGTCGATACTTAAATCTTCTTGTTTAAAAACACTCACATCAGTCGAAAGGTATAACTAGTTCAGAACACAAATCAATACATATACCTGTACGTTTTGATATATATTTAGCCTATAACCACGAGAATGAACTCAGTATCATTTGAAATTGAAAACTGACGTTGTGACGAAAGCAGGCGTTGCTCGTAACGGGAAATGTCTCAATTTGACATGAATCCGTTGTTCTTTAGTCTACCGCTGTAAATATGACTTGTTGATTTGTATCACATTTTTCAAAATTCCGTCATAAAACTGCGTGGCTACATGATTAGCCACATAGTAACTATGGTTAGTGTAGTTCTAACATTCGGCTTTTATCAGAAGATTATTTTCCAATTTCATCACATTTTGAAATGTCGTCTGCAAACTCTTCCAATTTGGGACAGTCGGAAATTTGTTGTTTGGGAAATGGTTAAGGTAGGATGTTTTTTTTCGATGCATGTGTTCTAAAACCGTTTTAGCCCTCAATCGAGTTGTATTCGTGCACTCGCTTTATGGAAACTAGAATAATTTCACTACCCTTTTAACCTGGTATTCAGCCATTACGCTACAACTGTTAACGAATTGATTCATCATCGGACTTTACTACTTTTATATATTGTGATGGTGTCATTTGAAACATAGTGTTGTCTATCACTATCACTTCAGATGCGGGTTCACATTGGCAACAGACAGTGGGTTGGAACGAATGTCGCACACACCTGGTAAAGAAAAACAAGGATCTTCGGTAGATTAACTGACCGTCGTGTTATAACAATTAGCTTATTTGTTATACTGACGACTTTAAACACACATGCTATCGCAAACCATTGCTTCACAAGATGGCCTATTCATATTGATCAAATTCACAGTTACAGTCAGTTATAATTTCAATTTTTATTGGTCAATTATTTTCGACTTTGTGAATAAGTGATAATGTCGTCTGTTGGAAAATGCTGGGAAAACTTTGATTTTAATCAATCTCAGCACATCGGGTTTATCAAATGAAAACTCGAGTAGTTCCGATCGGTATTAATATATTCTTTGCATAGAAAACAAACAAAAAATGACCCCAAACCAGCATTATATGAATGTATGTACACATGACATGGACTAGTTATGCCTCTCGAGAATATTCCATCCAGTAAAAACCCAACAACATCAGAACAACGTGAAACACAAGCTGTGAATAGAGACAACTTACTTCCGTCACAGCGAAGCGATAACGAGAAAAACAATAACAACATCTGGTGGTGAATAGTAAATTACCTTTAACATTCAACTAGAATAACCCTAAAATTTCTTGATGAATCTTTCAAAGCAGTGATCGGAACTTATCAAGATAGCAATGATACTGGTAAATATTTCTATCCTGGAGACATTAACTAATTCTTTCCAAATTCACGACTAGTCGTTTGAAAGTATTTTCTTTTAGATTTTTAGACACGAAGAATAAGTCGTTTGGTAGTTAGAACTAGAATACTGGAGAATATCCACTTAGCATGACCTTTGAATCGACTTTGACGGCATTGAAATACTGTCCGTAGAGACCCCATATCTCCAAAATCACGATTTTAATCATGTTCCAGACCATTTTCAAATTGGATTGTTCTTTTGAAACTTTTCGAGTCTGTTCTGATAAGGCGTTTTATTTGCATTTTATTGGATCATAGCGTGATTGAGGACACTGTACAGGGGAGCGACTCGATGAGGATAAAACACTGAATAATGCCAGCCAGCACTTGCATATTTCGGTCAAGCATGAGCACAGCTGAGAATACCTGGGTCATCACGAGTCCGTTTCATGGCTAAGCATTCCTTCTTTCCGATATCTTATTAAGTCAATGGAAAAAAGGTTTATTACATCCACGTTTGCTTTTGGGAAAGCAGTCAGAGGATCTGGAAGAAATTTCATTTTAATTCTCAAACTATTTCGTATGTGAACAAGCAACCTTAAGGTTAGATATGCGTAATAGAAAAAAAGCTTTTTTTCTACGAAAGCCATCTCCGAAATAAACCCATCCAGATTTCCATAAACGACATAATCGATATCTTCACAAATAAAGATTTCGGTAAATATACATTCAAATCTGAAAACAAACATAATCATCTTTCTTTGATTCTTTCATTCTTTCTACCTATTAATGTGCAGCCCCACTTTCGAGCATTACAGTTCATGTTTTCTGGATAAACAAACAGTACTGAGCTGTGAAATGAGTCTCCCCGAAGGATCGAACCCGAGATTACCGGTCCCTAGTCCCGACGCTAACCACTACACCACCGCAGATCCTAGAAAATCGTGGCGAATTGTCTTAAGTATCATTTAAAATGGACGGTTTTCTATGGAAGCGGTGCAAGTGTTCCGAGTTATGGAGCCTGTTTTTTTCTAACCGTGAGAATGTTTTCATGGTATGCGCGGTGGCGCTATTTTGGTGTCAAAAAGCACCTACATTAGCCTACATCCAGTCAAACCGGCGTGTGGCGGAGTTCCAGAACAAAGTTCTGTTAACACTTTACCTCATCTGGGAATGGGTGGTTCTATATTGAAAACTCCAGCAGACGCAACTTGTAAAATTCAACCTACGTCTGATACATTCGGATTTCAACAGACGAACACTTTTAGAATAAATCTGTTTAAAAAACGCTCACCAGCGGTATTTGTTTTTTCATAATTATTCCCAAAACGCACGCAAAAAGTACATGTATATCAACTAAATGGAGGGAACAATCAACAAATAAATAAACACATACGAAAAACAACGAGTTAATAAAGAATCAAACATACATTTTGTCGGGTTAAACTTGATATCAATAGCAGAATGTAAATATATGACACGAGACAAAAAAGTCTGTTTTTTTCTTGAAAGGAGACAGTGTTCGGTTTCAATTTCGTTTTACTTTATTGTTTTTTTATAACAATGTGCTTTGTCACTCATCATGTTGAAATAGTGTTATCATGTTTGTTCTAAGGCTGGATCTGGGGCCTAAAATACTGATTAAAATACCATTCTATTTTTTTGTGTTGTATGTCGACTAAATGAATTGCTCCCTTTGTAACTTGGTTCCTGCAGCTTTCTGCAGCAATGGCGTCAATCATAAAAATCATGGAGTAAAGAGTTAATTAAAGGATTGGAAAACATTCTCATTTATAATCGAATGTACTGAAGAAACTTGGATTATCAAAGAGAAACAATTGATAATCTCCGAAATATCAAATAACAAATTAACTTTCCAGCGAGTTCAAAGAAGAAACCTCTTTGAAACTTTAATCAATTTACGTGTATTATATCTATGCCATTTCGTTTAACTGCCTCCTTCGTCTATTGCAGCCGTTCGTTTGTTCGTTATTTGGTTCTTTCGTTGGTTCTTTGGTTCGTTGGTTCTTTGGTTCGTTGGTTGGTTGGTTGGTTGGTTGGTTGGTTCGTTCGTTCGTTGGTTCGTTGGTTGGTTCGTTGGTTGGTTGGTTGGTTCGTTGGTTCGTTCGTTGGTTCGTTGGTTCGTTGGTTGGTTCGTTGGTTGGTTCGTTGGTTCGTTGGTTGGTTGGTTGGTTCGTTGGTTCGTTGGTTCGTTGGTTCGTTGGTTCGTTGGTTGGTTCGTTCGTTCGTTCGCTCGTTCGTTCGTTCGTCCCTTCGTTCCTTTGTTCATTCGTCCAGTCGTTCGTTCATTCGTCCAGTCGTTCGTTCGTTCGCTGGTTCGTTCATTATTTAATTCATTCATTCATTCTCTCATTTATTCATTCATGTATTCGTTTGTTCGTTTATCCGTTCATGAATACGTTCACTTATTCACCCATGCATTCATTTGCAAATTCATCCGTACATGAACTCAGTATTCATTCAGTCCTTCGTTCGTTTCTTCTGCACATATATTTTAACCATGTTTGCGATTTATTGGGTGTCCTTTTTGATGTTTTGTTTATTCATTTCAAACTCTTCTATAAACTTTTTACTTTAGAAGTGAATAGCACCATATCATAGATCACCATATCATATTTTTGATCGCTTCAGCATAGCGCTGAAATGTCAGTCCTTTTAAAGGCCATTTCCATCAATTATGCGTTCAATATCACAAACCCTTTTCCACAACTGTTTGACTCATGTGCATAGATCTCCTGGATAACAGACGTAAAGTCCTTATGAGCAGATAAGCTGTGGGCCGTTCTCAATGCATTGAATATAAGTTATAGATTTAGATACAATTGAAATACAGATAAGGCGTTGTTAGATCCCACATGTCAAGTCTTTACCAAATTTTCAACTAGCCCAAATTGAAAGAGTTTGCAGACAACATTTCAAAATGTGTTGAAATTGAAAAATAATCATCGTACAGACAAAAAACAGTGTGGGAAGAGGAGAAATTGATCGTTATGAGCTTGTTATATGTTTGCAATGCTGTTGTTTGCTCCATTTCTCTATATCAGTTTGTACAAACGTATTGTGTGGAAAGGCTACTGTTCAACAAGAACGTTGTATCTCTCTTGATATGGTAGGGCGAACGACTGATTTTTTGTAACAATTTCTTGATTTTTTATAAAAACTTGCACGTATAATAGTTTATACGCTTCGAAAATTAAAATACTACACAATAGTGACAAAATGAGAACAAATGCTTATATCAAACGAGTTCTCCTTTTGACACAGTGCCTTCTTCCCAAAAGCATTGTTACATGTTTAATTTCCTATGAAAGTCGTCTGCTTGTGTGTACAAATTAAACGTTTCGTAATGGGGGAATATGTTAACCACGTCAAAATATCAGTTACAGTTGCCGGAAAAATACTGGATATATTGGCCATATTGTATGTATGTTTACGACAGGTTTGGTGGGCCCGATATAGCTTTGTACTTTAACACCTTTGTTTTCATTTCTGCTGTTGTGATATGTGAATAGATTGAAAAAACCATTGTTGTAAAAGGAAAAATTGCTTGTGTCAAGCAATTTCTCCCTTTGCCACAAGGCCTTTTTATAGTCGTCTGCTGCAAGTCGCAAAATGTGAAGTTAAGTGGTAAGGTGTTAACACTTTGCTTTTTGAGGACGACTCAACGCGCATTTACTGTTGATGACAGTTGTGAATATATTCAGAACTGATATGTGGTAACGTGTCAATATAAACTTGATATTTTTTTCGACCAATATGTCAATTTTCAATGATGTGATATTCAATCGTTCGAAAGCTACTCCGTGCATTGTTAATTGGACCAAGGAAAGGTTTTTACAGGAAATAAAAGGGGCAAATTGTTTAGAATAGTTCGTGTATTTACACACGCATTGATTCAATGCTGTTGTTTTTTCACTTTGTTTTGGGAATCCACATAACAACACAAAGGAACATCATTTCCCTTGTGAACTGACCTACAACTTTATACTCACCATACTCGGCCGTTGTGAAAGGTTAGGCTTGTGTAATGTAAGTCAATGTATTCTAATTTCTAATTTAGAGAAGACGACAAAACAATAGCTCGTATTTTGACGCGACAGTTTCATAGCTCATAGCAACATGTGCGATAGCTGTGACCATCGAAATACGCAATTCATGGGTATGCTATGTACAGACACTATTTACACTTGTTGAAATAGAAGGAGAAGCTGCTGATATGTCCATATCAACATGATATTCTTCGAAAACACATAAACTTATTAATTACCCTACCAATGGAAGTTAATCCAGTTCATTTTTTTTATTCTGCGACGATAATTAAACAAAAGCGCTCGGTAAAAAATAAATTCTGTACCTTAGCAGTAAAAGGTTGATTTCTTTTGAGGATATATTTATCAAATTTAATGAGTTTCACAACAATTCCATAAATTAAACTTAATCACTCCATTTTCGTGATCTATATTAATACCGCGTAAGTAAATAGTGTATTGCCACACGACAAGACTCCTATGGATCGAACTAAAGATACCATTCTTTAAAAGGTAAATACATGTATTTATGTTAGTCGAAATTGAAAACGTTGATATTATCTTAAGCAGAATTTCCATATAATGTTAGGTTGAAGAGTTGACTAAATGATCTTCATCTCAATATTAAAATAAGAGCGGATGTTGTTATAAACTTATACATTTCTAGCACACGATGTAAAGTAATGCATAAATCAGTGATTAAGGTTGGACTTAAAACTCGGGGTCGCGGGTTCGAGCACCACGGCCATCGTTTCCCAAGATTTCGTTTGAGTGTACAAAGCCACTTACGAGCCTTAGCCTAGTACATGTAGATCCGGAAAAGCCGTCATATAACTAAAGAAATGTTGACACAGTGTTATAAACACCCCACACACCACGGACGCACTGAGTCGATTCGCCAAGCCTCGAATGTCCATTCACATTACAATACGCCTATCTCTGTGTATATGATGTCCGTTACCTTTAATTAACAGTAACATGGACACACATATCTGAACCGTAGGTAAATCATTAACATATCCCCAGTTATTGTGGTCGAAACTGATCCAAATTTAAAGTAGCACTAACGCCCTTCCGAAGAAACAAGCAAAAATCGGAGACGTTTTCCTCATTATTTTGGAAGAAAACATCGTGAAAAAGGATTAATTGTTCACGATGAACAATTTAATTTTTGTCAATGTGGTTTCTAAAGTACTCGTAAGTATCGTCCATTTTTAAATGATAAGTATAAAAAAAAGAGACCACGCCCTCCAAACTGAAACCGATTATGATTTATAAGGGCTAACTTGTGGTTGATTGAAATGTCTACGTTTCGATCTCTTAGCCTGTATTCTGCTGCCGGGGCGGTTGTTTTTCTCGCTCGCTTTAGTTATTCACGGAATGTATCTAGAAAGAGAAACAAAACACAAAAACTCGTAAACAGGCGGATCAAGAGACACAAAGCGCAATTGTTCCATGCCAGTTTTTTAACACGTATGTGTGTGTTTAAGCGTTGTATTTTGCACTTAAAGTCTCTATTGCATTTCAATGGAATACCTTTGTTGTTTTATTAACACGACACTGACTCTTTGAAGTGTAACTCTAATTACAAAGATAGGATCAATGATCTAACAAAGTTAATCACTAGCGTCTTCGGATAACAAGGTCATTACCCACTAAGGTATCGCTAAACATTTTAAGTTTAAAATTTGCGTAAGTTCAAAGCAACATTCCCTCTTATTCCAAGATCGGGCTAAGCAAAATTGCTTAACAACACGTCAGAGGAATCGTCTCTCCGAGGCGCTACCAATAACGTGTTACATGGCAATATTGTGTTTTCATTTAAGATACTATCCATGTTTATCAGTTTCGAGATACGCAAATATTGTCGGTTAAAGTAGTTTAGTCAAACGGTACCCTGAACTTTATTGTCAATATATCTCCCAGTTAATTATAGAAGAAACACTGCTTTGGTGTTACCTCGGTTCGAAACCCGGCTGTGCCAATACTCGACATGATGTGTTCGACTCTTACCACTGAGCAGTTATATTCATGTGTAAAAGCAATATGTGAGAAAGCAACCAGCTGCTTCAATAGAATATGATCTCTATTCATTTTCTCTTTTTAATCATTTTCCCCATAATTCATAGAAACCATTCGTTGTCATTTGCAACAACCAGAACATTTATTACATAACAAAGATAATTATTCATCAATAAATGTTACTACATCTTACTACATCTATGTTGAAATAACGAGAGGTTAAGAGCACTCTGGTAATGCAATAACAAAGGGGAATGACCGTTTCTAAGTTGTGAGAACGTGTGGCCAGATCATTTTGCCAAAGTTGATAAAATGACTATTTCCCAATATTGCGTACTGTGTATCATATGCTCAATTTACTATAAAATATGTTTAAACGAGAAGAATACTGTCCAGTACTTGTGAGGAAATACCAAGAGCAGGAATGTGGACGCAGCACACCGCGATATGACTGAAATACAGTTGAAATGACGTTAAAGATCAATTCAATCAAACCTTTTCATCGTTGTGGTTCATTGGTTGAGAATCCGCTTTATTTATTAAAGGTTGAATGTTCGATATCCTCGCTGAGTAGTCGTACCATACACCCAGAGCAAAGCCGTATACTGCTTTCCAACATACATTTTATTGGTCATAAAATGAATAAAGCATGTCGAAATGACTTTGGAAAGGTTGTTGGCCGAGCCGGGTATTGAATTAAGAACCCGCGTATTTCGTAATTACAAGCTACTGATTGGGCTGACTGAGACATGGCGGTATTATGTCTGCATGATAATAATCAGGGTTCAATAACACTGATCATGGCTAACAACTAATATCAGATATGTCAAGTTTCAGCGGTTGCTATGGTTATTGCATAGGGCAGAAATAATTGTATGCGTTTTCGTGCTGTTGTTGTTTTTTCTGTAATCGATACTGGTAAACATTAAATCAGTTTTGATATGGAGATGACATATATGTCAAAAATAGAATTTATCCTCACTAGCATTTTTTTCTCAACGACGTTTGCATAACAAAGTGGAGAAGAACCAACTTCTTTTCACAATTCCCCCATATGTTAATCTGTCAACTGACAATGGCCAATATGAAAGTACAAACAGACGATAATAGAAGCATGAAACATAGCTTGTTCTTTATTGCATTGATAAGCATGATAAGAACCGCAACAGAAGATTAAATTACCCATTTTGAGTGATTCATTCTTTTGGCTCAACTGTTCATGATTAGATATAGCAATATCATCAACGTGAGGATTTTAACCCTTAACCAAAACGCCAAATATTTGACTGTCCCAAAGTGAAAGAGTTGGCAGACGACATTTCAAAATGTGATAAAATTGAACAAAAATCTCCTCTAATTGCAGAAAACATTGTGGAAAAGGGGGAAATTGCTCGTTTAGAGAAATTTCTTCTTTTCTCATAATGTTTTCCAGGGTCGTCTGCAACAAACTGGTCAAATGTCGTTATTGTTTGGTAATGGGTTAAGCGAAAGAGGTTAAAACAAAGTTAGACAATAACGATCGGGCCTAAACACGAAGGTCGTGTAATGTTGCCATTTAGCAGGTCCTTGGTGGAGATAAAAATAAAAAAGATAGTAAGAATAGATTTTAAATTAAATTTCGTTTGGCTAACATTGCCATAAATTGTTTGCTATCGTTTTACAACTTGGGCACATCATAACGTTTCAAAAAGGAGAAACGGGTGAATAACAAGTGGTGGTTAGAGAAGATAACGGATTGATCCAATCTCCAAAATTGCACGATTTATCTTCGAGGCAATCCTCATAACTTGTAGTAAAACCGCGTCCTAGAAAATCAAGAGCTGTTCATTAGACAGCGTTTCCTTCAATTCGACAAATTGCAGGAGATTGATCAAACGCAATGAATAGGAACTTGTTTCAACTCCCAATATCTTCTAAATACTAAAAAGCACATAAATTGGCATGATATTACGATTTCAAGAGTGAATTTTCAATCATTTCCCTTCATTCAGTATTGAATTATCAACATGCACGCAAAGCGAAAATCAGCAGTTCGGATCACCAAAAAGCAAACAATGACATAGCTTATCCAGGGCGCAACATATGTACAATTTTACCGTTCATGGCACGACGTAGATGTTGGGTTTGATTTATCATGCCTGTGCGAAATAAGATTAAAACCTTTGCCAACTGTACTCGTTTGACCGTACATGTAGGCCTAGTACATGACAAAACAAACCTTTGAAGAACAAAATGAAATCCCCCGGATCGAATCAAATTCACATCAACTATACTGAAGGTACAGCGCACGACTTTTGTAAGTTTTGTAAAATCTCTCTCGCATTCGTGAAGCACTTACAGTCACTCAAGTCCGCCGCTGAACCCCCGATTAGCATTTAGTCGAAATCGTCTCATTGTAAAGGGAAATATGATTCGAAATAAAGACGATGTTTTCATCATGTCGCCGTAAACAATATAAGTAGTACCTTTGATGTAAGGAATAATAAGGAAGCAACTCATATATATGACACCTGTCTGAAGAATCAGAGAAAACCCGTTCCTTTTGATGACTAGTATTGTGATGGTGTAATTTGCGGACAGATAAACAGAGTTCTTGGAAAAACGATATCAACAACATTTCCTGCTTGATTACCGCGTGGCTACAGTTTAGTCACGTTCCTTGTGTGGTCTATTAGTAATTAACAAGATGAGTATATTGTCCTAGGGAACATGAATATGAAAAAAAAAATCCTTTAGTTGTATTAAAGCCGACAACTATTTGCTCGACCCTACTTTATAGCACATTGTTCAAGTCTGGGCAATCAGAATCGATGTAATAGAAACACGTAGTAAAGCAATTATCATTGGAGAAAAGGAGAAATCGTTCGTGTTTTCCCCTATTCCAAGACAATTTCCTAAATCCACCTGAAATGTCCATCATAACGTTACACAGTTAAAGAAAATAAGGAAGATGATATTTCTATTAAAATTATTTCCTCATTTAAGATCCTCGATCTCCAATCATCGGGTTTATCCAATGAAAACACCTCTGACATAATAAGGAAGTCATCATATTGCTTCTTTTAAGACAACTTTCGTTGTATTAAAATGTAATATCTAAATAGTCATTTAGTTTGATTTAGGAAACACATAAAGGACTATGACAACTTAAAATTTAAGTTACCGACCAAAAATAATTATTTAGAATGGTGCAATCGGAACCACTCGGTGATGTTGGCAGGCTACACTGATCCGGCCTGCCGGAATTTGCCGAGTAGTTCCGATTAAGAATGGTGTTCAATACTACCATCAATCTGAACACATCGGGTTTATCAAATGAAAACACCTCTGAAATAATAGGGATGACGCCATATTGGTTCCCAGCGGAATGACGTCACTTCACTTTCGTGTTTAAAAATAGATCTTAAATGTGAAATCTAAAAAGTCGTTAAAGTTGATTGAGGAAACAACTTTACATGTCACAACAACAATTTTGCCATTTGGTATGAGTTACTGATAAAAAGATTATTTAAAAGGATGTCCAACACTTCCATACACATTGAACTACTTAACGTGCACGCTTAGAAAATGTGTTAATTGGCGGATGCCGATTTACCCGAAAAATTGTAACCCTACACTTATATCCGAGGTGTATTTCACAGCTCACGGAAATACCCGAGTAGTTCCGATTGTACTACCATTAGTCTCGAGAAAGATCCGTGAACAAAGCTTTTTTCATCATTTGGACATGTATCGGGCTTCGAATGCGTCAGTGAAAATAGCAATAGCCTTCGAGATCAGAAATCTGGACTATACTACCATATGCAATGAACTACATGTACTCAGCGTGGACGTTCCTAGTAGGAAACGTGTTAGAAACGGGTTATTAGCTAGAACAAATAAAACAAAATGTGCAACCCGACACTTATGTACGAGATGTCTATCTCAGGTCACGGAAATACCCGAGTAGTTACGATTGTAAAATCCTGTGAATAGTTCGAATTGAGAGAAACAGTATACGACAATTTGCAGACGACTCTGGAAAACACTGTGGGAAAAGGAGAAATTGCTCGTGGCGAGCAATTTCTCCATTTCTCACAATGTTTTCTTCTCTATCAGAACATTACCTACTAATTGTATCACATTTTGAAATGTTGTCTGCAAACTCTTTCAATTTGGGACAATCGGAAAATTGGCGTTTGGTAAAGGGAGAGTCGGGTAAATCCATATCCGGTTGTTCCGACTTGACAACGGAGACATCTCGTCTCGAGATACGTGTTCAAGAGAAATAGCGCACACGAGCACAACAATGATTTCTCTTGATCATTAATCCCTCGACTTTATACTTTATCAAAGCATTGCTGATATCCTTTATACAACATGCCCAGTCATAGATTCTGTAAGGAGTATGGATAATGGACCACTGGCCATGTGGATGCGTTTAGAATTTTGGGTCGTGGGTTCGAATCATGTAAGTAACAGGATCCACTTTACGACATTTCGTTAATCCACATTCGGTGCAAGCACTGGTTATGTGTCCAGGAAAAAGAAATAAGAGTGCTCTAAGTTGAAAGAACATTTTTCACAATAGATTTAAAACAAATATGTTTGAACTAAACTAATCTGGTTGCATCTTTTGCATGATCACAGACATAGATTGTACAAGATTTAAACATCGTGTCAAAAGTATTCATTGATATTACAGCTTTCATGCGATTAACTAGTACTAAACTATATTCTAGGGCTCTGAAGTGTCTTGTCAAAAGGCACTCGCAAGAACCTAGCAGTACAAACATAAAATATCCGAATATCAGCAAACTGTGCAGTAATGATTCAGCTAAGTGGGCGCTAGATAACGCTTAGTTCATTGAACCTAGATAACGCTTAGTTTATTGAACGTGGCTGTCATAAGCACAGTTATCAAGGACGTTCCAAGGAGTGGTTATGGGTAATGCGATAGCCAAGTTCCTCCCGTGGATTGTGAAACGAACAGAATTAACCCTTAACCAAAGGCCAAATTTTCGACTGTCCCAAATGGAAAGAGTTTGCAGAAGACATTTCAAAATGTGATGAAATTAGAAAATATTCCTCTGATAGTTGAGAAAACATGTGGGAATGGGAGAAATTGTTCGCTAAGAGCAATATTTCCTTTTCCAACAATGTTTTCTAGAATCGTCTGCAACAAAGTGGTCAAATGTCGTTATTGTTTGGTAATGGGTTAACATGAACGGAATAACAGACGACAAGCATAGGTGAACGAAAATAACATACCGTACTCAAAATACCCTTTTGTTATGTTGCTGTCAATATTTACAGGAGGATTTTACATCCTTGTAATTATCAGAAATATTGAGCCAAAGCCTTTCTCCTTATTCTATAAATAAACCTCAATATCTTTGATTCAATAGTTCATATATAAGATAGCCAGCCATGTCCTTATATGAATAAACAACATCTATTTAGCCATCCATTTATTCAATCCTGCTGCTGCTGCTATCGTTGTATAATCGTCAAATATGAAAGACAACGTATCAACGTAGGATTGTGCACACTTTCTATCAGACAGTCAATCGTCGATTACAAATGCTTTGATTTTCGGACGATCCAAACTTCGTCTGCTGAAAGGTCCGTTTCTCTGGTGAATGACATCCGATTCAAGCCAGACGATCGCTACACCAATCTAGACTTGTTTACGGAAACTCCATACGCTCCTTAAAATGTGTAAAATGACAAACTGGATATACTTATATCCTTTAAGATTCTTATTTTTGTATTAATGATGAATGAAGTTTCTCTTTGTCTGTTGATATCACTTCCGGAAAATGTCGGCTGGTTCAGATTGACAGAAAATTGCGATTCAATTTTCAGAAGTTTCAATAGTTTAAACTTTATAGCGCTGGAACCGACTTCATGCTTATGCTTTATGCTTATGCAAACAGGTTAGATCCAGACCAGCCGCTAATTTGCTTGGCGGCTGGCCTAATCTTGCCTGTTTGCTACTCCGGCTACCTTTCCTCAACAATTAAGCGAATATATTTTGGAAAGCAGACGACACAATTATCTATTTTTAGAAAATTACCCAGCATTCTTAAGTTTAAGTTTAAGTATCATTTTAAAAGAGTAGTCTACGTGTAAGAAGCAACAGATACAAACGATACTAAAAGGAAAACTCGCATGACATTATAATGTGAATTCACCAATCCTTTACCAACCGACAATTTCTGTTTCAAATTGGAATGATACAAAATTGTCGTTTGAAATACTTAGAGAAATACAGTACCAGAAGGATAGTATCCTGGAAAACACACACTATTTCGCCTGTACAAGAAAACGGTTTATTTCACACTGGTGGAAATCATGGTTTGGTAAGTATAATGAGAAATTGCTCATTTAGTTATCAATGTTTTCCGATCATTACATTATAAGTCTTCACCTTCAGCATATATCTGTTTGGGTTTTTACATCACGACAATACTATTTCAGTTATAATGCTATACCCAGTCCATGAAAAGGATGACTACCAATACTGGGTGGTAAAGGAGGCTAGAACCATCGATATTCTATAGGTCAGCCAAGAAACTACCAACACTGGCTGGTAAAGGAGGCTAGAACCATCGATATTCTATAGGTCAGTCAGGAAACTACCAATACTGGCTGGTAAAGGAGGCTAGAACTATCGATATTCTATAGGTCAGCCAGGAAACTACCAATACTGGCTGGTAAAGGAGGCTAGAACCATCGATATTCTATAGGTAAGCCAGGAAACTACCAATACTGGCTGGTAAAGGAGGCTAGAACTATCGATATTCTATAGGTCAGCCAGGAAACTACCAATACTGGCTGGTAAAGGAGGCTAGAACTATCGATATTCTATAGGTCAGCCAGTAAACTACCAATACTGGCTGGTAAAGGAGGCTAGAACCATCGATATTCTATAGGTCAGCCAGGAGACTACCAACACTGGCTGGTAAAAGAGGCTAGAACCATCGATCTTCTATAGGTCAGCCAGGAAACTACCAATACTGGCTGGTAAAGGAGGCTAGAACCATCGATATTCTATAGGTCAGCCAGGAAACTACCAATACTGGCTGGTAAAGGAGGCTAGAACCATCGATATTCTATAGGTCAGCCAGGAAACTACCAATACTGGCTGGTAAAGGAGGCTAGAACCATCGATATTCTATAGGTCAGCCAGGAAACTACCAATACTGGCTGGTAAAGGAGGCTAGGACCATCGATATTCTATAGGTCAGCCAGGAAACTACCAATACTGGCTGGTAAAGGAGGCTAGAACCATCGATATTCTATAGGTCAGCCAGGAAACTACCAATACTGGCTGGTAAAGGAGGCTAGAACCATCGATATTCTATAGGTCAGCCAGGAGACTACCAACACTGGCTGGTAAAGGAGGCTAGAACCATCGATATTCTATAGGTCAGTCAGGAAACTACCAATACTGGCTGGTAAAGGAGGCTAGAACTATCGATATTCTATAGGTCAGCCAGGAAACTACCAATACTGGCTGGTAAAGGAGGCTAGAACCATCGATATTCTATAGGTCAGCCAGGAAACTACCAATACTGGCTGGTAAAGGAGGCTAGAACCATCGATATTCTATAGGTCAGCCAGGAAACTACCATCATAAACCCAAATCAACGCCTTACATCCGAATCGGATACGGGCTATGTGCTAGGAGGTAAGTTTTGTAGTCTAACCACTTATGCACAGAGGCTCCTCTACAACACTAGAACCCTTAAAGAACTGCGGTTTATTAGGGAAACGCTCAAGTGGGAGTAGGCTACTTTGTCAGGGAAATTGTTACTTAAACCACTTCCCCATAAAAGCTTGTCGAAGGACAACTGCACCAAACAAGAAAATCAATAAAGAAAGAAGATAAAAGACTAGTTCTAAATGAACAGTTTTTTTATGTCACAACTTCATATTGTTGGTACTCATCGTCTCATCGAGAGGACTCTAGTGAATACCCACAATGAAGGATTGACCGATTTTGTCAATTAACATACACCATGCAAAAGATTCACACTTGCACATTAATTTGACAGCTGGATAATTTTTCCAAAACAGTTCAATACTTTACATGTTTGATGCAGCTGACTGCGGAAAAAACTGTTTGGTAGAGGAGAAATAGACGAGATAATTTCTTTTAACTAAATTCTAATAGAGAAATACCTTTTTATTCAATTTGCATCAGAAATTGTTTAAAAAAATTGTTATGGCAATACAAATTTCATAGTTTTGGTATGAGTCTCGGGGAAATTTGATAAAGTATCATGATTAAAATGCTGCATCTGTGTCCCACAATTTTCCCTCTACCCAAATAATGCTGTCCTGTACAACATCTTCTCATTCCTTTCTTCGTAATAATAAAAGTAAGCATACAGCCTGCATATTTGATTGATATTGAGGTACAAGTAACTGTTACAAATGGAGAATTGAGCAAACCAAATTCCAAGAGTTCCCTTGTAATTGTAAAAATAAGTTAACATTCCATCAGCCATACAGGTCGTATACCTCTGTATAAAAGAGAAGGGGAAAACATAAAGTAAAAATAAAGTAAATGTGTTAAAATTGTCAAAATCATTTCAAATACCGTCTGCTGCATCATAGGTCGTATACCTCTTTTGTATCAAAGAGAGAGAAAACTACGTAATGTGAAAATAAAGAAAATGGGTTAATTTATGCATACATAAACTACGGCCACAAAGTTCACTGCGCTCTGTTGTCCCTTTGTGACACAGTCTGACTGTACACCCGTACTTTACGTTTCCAATCACCGACCCACAACCCTCCGGTATCATCCAGGGCCACACTAAGCGGACCCGAGAGCCCGTTACACGTCGACGGAATCACGGTCTGCAGGAAGTGTCCGTGTGTGGAATACACGTTCACGCGGTCGGCCCGGAAGTCGCCGACGTATATCATCCCCTGTCGGCTACAGGCTATCCCACGAGGCGCCATACCGTCAGTCCGGATTCGAGACTTGAGTCGACCCTCGCCGTCAAAAATGAACACTTCCCCAGCGGCCGATTGGTAGTCCGATATGCAGATGTCCCCATTCGTATTCACGGCCACTTTATAGGGTTTTTTGATGTCGCACAGGCTGTTGTTGCTTAGAATGGAGACAAAGTCGCCTTTGGAATCGAACAACACCACGTCTTTCCCCATACACGACACGATCTGTCCATCGGGCTTACACGCTATGCCCTCAGGTGTTCTCTTACACTGGAATAGCGTTTTTAGCCCACCGCCAGGCTCCAGGTACTTTATACAGGACTGACAGGCTATCAGGAGGGTACCAGATGGACTAAGGGTCATGTCGAACACGTCAGATCCAACGTCGATCGGGGACTGGCGTCGACCGTTCTTAAAACACAGCTGGACACAGGTTCGATAACCGACCCAGGCCTTGTGTTCGTCTACGGGACAGATACAGTGTACGCCCGCGGGAAACTCCAGTACGCTCTGCAGTTCCAGTTCCAATGGCGTTTCCAGGAACACACGAACTCCAACCTTTCCGAGGATGGTATCCATATGGGACTCTGTCAGGGGTTTCACATTCAGCCGGATATGCACATTCTCGTTCACCATGTTTTCGGATCGCTTAATCATGTGAACGACTTTAGACTCGGCAGCCTCGATCTGACCCCCATCTTGACCTTCTTCGAGAGATGATGTGTAGTTGAGCACCTGTTTACATTGTTTGATTAGTAGGTTTATTTCGTCAATCCGATCACGGAAGAATTTCTCCTGTCGACCGATCTCTGAGGAATGGCGTTTATAACTCTCGCGGATGCTTTTGATCATTGATTCGGCGCGTTTGTCAATCATTTTCTTCACCTTATCCACGTGGTCATGTATCTTTTGGACCTCTGCTTCCGTATCAGTCTCCAAAGCTTTGACATCTTCGAGGACGTTTTTGTACTGTGTCTGAACATTCACCAAGACGCGATTTTTCAAATCGTCTAGCGCACCCTGAAGGTCTGTCGAGCCCATGTGTTCCGCATCACTGTCCTCGTCGAAGTCATCGAACGCGAATTGTTCTCTGTACGCCTTCTCCGGGCTATACTTCTCTTCCTGTTTATACAGTAGGGGCCTTTTTCCGAACGGAGGGTCGCACAAACTATTACACACGGGGCACCCATTTCGGGCGATACTCGCCGAATCAAGGCAGTTAGAACAGAACGAGTGGAGACATTTCAAGTTAAACACCTCCTTACTTATCCTCTCACATACGTCACACTCGGAATGATTCGGAATCCGTTTGTACCTACCAGCTTTGGGTGATCGAAACCCGCTCGATTCGAGGCTGTCTGTACTGCCCGACCCCACGCCACACCTTGTGAAGCATCCTCCCGTGGGTAGCGACCGGCTGCAGTCCGATTTGTCACCCGAGTTGAGGGATAAATATTTGAATTTGATATCCATATCGCACACTTGTTATATATGTTATACACGAAACACGGCAATCACTCCTTATAGTCGTCAATGTATTCCGGATGCACTTAAAGATGATATCGTTTATTATCCTTTATGTATATATGTATAACACTCCACCATACATTGCACACACACACGCTCTCGTTTCCTTGTGTGTTTTTCCGTTATCTACGTAATAACTAATATGATGAATTACTCAGCTCCGGAGAATTTTCACAAATCAGGTCAAGGCTATGACGCTACTAAACATTATCACTTCAATTCTGATAAGAAAACGCATTTAGTGTTTTCTTTAGTATAACAGTTTAACCAATAGACACAAACAAATTACTCATGACATATCCTTTTCACGCTTGACAGATCGACCAACGTATGACCTCGCACAAACCGAGAATGTAAACATTGCGTCAGTTGTTGTGCTTTATCGGTTGTTTCCAGCGCTCAGAATGAGCTCGGCTGCTGCGGGAAACCAATACTAGCATGATTCAAAACATCCGGTTGTAATTCGGTCGGCACGTGGTATGATAAAAAGGCGGCAATCTATCCATACATAACAGACGGTTTATTGGGAACGTTCCGATTATGTAAAGCCGCCATCAAATCTTATTCAAATGCTTGATCCGTGAGCATTTGTAATTTGCATAAAAGCAGGTATAGCAGTAGGCCTATGGTTTAATACGTAGAATACTTATCTTTCATTTTTGACATAGCCTACACTGCATGTGTGAATAACGCAAGTACTTGATTTGGTCGAGTCTAAATGAATGCAGAACGGGGGTTAACATTGGGACAACTCAAACTATCACGCCTGACGGATCGCAATAAACGATAACGCTTCTCATTGTTGACTCCGTCCCGAAAACAGACGACTTGTCTCTGACCTTTTGAATGCCGAGTAATTTTCTAAATGTAGATTCTTCTGTCGTCTACTTTCCAAAACCATAAATATCTGATTAATTTTCATGAAGACATATTCTCAGAGTAGCAAACACATTAACAGGTAAGATTCACGTGGTGGCTGGCCTGGATCTAACCTGTTTACATCAGCATGAAGTCGGTTCCAACACTTTAAGGGTTAAACACCATTTCAGCAGACGACGTAATGGAAACCCATTGCCAGACTGATACTCTGTGTTGACCTAGATTGATCCTTGTGGACGAGGTTAATCACTCGTCATGTTGATGCTTGATCTAATGATGTCTGCTTTTTGGAATACAAAGCTATGGTAAAGGGTAACCACTTAACCAATTGACGCACTAAGAGTCCCGTGAATAACCGATTGACGCACTAAGAGTCCGCGTGAATCGAATGTGATTGCAGACAACAATTTCAAAATGCGACCAGAGCAAAACAAGACGAATAGCCTTTTCGTCTTGTGGAATAAAAAGCAACGTTAGAAAAGCCGAAAACCAATATCCCATTTCCAGCACCATATTTAACCTTTATAGTACTGGAACCGTCATCATGCTTATGCACACAGGTAAGATCCAAGCCAGCCGCCAAGTAAATTGGCGACTGACCTGTGATCGTACATGTTTGCTGCTCTGAGTATCTTTCCTCGCATAGGCGTAGGAGCGTTTTCAACATGGGGGGGGGGGGCAACTTCAGATGAGGACCGGTCTAAGAATAAATGTTCCTAAACTTTTTCATGACTATTTATGCATTTACAAATTCAATAACATTTTAAGAATTAAAAGAAAGCGTATAAAAATGTGTATCTTTAATAATAATAATAATAAAAAAAAAAAGGATATGCCAGGTCTCGATCTCACGCAGAAATCAAATGTATTGGTCTAAACAAAATGTAGCAGCGACCAGGCTGCCACAGCCACGGATTCTACTCTCACACCAGTATAATTATTGTTTAAAGGCCCATTAAAGGAGATAAGTGCTTTATCAAACTATATTATTTGGTAACCTTTTGGACAGATTTAAATATTTATCACCATAAAACACCATCAGCACAACTTAAATGTGAAAGTAAACCAGAAATAACCCAGATTAGCAAGTTTTATAATTCAGATTTCTTGATTCTTCACCTCTGACCTTGACATTTGATACACACATGTTTGAACCGACCAATCAAATTTCGTTATTTTTAATATGTAAACAAACAGGTTGTTGATAAACATGATTGAATTGGAGACAACTATATTTCAAGCACGAAATAACTTATTTTAAATGAGTCTATTAAATAGGGTCTCAATGCATTCCTAAACTAATTCGCATTACTTTTATGAACATAATAAAAGAACTCTATATATTTTTCAGTAATTTATTTGTACTCTTCTCCTTTGATGTGCCTTTAAGCTTTAGCGAACCCGATGTGTTCAGATTGCCATTTGCGATGATAACGTCAAAAAGATTTTGGTTATTGTTCGTAACAAAAGGCGAATTGGTATAAGATAAAGCACAAAAAAACCATATTTATTTTTATTCTGCTGTTAAATTTCGTTTCTTTCATTTTTCTTTTCAAATATCTTCCTTTTGTCATTGTGAATATTGGGGGCAAAGCATACTCTGCCCCAGTTCGGATATTGGGGGGCCGGCCCCCCCCCCTGGCCCCCTTGCTCCTACGCCTATGCCTCATCAAAATTAAGCAGATATTTAAGGTTCTGGAAAGCAGACGACACAACAATCTACTAACAGAAAATTACCCAGCATTTTAAGGGTTAAAGGTCACATGAAGTCGACAATACTGTACGTTCGAGCGTTTCCTTGATGAATGGTTTGAATTCGTCGTTTAAACAGGTGACCTGTTAGTTCAACATAGTACAATGGCACGGAGGTAACATGTGCACGGTTAAGTAGGGCATTATAACGAGTTAATGCAGAAGTTGATATGAGTTAGTTAGCTATTTATTTTGGGTTTTTTATTTGACATGATCGTGATTCAAAAAAAGTGAAAATGGATGACTGGCAATGTCTGAATTAGAAAACATTTGTCATGAATAAGGTCATCAATAATGCAGTTAGCATTACTAAGTTATAAGTAAGCCTTTCTCAAAAACGAATTCACCTTTGTATGCCATTTAACGTTATATAATGATACAAAAACGAAAGGCAACAAAACATCTAATTTGATACCAAGCTCTATTTGAACGACATAGCTATCTCGTTATAACGACTAACTAACTCGTTATAACTATAATGTAACTTTTAATAACGAGTAACTTAGCTGTTATACCGATTAACTAAGTCGTTATAATGAGTTTATACATCGTTATAACGAGACCTATGTGTGACTTTAAATTTGTTATGAGATCTATTCAGATAAAACCCAATCAAGCAATGAATATTGATTTTTGAGGTTTTGCCTAAAGTAGATCGATAAAAACAACATATATCTAGGCCACATTGCGAAATGTTTTAAACAGATATATGTACATCGCGCTATGTGCGATGTTTACGTTTCAATCGGTTGATACCTTGATATCATACCTGAGATAAGGGGTGATTGGAATATCCATGGCTATCTTTTGATACATACCGTTACATTTAGCCTATAGCACTTGTTGCCATTTTTTTAAATCGGCCATATACTGCGTTGGACCTATAGATGCACAATAAAAAGAAAGACTACTGCGTAATAATAGTAATGTCTTTCACCCATGGTTTACTGTTATGTACAATACACCGAGCAGTGTGACAGTTAAACCAATGTCAGGTTGAAAAGGGAAGGTATTGGGTTGAATCATTGCGATACAACGTAGTAATATGACAGAATAGGGACAGGAAACGACATTTATGTATTCTTTGAACTAATGGATCACATTAATTGGCACATCCGACTTTCTAGATTATTTTGATTTCTTTGTATGTAGGCTTTTGACAAACTCGTGTTTCGTCCAGATAAGTGCATACAAGTACCTCCTTATTCATTCCTTCTGCCATATATGCTTGATTGGAAAATGGTTTATTCCTGTTTGTCCCACACCCAGGATTAAGGGTTTTCACCCCTTACTCAAAAATACAACGCACTGGCGCATCTAAAACTGAAGTCATAAGAAAACTTTGTGACTAAAGGTAAAATTGCTTGTGACAAACAATTTTACCTTAAGTCACGAGGGTTTGTAACCAATATCGTATAAAATTCAAGACCTATGTCTTCCATAATCTGTTGATCTGATGTTGCTTTCAATCTCGACCAGTCACACATTCTTATGAGAGGAATGGGAGGATTTGTTTTGTTTGACGACATGGTATTCAATTGAAAGGCCAAGTTATACTTCTACGTTCGGTTGTGTCAAACTTTCACAGCTGCATTAAGGGTTTGTCGATATTTTGTCAACAAGTTGTTTATAGTAAAAAAGGAAATATAGCTGAGACGACCAGCATGTAGACAATATTGAATGCACTGTAATCTCTTACTCAACTCTTTAATAGTAAGAATGATCCAGACTTATAAACCCTTAAAGTGCTGGAACCGACTTCATGCTAATGCAAACAGGTTTGACCAAGGCCAACCGCCATGTGAATTGGCAGCTGGACTCTGATCTAACCTCTTTGCTACTCTAAGTATCTCTCATCATCAAAATTAAGCAGATATGTAAGGTTTTGTTGAGCAGACGACATAAAAATATATTTTTAGAAAAAAAACTAGCATTGTAAGGGATATATTGCATTCTAACACAGTTACATCATCCTTGTTAACGTCACTCTATACATCGACAGTCTTAGACGAGTCATTTTCTATCATTCTTGTAAAAACATGCAGATTTTCACACTTGGTATTTGTCGTCTGGGAAAACATTTGCAGATGAAGTGGAGATGTACAAAACAAACTGGTCATAACAAGAACATGAATTACAATTAACTGACAGGTGTTACAATTTCTTACCAAGTGTTTCAAAATGACCTTTTCTAAATTACCATGTCTGTCCACAACTTCACATTCTGGCTTTAAACTAGGAAAGAATTTCTAACGACCTTTAAATGTCATGTGCATCCGAACAGAAGTTTATAAAAAAAATTGAGGCATAGTTCACTTTCAATAAGTGTGTGAGTACTCAAACACAAGGGGTCCCGCGGGTATATTCCATCCCAGGGCCATGGTTCCCGAGATAAATACCATTTTAACAATGATTATACGGGTTCTGTCATGTTCTTCGAAACACAATATCTATCTTATGCAACGATTAAAACATGGTCCAAAAGGGGATTGTACAGATTCCTTCTTTGATAAAGATAGATAGTCTGTTCCCATCGAAAATTAATGAAACACACCTGAGAGAAAAATCTGATTTAAGAGCTCAAATCATACTTATGATCGTAAATGAAACGTGTCCCAGGGGCTCCAAAGTCACACCCACCGGAAAACCATAAACCAAGGTGCAGTAATTGCATGATGAACCACTAAATTCAGGCAGGCCTAAATTACGGCTGCATTTGCAGGATAACAGAATGTACACTCAAAGATGCTGTACATACAAAGTATGCCCAGTCTATCATACCCTTTACCTTAATTCCATGATTAATGGAACACAGTTCAAACTGACCTGTCTCACGGATCAATTACAATCTTTATTACTTTTTTTAAAGTAATCACAAAAGCATTTGTCATAAAGAAGCAGCGACTCTGGAAAGCCCTTGTGGTGTTCTCATGTGTCATAAAGAAGCAGCGACTCTGGAAAGCCCTTGTGGTGTTCTCATGTGTCATAAAGAAGCAGCGACTCTGGAAAGCCCTTGTGGTGTTCTCTAGTGAAACATGAGCACGCGAGCACGTATGCATCCAGGCATTGGTGAAAATTCGCTAATTTGGACACGTCATTCCGACTGAATACAGTAATCTAATATTCCCGCAGATTGTCAATGAAATAAATTCGAGGTAATTGTCAGACAGTCTATTGGAAACAAAAACACTCAGTACTGTTGAACATGATAAAATATACTGTTGAGAAAAAAAGAAAAAATACCCTATAAACGCTTTCAGCGAAATGCAGTATTGAGTCGTTGGTTTGCCTTATCAATTGTACTTTAAATTAACTCTCTCACAGATTGAGGGTTTTATTTTCTTAAAATAGAATGTCTTCGGCAGATAAAATGACATCACGTATTTCATACTCGATAGCGTTACATAACACTATATTATTGATAAGCTAATCATTCCCCATTTCATAGTCGTGTGGTTAAGATATAGCGTAGTCATACCAAAGATAAAGTAAACCCTTAAAACGCTCTATTTCGTAAACGAGGATCTAAACTTGAATTACCCATAGGTTAGCGACGGTAGTTCATTAGATTTCATCTATTTGGCATCATTTGGGTAAACAAACGATTGACCAAGGATGAAAATACCTTATTTCCGTCATGGGAACTAATCGCAATGGGTAACAGGCTGCAATAACAGTACTGATAGGGTCCCTGATAGGTAAAGAAGGAAGCTCGTTTCGCTGTAATGAAAACATGGATGTTCAGCAACGTTATGATAAAGAAAATAGATATAGTCCTATGTTAAGTGACGATGATAGATTAAATCACCAACTGAACATATGTCCACTACAAAGCACACTCTTTGAGACAGTCCCTTTTTGAACGAAATTCTCATAGATATCTGAATAATTTTTATGTTAAGAAACTATAGCACTAAAGGGAAGCAACCCCATCCTTAAGAGTAGATATTCGAAAGAAGGGTTATCTTACTTTAACCACCGTGTTAACAATCTTTCCGTTATGTAAAAGCTTTCCTTGATCGACCAGTACTAGGCTGGGGATCTAGAGTTACTTGCCAATGGTCACTCCCACGAAACCAGATGTGCCGATGAGGCTCGAACTCGGAATCTCTGAAATCTAAGTCTGCAACCTTTACCATATAGCCATGCATGACCCATAGTATTAGATATATAATAAGATATATACGTCTGGACCATTCGGACTATCTCACAAGAGTAGAAGAGTAGTGGTATGTGTGTGGGGGTCCGTAAAGAGGACAAGAGAAGTGTTATGTGTGTGGGTCCGTAAAGAGGACAAGAGTAGTGTGATGTGTGTGTGGGTCCGTAAAGAGGAGAAGAGTAGTGGTATGTGTGTGTGGGTCCGTAAAGAGGACAAGAGTAGTGTTATGTGTGTGTGTGTGTGTGTGTCCGTAAAGAGGTGGAGTGTAGTGTTATGTGTGTGTGGGGGTCCGTAAAGAGGAAAAGAGTAGTGTTATGTGTGTGTGGGTCCGTAAAGAGGACAAGAGTAGTGTTATGTGTGTGTGGGTCCGTAAAGAGGACAAGAGTAGTGTTATGTGTGTGGGTCCGTAAAGAGGACAAGAGTAGTGGTATGTGTGTGTGGGTCCGTAAAGAGGACAAGAGTAATGTTATGTGTGTGGGTCCGTAAAGAGGACAAGAGTAGTGGTATGTGTGTGGGTGGGGGTCCGTAAAGAGGACAAGAGTAGTGGTATGTGTGTGGGTCCGTAAAGAGGACAAGAGTAATGTTATGTGTGTGTGTGGGGGTCCGTAAAGAGGACAAGAGTAGTGGTATGTGTGTGGGTCCGTAAAGAGGACAAGAGTAGTGTTATATGTGTGGGTCCGTAAAGAGGACAAGAGTAGTGGTATGTGTGTGGGTCCGTAAAGAGGACAAGAGTAATGTTATGTGTGTGTGTGGGGGTCCGTAAAGAGGACAAGAGTAGTGGTATGTGTGTGTGTGGGGGTCCGTAAAGAGGACAAGAGTAGTGGTATGTGTGTGGGTGGGGGTCCGTAAAGAGGACAAGAGTAGTGGTATGTGTGTGGGTCCGTAAAGAGGACAAGAGTAATGTTATGTGTGTGTGGGTCCGTAAAGAGGACAAGAGTAGTGGTATGTGTGTCTGTAAAGAGGGACAAGAGTAGTGGTGGCTGTGTGGGTGGGGGTCTCGTAAAGAGGACAAGAGTAGTGGTATGTGTGGGTCTCGCAAAGAGTGACAAGAGTAATGTTATGTGTGTGTAAATCAAAATATGGTCAAGAGTAGTGGTATGTGTGTGTATCCGTAAAATATGACAAGAGTAGTGTTATATGTGTGGGGTCTCGTAAAGTGACAAGAGTAGTGGTATGTGTGTGTGGGTCTGCAAAGAGGACAAGAGTAGTGTTATGTGTGGGGTCCGTAAAGAGTGACAAGAGTAGTGGTATGTGTGTGGGGTCTGTAAAGAGACAAGAGTAATGTTATGTGTGGGTCTGTAAAGAGGACAAGAGTAGTGGTATGTGTGTGTCTGCAAAGAGGACAAGAGTAGTGTTATGTGTGGTCCGCAAAGAGGACAAGAGTAGTGGTATGTGTGTGGGGTCCGTAAAGAGTGGACAAGAGTAGTGTATGTGTGTGGGGTCCGTAAAGAGGGACAAGAGTAGTGGTATGTGTGTGTGGGTCCGTAAAGAGGACAAGAGGGTATGTGTGGGTCCGTAAAGAGGGACAATAGTAGTGTTATGTGTGGGTTCGTTAGGGAGGACAAGAGTAGCGTTATGTGTGGGGTCCGTAAAGAGGGACAAGAGTAGTGTTATGTGTGTGTGGGTCTGTAAAGAGGACAAGAGTAGTGGTATGTGTGGGTCTGTAAAGAGGGACAAGAGTAGTGGTATGTAAAATCCTTTATAAGTAGTGGTATGTGTGTGGGTCTGTAAAGAGGGACAAGAGTAGTGGTATGTGTGTGGGTCTGCAAAGAGGACAAGAGTAGTGTTATGTGTGTGGGTCCGTAAAGAGGACAAGAGTAGTGGTATGTGTGTGGGTCCGTAAAGAGGACAAGAGTAGTGGTATGTGTGTGGGTCCGTAAAGAGGACAAGAGTAGTGGTATGTGTGTGGGTCCGTAAAGAGAACAAGAGTAGTGGTATGTGTGTGGGTCCGTAAAGAGGACAAGAGTAGTGGTATGTGTGTGGGTCCGTAAAGAGGACAAGAGTAGTGTTATGTGTGTGGGTCCGTAAAGAGGACAAGAGTAGTGGTATGTGTGTGGGTCCGTAAAGAGGACAAGAGTAGTGGTATGTGTGTAGGTCCGTAAAGAGGACAAGAGTAGTGGTATGTGTGTGGGTCCGTAAAGAGGACAAGAGTAGTGGTATGTGTGTGGGTCCGTAAAGAGGACAAGAGTAGTGGTATGTGTGTGGGTCCGTTAAGAGGACAAGAGTAGTGGTATGTGTGTGGGTCCGTAAAGAGGACAAGAGTAGTGGTATGTGTGTGGGTCCGTAAAGAGGACAAGAGTAGTGTTATGTGTGTGGGTCCGTAAAGAGGACAAGAGTAGTGCTTTGTGTGTGTGGGTCCGTAAAGAGGTGAAGTGTTGTGTTATGTGTGTGGGGGTCCGTAAAGAGGACAAGAGTAGTGTTATGTGTGTGGGGGTCCGTAAAGAGGACAAGGGTAGTGGTATGTGTGTGGGTCCGTAAAGAGGACAAGAGTAGTGTTATGTGTGTGTGGGTCCGTAAAGAGGACAAGAGTAGTATTATGTGTGTGGGGGTCCGTAAAGAGGACAGAAAGTGATATCATAAGTTATCAAAACAAGAAAATTGGAATGCACTTTAAAATGGCCGTCTCGGAAAGTTGGAGACTGAACGTATGATCTTTAAGACCAGAAAAATGAAAGTATTCCGTTTTCTCCGTATTTTCTAGGAGAAAACAAAGTAATATCCAAGAGGAGACCTCTCGATTGATGGGGGAAAATGGTTGAAACTTGATAATAACTCACAATTTCCCCAATTAGTCCTTAGATTTAACCACCAACTTTGTTTCAACAAAAATCGAAATGTTAGCATTGCGCATAACTAAATATTTATATACATGTACGAGTATAGCGTTTATTTGTTTGATTCGATTGATAATCCCACAAAATTTGGATTTATCAAAACTTTCCAAAAGAAATCGAACCTGTTGGCATTTCGTCGCCCTCAAAACAGAAAAAAAATACATACAGCTTTGAAAGCTTTGCAAAGATACCATATTTTGTCAAATGGTCCGAGTTCTTTCTACAGAATAAAAATCATTTTAAAAGCTCAGAAAAAGAACCAATCGTTGATCTTACAAGTTGATTAGGACGTTGCGGGTTTGTGGGCTCTATTGTTGGATACGAATTTATCCCGTTTGCACTGTGTCGTGCCACGTGACATTATGTTTAGTGATAGTGCCATCTGGAACATTGTCGTAAAAATGAAGGTGTTATAGGCTATATTTGCAAGGAGCATTACCTTAAGTTTGATAGATGTGGTAAAAGCTGTAGCATACATTCGTAATGTTTAGACTAATAGTTTTGGCCTACTAGTCCTCGAGCGAAAATTACTTATGTTGAAAGTATTACAAACTGTTTTGAGTATAAATGCCACGACACCGGTTTATCAAATTTCGTGTGTGATCTTTGATAGACTACTTTGGCACCTTCTTAACAGGTTTTCGTCTCAGGGCGTCACTCAAACTGGTGCTGAACGAAAAGTTCTTTAATCCTGATGTATAGCATATGGTCTGTCGCTTGGAAAGAATGTAGTGCATTTACTGGTAAGGAACTAAGGAGGGCATGGAAAGGTATGCTGGCAACCGCAACATGATTGAATTACTGGAAACGGGGAAACCCCCAATCCAACAAAAAAAACAACAACCAAAGTTAACCTATGCGGCTAGTAGTGCTAGTACCAGATTTCCTGCGACCAGCTTGATATAGCCATCTGCTATCCGAAAAACGGCCATATAGGTCTATAGTCTACAATAAGGAAATTTGTTTTAGGATAAATTTGAGAGCAACAAACGACATTAATTTTCAGGTTGTTGAAAGGCACACGTCACGTGTGATATAAGGATATTATACACACATTCTGGTTGTTGGGATTCTTCTTAGAGCCATTTGGAGTTAAGATCTTTCAGTCATCTACACACAAGCAAATCATCAATGTTACTTCGAGGGTTCAATGCAAGACTATAGTAAGTGCTTCATAAACATGAAGCACTTACTATAGTATTGCACTGAACCCTTGACTTGAAGCCTATGTAGGCCTTTTAATGCATCTATCTTCGTGCACTGACTATTCCTCTATCGAGTGTTACAGCTAGGAGATCATTGTCTTTCTATATTCTGCTTCTTGGGTACGAAACCAGTATTCACCTCGTCTGTGGTTAAAAAAAATCGCAACGTGGACCCTATCACTTGCGGGGTTCGAGCCCAAGACTCGTGTGTCCTGATGCCAGAATTCTTCTTATGGAGTACTGTCTCCGGCAGCTAGTCCAAGATCATTTATAGCTACAATCGAAAATATGATAGTCCCAATAATTAATTCCCGTGGAACACCACTTGTCACTGACCATACAACGTCCGATTTGCTCAATCCACAACCACCCTTTACGCACGGGTTGAAGGGAAGGGTTTCAATCCAAGAAAGAGTTTTCCCCCATTTTGCATTGGTGTTTATTTTTGTTAAGAATATATAGCTTTAGGTCTATGCCTACATCTGTGTAGCACGTGTATACACGCTATTATTGCAAATTCTTTGGACAAATCAAAGATGACTTAATTGTATTGTTTACTCCTCTCCCAACACGGAAAACTCTTCCTTCCGTGCGTGGTTTGTGCTATATTAATAGGTACTGTTCTTATGCTGACAGCGGTGAGCACACAAAAGTGTGGCTTCACAGCTTCTATTATTGAGAAAGTCATGGTTTGCATCGAGTAGATCTAGCCTACTAATTTGTAGTTTGTTCTTTATCGAACTTGAAATCACATGGCCCCTCTCCGCGTGGGTTCAACTCCTGAGAGGGATATGGATTTTCATGAGAGGCAGTCTCCCGACTGACTTACGGAATGCCGATGGTTCTACCCGCCTTGACCAGCCCTTATGGGCAGTTGAGTATGGGGTCTTCCTCCATCATTAAGAGTAGGGCATCGCTACATAACTGAAATAATGTTGATGTGATGTAAAACCCATATAAAATAAAATAAATTGTTCTTTATCATGTATATAGATCTATATCAATGCCCACTTTAAAGGTCTCATCATTGTATGTCTCTTGATGAAATAGCATCGGTTTCAAATCTATAAAGTCGATGTTTGTTTCTAGTGTGTTATTTAAAGCAATCATATAGAAACCATCGTACATGCCTGGCCGTCCTGTTTGACAGCTCATGAATGTAGGCTACCTAAATAGGGATACATAGTCGAAGGCGTTTAATTAAGATTTCAACCCCATTGTCAATGTGACATAACACTTGAAAAGACGTTTACAAATCGATACTTCCTTTCATCGCAATTATTTATACTCATATGTTATTTCAGAGACATGTTATCTATGTCTCTGGTTATTTCGAGATTTCGTTAACACGTGCAGTCGCATCAGTTTGCTGTCATGGTGATGCTGAGTAAATATCACGGAGTATGTGAATAAAACGAAAGCCTCCACTGAGTAATCAAAACAAAAATAAACTACTTCCTGATTTAATTGTGTTAAAATCATGATTTTATGACGCACCAAATGCCCAGCTGATTGACCAAATAGCAGGAAAATTAACGGATATAGGTTAAGCTAAGAGCTTTAACCAGAAGGTAAATAAATTTCACGATTGTAAGGAACAAGGAACAAGTATGCCAATTTGCCTAGGGCGAAAAGACGAAATTGAGTGACAAAAAATGTCATATATTCTCGATTTTAGAGTCACGCAAGTACACGTACCTGTACTTCTGTGCTATTGACAATGTCACCTGTTAATTTCTTATGTAAGTTGGATATAGAAACGTTATAATAAAGTGTCCTATATTCTATTAATGATCGTATACCAGCCAGAAATAGGGATTATTTAGAATGCATAGATCAGATCATCTGCAAGTAAGTCTTTTTTCTGTCAGCTTCTACTCTATCTATCTACCTGTCTTTTGATTATAACAGGAAAGTTGATTCTATTGATATTCTGCTTCCTGATTAAAACCAGTATTTACACCATATGTGGATTAATGAAAGGACACAAAGTGGACCCGCTTCTCACAGAACTAAACCCATGGCCCTTGTATCCTGAGGTCAACACTTAACCCCTGAACAGCTATCCTTCATTTTTGTGGGGCATTTGCTGCACTGTCATTAAGGTTGACAATGATGCTATGGCACACACAATTTAGTGACATTGATATAGACAGATAGGAAAAAGGATTTGAGAAATGGAGATTTCATAATCAGATAAAGATAGTTAAAGGAGAGGAAAGAATCATAAGTATGAGTTTGACTCTTTTGAATAAGACTAATCAAACTGGGGAGGCTCTTCTGGGGTGCAAGACCCCAATAACACAGTTCAGTTGTCATATAAGCCTACAGGCAGTCTGTAGAGGGTTACTCGAATCACCGAAACACCGGAATACCCCTGAGATATAGGCTAACAAGAGTTCTCAAATTTTGTCATAATACCAATTACCTTAACAGTGTACATAAAAGGATGTAAGAGGTATATCAAGCTGAGTGATATCTTTTTCAAAGATAATTTTTGACGTATTAAATGCTATTGGTTATCGAGTACGAAAAAATTAAAGTTTAAACAACTTGCCTTTACTAATGTATTACCGTAATACTTATGCTTATGCATGTTCCGCATGTAAGGTGAGCCTAGTGCTAATCAATTAATAATTAGCATGGCTACTTTTTGAACATCAGCTGTGAACAAAAAACTAGATTTTAGATCAAAAGTATTTGGTATATCATTTGAAATTCTACTCTAGTCTTTCGAATTATAACCAAAAGATTCGGCTAACATAATCAAAGTTGAGCTGAATCAACGAGCAAAAGAAATGGCTTGTACATCAAAAGCTTCAATGAATTTACGTTGTCGGAGAAAGTCAAAACAAAGAGTAATCCTGTTTTACAAAAGGGTGTTTTGGTGTTACTTTGTTTTTAAGGGGTATTCTGGTGTTTAGGTGGTATTACGGTATTTCGGTGAATCATGTGACTGGTTTGTAGATAGTAATTAGAATGAGGGGTTTCTTCTTGAAATCTTTTTAGTTGTGGATTCTAAATTAAGATGCTATAAGTAAGGATTGAGTTTACAAGTGCAACATTGTTTATAATTTTGTTGGTTCTGAATTCTTAATAGATCCCTCTTTATATGAAGCCTAGTATGCTGTAAGCTTTTTTGACCTTTTTGTTGATATGAGAATTCCACCCCAAGTATGACTAGGTGAGGGTAGTCTGTAAAAGATTCAATTGTCAGCTTCATTCCATAGAGTTTGTAGTTACTGACTCCTCTTATTTTTATCTGGTGACCTTAAAGATGCTACTCTTTTGGAGATGAGAATTCATAATCAGGGTCTTCAAACTCAATTTTTGGACGGAAATCTTCTGTTTTGAAATTTATTTCTGTATTTTATAGATTGATTTTGGTCATTCTTAAGATTGATGCAATTTTTTTGTGATAAATTTTAAGGGGGGTTGATAAGGGGGGGGTGGGGGGGGGTGTTGTGTGTGGGTTATGGTTTAATTCTGTCTTTCAAATCCAAAATTACATCTGAAAATTCACCATTTAAGGATGAATTTATAAATAAAATAATCAACAGCCTCCTGTGGCTATACTTTCACACCCCTCCCCCACATTCAGTACCTGAGCACACGGAAAAAAATTCTGGGGAAGACCCTGTCTGGGCTGAGTATCATGATTATCAAAACTGAGATAAAAGGGACGGTATCAGTGACTGTGGTGATTATCAGGAAGGAAGTAGTTTTGATATGTTATCAAAAGAATCCACATAGATAACCAACATTGAAATATTGTAAATTCAAGATGTCAGTTATGTTTGTGTAAAACTACACCAAGCTCTGTCCTTAAAACATCTGATTATTTGTTTTGCTGCTCTTTTGTAAAATACATATTAAAAAAAAAAAGCTGTTAGACTTTTTGCACTTAAGATAGCTAAAATCCAGGAGCTTCAGGTCCCTGGTCCCCAACGTTATTCAAGGGGTCAAGTGAACCTGCATTCCCCAACATAGGATAATTGGAATCGTTTTGAAATGCTGCATGTAAAAGACCTTATCCCTTGGCATGCTGGGTTATTTTTTTAAAAATGGATTTTTGTGCCATCTGATTTCCAAAACCTTAGATATCGGCTTAATTTTGATAGGAAAGATACTCAGAGTAGCAAACAGGTAAGATTACAGACCAACCGCCAATTAACGTCTGGATCTTACCTGTTTGCATAAGCATGAAGTTGGTTCCAGTACTGTAAACGTTTATACACCCTTCTTACAAATACTCTATTTGTAATTTATAATAAATTCCCACAAGTTCTTGATGAAAATATTGTGAAAAAGAACTTTCATCTGTTTTCAGTATGGCAAGCGTTGTTGACAAATTGAAGAAGAGAGGAAAAAGTGGTTCCACATCCTCCGAGTGGTCACGTACAGGGAGTTTCTTACACAAACCAGATCGGGGATGGATTCATCCAGATGAACAGTTAGCAACAGCTGCAGGCATTTGTTACGGAGTGAGAGTAAGTCTGGTTTCCTTCATCCTAAGCATGCTGGGTAATTTTTTAAAATTAGATTTTTAGTGTCGTCTGCTTTCTGAAATCTCAAATATCTGCTTAATTTTGGTGAGGAAAGATACTCACAGTAGCAAATAGATTAGATCACAGGCCAGCCACAAATTTACTTGTTGGCTGGCCTGGATCCTTTAAATAATCATAAAGGTGGTTCAAGCACTATAAGGGTTAAATTGGGAAGAGGGCTAGGCCGGCTAGGCCTGTTAAAGGCCTTTTAGGAAATTGTATCGATGAAATAGTTGAATTTGGAAACCAAAAAGGTTGAGGTGACTTTAGTTTTGGGGAAAACTGCATGATTCTTGAAGAAATTTCCAAAAGGAAAGATGCCTTTTATTGGCCCCAATTATATGAAGAGAAACACCCTGTAAGAGGGACTTGTTTCATAGATTAGGGGTCTGAATTTATATTTATGGGGTTAGCAGATGTCCAGATTTTGTTAAAATTTGGAGTAAGAAGCATTTTTAAGACTTGCATAGTGATGATGTTGTATTTCATAAATTAAATTGTAAATCCGGTTTTGTGGGTACTCCAATGCTCCAATGGAGACAATCCTTTTGAGTTGCTATAATAAGAATACATTGTATAGGGATTTTTGAATGAATGAAAAAATAATCTTAATCTCTGAGAAAGTGAAAGTCTAGACTTATGAAATATAAAAAAGGACAAAGACATAAATGTATATAGAGAAAGTGCATAGAGGAAGTAACGTAGTGGTTAATTGTTTTATTAAGTGGATATACCAATAAGTGTTTTCCCCATGACCAGTAATTGACCTTTATATTAAAGACGTAAATACCTTTTTAGACAATTTTTCTGTTTTATTGTAGGAACAGTTCACTTATTCATGGCAGGGAATTGACATTTTATTAAATTGTTTTGAGCTCTTAGGTTCTAAAATTTTTCTCATTGTAATACCTAAAAAAAATGGCTTTAACTGTATTTGTTCTTTTTTATAAGCATTTGATAAAAGTGTGATTTCTTTAGATAACTTTAAGGTCCTGTGTAGCAGAGAGGTTAAGGTGACTTTACTAGAACTTAGGGGTCCTAGGTTTAAGCCTCACTTTTACCTGATTTTGTAGGAGTGTTTTAGCCCTAACCTAGTACTGGTGTATCTAGGAAAACAGTTGATGTTGACACAGCATGAACCTGAAATATATACGCAAACAAATTTGAAATAATTTAATATGCATAAACATAAATGTAGATGAGATTGTTAGTTAAGACAACTTAGATACTATTTCTACATGTTCAATGTTTTTTTTCTACTCTATGGGACTTACTATCATGGCCAAGTGGTTAAAGTACAGAACTTGAAATTGCATGGCCCTTCTCAGAGAAGGTTTATTTGTTTTAATGCGTTTGTAGCCTGAGCTGATTTAACCATTTCTCTGTTATTCCATACTTTAAAACATTTTGCAAAGACCATGTTCACACTTATAATTATTAATTTATCCATTTATCCCCATGTTTACTATTATATACTGTATTGCACACACAAGATGTAATTCCGTCATATACTGTTGTTGTCAATTTGGACCAATGGCAAGTTTCGATATTGGTGAATGGGTTTAATGGCTTAGACTAATTGATAATAAAAGGTTTTAATACAATTAAAGATTTCAAATACATGTATGTGTAATAATGAATTATACGAATTCACATGAACTCTTTTTTTCAGTATATTGGTTGCCTTGAAGTGCGGGAGTCCATGAGATCACTTGACTTTGACACAAGAACAGCACTAGCTAGGTATCTAAAACTACTCATAACCAAAATCTAATGAGGTCTTTATAAGATGGAATTTTAGGATATATTACATCATGTATTTAAAAAGCCTGCACTCTTATCCTGTATTGTGGGTACACTCTTATCCTGTATTGTGGGTACACTCTTATCCTGTATTGTGGGTACACTGCACTCTTATCCTGTATTGTGGGTACACTGCACACTTATCCTGTATTGTGGGTACACTGCACTCTTATCCTGTATTGTGGGTACACTGCACTCTTATCCTGTATTGTGGGTACACTGCACTCTTATCCTGTATTGTGGGTACACATTAGAATGAACTTTCTGGGGTTATTCTTTTTGAAGGGGCCTCCGTGGCCTAGTGGTTAGAGTACAGACCTTGAAATCATATGGCCCCTCTCCGCGTGTGTTCAAATCCTGAGAGGGATATGGATTTTCATGAGAGGCAGTCTCCCGACTGACTTACTGAATGCCGATGATTCTACCTGCCTTGACCAACCCCTATGGTCAGTTGAGTATGGGGTCTTCCTCCATCATTAAGAGTCGGGCATCGCTACATAACTGAAATAATGTTGATGTGATGTAAAACCCATATAGAAAAAAAATATTCTTTTGAGCACCCACAATTAGTACTCTCTAGTATAAGACGTGTCTAATAGTTTTTGAAATTCTTCATGTAAAGGACAGATAAGATAAATAGATGATAGATTGGTAAATAAATATTTGGCATAAACTGTACAGTATTAGTCATAGAATTATTTAACAATAACATCAGGTACATCAAGATATTAACATACATACATATAAACAGGTAAATAGTCTAATTTGAAAAGAGACCCAGCCAGTCATTATCCAGAACATTTTTTAATGGTTCTGTTTTTCTTCTTCAAAACCTTTATCATTCGTAAACGAGACAAATACAAAACAGTTAAATGTGTTCCCATAATAAAGGATTTCCAAAATAGATTTTTAGACACTTTGTAAATGGCTTCAAACTCCTCCTTCTCCTTAACTCTGATCCATACACACTTGGGATTTTATTTTGCACTAAATACAGTTTAATTATAATGATTGAAATCACCAATAACACATTAAACCCTAATAAGATAAGAAGTTAGATAAGATCGCATATTAGGGTCTTAAAAGTATACTATTGCTCAGAAAAACTGCAAACTGGGTAATATGAGATATTAATTATGATAAAATATGTTGAAACATAGCGAAAAACCACAGGATCATGACAATATAAGGCCTGCACTATTTATTATTTATTTTTCAAAGTGCTATTTTCATAAATTTGGTGCCTACCTATTTAACTTCATTGTTTACATTTGAGTAGCATCTAAAATAGCAAGGAGCCCTCGGATTAGTGATTGACAACCACCTGGTTAGAAATATCATGTGAAATACATAAAAATACTGTAACTTATCCAATATTAATACCATTTACATTCAAAATGGAGAATTTCTTGGGTTATATTTGTTCCCAAAGTTTCTCGGCTGACATTGTTTCATCGCTTATTGTATAAAAACCTTGTAGTATTCACTCTTTTAAAAGCACCATGTGGACGTGTTACAGTCTCAAACCCTCCATAGAAGTTAATTTAAAGTACTTTTTAAGTTAATTTTCAATTATTCTAGAACTTTCACAATTAAAGTGAAAATGAGTGCAAGTATGGCTTTAATATTTTACAAAAATGATGGAACACATCTTACTTTGTTTGGATTGATTAGAATATTCTTGCTGTGATGATTTGAGCTAGAAGCCACAAAAAAAGCCCTAATTTTAGAATCAGTTTGCATGAAAGAAACACTGGTGGCGCCCCTATTAGTCTTGTATGTAAAATTGAGAATGTATGCATTCAGACTCTACCCCAGGATCTCTCCCTTCAATAGTAATGCTCTTCCTAACAAAATGTCGAAGCCAACTTTACAAGGTGTTTTTTTGTTCCCAATACAATTTCTGACCTCTTGTCAAACTGTGTGTTTGAAGTGATATTTGTCTTTTAGGGAGGCCATTAACAGAGTTAGTGAAGCAGCAGGGTTAAAAACAGCCAGCAAAAGAAAAAAGGTAATTATATTAATGTTTTCTAGCTGTCCCTTAATAATAACTTTTAAAAGGCCTGACAGTAGATAGTTTCTAAACCCATTTTGATTGAGGATATATTTCTATAATGATATACCATCAAATCAAAGTTTAATTGATGCCTGGTCATTGCTTTGAATCTGACTTAATAGTTTTCTGAAATGTCATTTTATTCAAAGATATTTTTTTTTAAAAAGATTAAACTCGCAATCTGTGTGATAGTCCTTTTAAAACCTATATGTATGATATGTATGAAGGATTATACATGCTTATGATTTCATCTTTACTACTAACAGGTTGAGAAGAGGATTGGGAAGATGTTGAGTGATACACCAATGATGCAGTTTGCAGGATCAAATGTCAATTTGACTATTACAGTTGATAGTATTAACTTGATGGTGATGGAGTCAGGGGAGGTAATTGTTTTAAGGGGTGTTGCATGGTTGTGTTTCTTTTGCTTCTTTGTCTTGTGAGGTTTTGAACACATAAGTTTTTTATTCATATCTTAATCATAGGGCCACAATCAAGGACTGAAGATCTCAAACTTTACAGCCCATAGATTCAATTCCAGCTTTTAAGGCCTACCACCAATACACACAGAATGATGTGTCTACATACAGTTACAGAAAATGAGTGAAGTGTCAAATATCAAATAGACAAATGCATTTAACAGAACTTTAATGCATAGAAAATGGATACAGAATACCAATGAGTATCCTGCATGATCCAGCATTTAAGATGGCCATTTATGAATTATGTAGTTAGAGTATTAAGTCACACCAATACCTCTGGAAACTTGGTGCTCTAGCTTATTACTGGTGAATACAGGAAAACTTTATAATTGAAAAATTGTGGCAGAGCATGAAAGCAAATATATGATAAATGGAAATAGCAATGAGTAATAATTTTGTGAAGCAACATAGGGAAATATGTAGATAATAATTATCCTCTTTCTTTCTTGCTTTCTTAAAGTTATTTGACCTTTCATCACAATGACATAGAAATAATTATACAAGTATGTCGAAGTGAGCATTTCTAAAGAAATGTGTAGATATTTTCTTTTATTACAGGTAATTGCCAATCATCTGATGCCAGGTATATCTTTTGCGTCTGGAGGAGATGCAGTAAGTCTAGATCTCATTTTGTAATTCATTCGTTGTTAACTGATTTTAACTTACAAGTTTGAGCGAACTTTTTCTCACATTGATGAATGATAGAAAAGAGAAAAGATTTGTAATTAGACTTATCCAAAAATTGAACAATCTGCAAAGGGGACTCAAATCTAAGATAAGTTGAAAGATATTATTCTGAAAGTGTTTTGGAAGCATAGAAATTTAGGTTGGATGACAAGAAATTACACCTAAAAGTGATTTTTCATTTCATATTGATTTGATATCTTCTACAGAAGATCAACAGTGTTGTTTTAGAATTGCTTGTGTACAAAGAAATCTCAACATCTACAACAAAGATGTGTGACTTGCTTTTAGAACTTTTTCTGTGGAGTTAGAAATATTAGTTTAAATGATTTAATGTAAGTGGTAATCATGATTTAACCATGATTTTATTTCTTGCAGGAAACACTGGATTTTGTTGCCTATGTGGCTAAAGATGAGATGGCTGGCAGGGCGTGCCATGTGTTAGAATGTGGCGGAGGGTTGTCAGAAGATGTCATCACCACCATAGGGCAGGCGTTTGAGCTCCGCTTTAAGGAGTACCTGAAGAAACAGCCTAAACCAGTGAGAGTGCCTGACAGGTATGGGTTTTGATTTACTTTTAAAGTATTTCCAATAAGGTAAATTGAGGGTTCAATGCAGAAATATTGTCTGACCTTCACTTTAAGCAGAGACTTGATATATATTTTCCCCATTGTGCTTTGTACCATAAATTTAATTGACCGTTCTTCCCAATTCCCAAGTACAAAATTACCAAAGTGACTATGAAAAAATATGTCTAAAACAGTCTTAAATAGCAAAATGTGAAAAAGAAAAACCTTGAATGATCTATAAAACTTTCTCAAATTAAAAAAAAAAAAGAAAGTTAGTTTGAATTTAGTAATTCCTGAAAGATTTTCCATTTTAAAGAAAAACTGCAACTTTTCCTTGTGGTACCAGACCTATTTCCAAAATTTAAAAATTAAAAAAAAATCACAGCACAGTTATTTCAACAAATGTTCACCTAAACAGATATGACTGGGCACTCATTAGACTCATCTCACTAGAATGTTTCTGACTAGTACCCACATGTGATAGTAAGAAGAAATAAAGGAGAAAGCATGGGGTATACTTCTCTTTTTAGAGCTCTGTTGATGTTAATTGAATTAAATGTTTATATATCTTTATTTCAGATTGGAGCAGTCCATTCAGGAGGGAGATGCCTGGGGAGAGAATGATGAAGACAATGAGTATTATAATGACAACCCAAATGCACAGCCCCCTTCCCCCCAACAATCACGAATATCAGTGCCATCAGAATACGCTTCCCCACCCTCAAACTTGCCCGTGAGTTTATCCGGCATGCATTTTTCTGTCTTGGTGCATTAACCCAAATAAATTTGTTGTTCGGTGTCTATATTGTATGCATAAGCAGATGATGACAGAAGAGTGGTACATGTGACATACTCCTCTTTAGTTTAGTCATATTTTATTTTATGAGTAATTTTCTGTTCATCTTATCTTTGGTCTGAGAAATGTTAAGCAGAGTGTAATCCACATAATAGGTGATCTATATATTCATTCATTACTCTATGAAAATTTTAAGACATATAGCAAACTTAAAACCTGTGTAAACAGAACAAATTGATTCATACTTTTATAAAAACTTCAGTTTCAAAGATGTCTATTTCTTCATGATATCATTACTGCAAAATATACTGCCTAAAACAACCTGTTGTGTTTACTGCTTTTATTTCCACTAGAAAGAAATGAATTAAGAAATATTTGGCCAGTTGACAAAACATCTCAAAATTGATATATTCATATTACAGTTATGCCTATGAAAGGTTTTACAAACTTTTGACAAACAAATAGATTGCTTTCAAAAGCTCCCATTGTAAATAATGCTTCCAATAGCTTTTATCATGAAAACTGCTTTCAATAGCTCCTATTGTGAAAACTTCTTTCAATAGCTCTTATTGTAAGAAGAGCTTCAAATAGCTATTTTTGTAAAACTGCTTTCAAAATCTTGTTTTGAAGATTGCTTTCAATAGCTTTTAATGTGAGAATGTTCTCAATAGCTTGTAATGTGAGAATGTTCTCAATAGCTTTTATTGTGAGAATGTTCTCAATAGCTCTAATTGTGAAAAATGCTTTCATTAGCTCTTATTGTGAAAAATGCTTTCACTAGCTCTTATTGTGAAAAATGCTTTCAATAGCTCTTATTGTGAAAAATGCTTTCACTAGCTCTTATTGTGAAAAATGCTTTCACTAGCTCTTATTGTGAAAAATGCTTTCAATACCTCTTATTGTGAAAAATGCTTTCAATAGCTATTATTGTGAAAAATGCTTTCAATAGCTATTATTGTGAAAAATGCTTTCAATACCTCTTATTGTGAAAAATGCTTTCAATAGCTCTTATTGTAAGAATGGCTTCAAATACCAGTAGCTCTTATTGTGAAAAATGCTTTCAATAGGTCTTCTTGTGACAACTGCTTTCAATAGCTGTTATTGAGAAAACTGTGTTCAATAGCTGTTATTGAGGAAACTTCTTTCACTAGCTCTTATTGTGAAAAAAGCTTTCAATAGCTCTTATTGTAAGAATGGCTTCAAATACCAGTAGCTCTTATTGTGAAAAATGCTTTCAATAGCTCTTATTGTGAAAAATGCTTTCAATAGGTCTTATTGTGAAAAATGCTTTCAATAGCTGTTATTGAGAAAAATGCGTTCAATAGCTGTTATTGAGAAAACCTCTTTCAATAGCTGTTATTGTTAAATAAAAGCTTCAAATAGCTCTTATGTTAAAAAATGCTTTCAATAGCTCTTATTGTGAAAACTGCTTTCAATAGCTCTTTTTGTGAAAACTTCTTTCAATAGCTCTTATTGTGAAAAATGCTTTCAATAGCTCTTTTTGTGAAAAATGCTTTCAATAGCTCTTATTGTAAGAATGGCTTCAAATACCAGTAGCTCTTATTGTGAAAAATGCTTTCAATAGCTCTTTTTGTGAAAAATGCTTTCAATACCTCTTATTGTGAAAAATGCTTTCAATAGCTCTTTTTGTGAAAACTGCTTTCAATACCTCTTATTGTGAAAAATGCTTTCAATAGCTCTTTTTGTGAAAACTTCTTTCACTAGCTCTTATTGTGAAAAAAGCTTTCAATAGCTCTTATTGTAAGAATGGCTTCAAATACCAGTAGCTCTTATTGTGAAAAATGCTTTCAATAGCTCTTATTGTGAAAAATGCTTTCAATAGGTCTTATTGTGAAAAATGCTTTCAATAGCTGTTATTGAGAAAAATGCGTTCAATAGCTGTTATTGAGAAAACCTCTTTCAATAGCTGTTATTGTTAAATAAAAGCTTCAAATAGCTCTTATGTTAAAAAATGCTTTCAATAGCTCTTATTGTGAAAACTGCTTTCAATAGCTCTTTTTGTGAAAAATGCTTTCAATAGCTCTTATTGTGAAAAATGCTTTCAATAGCTCTTTTTGTGAAAAATGCTTTCAATAGCTCTTATTGTAAGAATGGCTTCAAATACCAGTAGCTCTTATTGTGAAAAATGCTTTCAATAGCTCTTTTTGTGAAAAATGCTTTCAATACCTCTTATTGTGAAAAATGCTTTCAATAGCTCTTTTTGTGAAAACTGCTTTCAATAGCTCTTATTGTGAAAAATGCTTTCACTAGCTCTTTTTGTGAAAAATGCTTTCAATACCTCTTATTGTGAAAAATGCTTTCAATAGCTCTTTTTGTGAAAACTGCTTTCAATAGCTCTTATTGTGAAAAATGCTTTCACTAGCTCTTATTGTGAAAAATGCTTTCAATAGCTCTTATTGTGACAAATGCTTTCAATAGCTCTTATTGTGAAAAATGATTTCAATAGCTCTTTTTGTGAAAACTGCTTTCAATAGCTCTTATTGTGAAAAATGCTTTCAATAGCTCTTTTTGTGAAAAATGCTTTCAATACCTCTTATTGTGAAAAATGCTTTCAATAGCTCTTATTGTGAAAAATGCTTTCAATAGCTCTTATTGTGAAAAATGCTTTCAATAGCTCTTATTGTAAGAATGGCTTCAAATACCAGTAGCTCTTATTGTGAAAAATGCTTTCAATAGCTCTTTTTGTGAAAAATGCTTTCAATACCTCTTATTGTGAAAAATGCCTTCAATACCTCTTATTGTGAAAAATGCTTTCACTAGCTCTTATTGTGAAAAATGCTTTCAATACCTCTTATTGTGAAAAATGCTTTCAATAGGTCTTCTTGTGACAACTGCTTTCAATAGCTGTTATTGAGAAATCTGCGTTCAATAGCTGTTATTGAGAAAACTTCTTTCAATAGCTGTTATTGTTAGAAAAAAGCTTCAAATAGCTCTTATGTTAAAAAATGCTTTCAATAGGTCTTCTTGTGACAACTGCTTTCAATAGCTGTTATTGAGAAAACTGCGTTCAATAGCTGTTATTGAGAAAACCTCTTTCAATAGCTGTTATTGTTAGAAAAAAGCTTCAAATCGCTCTTATGTTAAAAAATGCTTTCACTAGCTCTTATTGTGAAAAAAGCTTTTAATTGCTCTTATTGAGAGATACGCCTCCAATAGCTCTTTTTGCGAAAGGAGCTTTAATAAGCAATGGAAGTCAGGGTTTGTTCACTGGTCAGTTAAAATACATATGCATTTCCCCTTTGATACAATTGTCTCCCAATGTTTTACACACGAAGATAAACAGTAAGGGTTATTACATCCGGTTCCTTTGCTGATGGCTTTGATTTTAACCGAATTAAAATTTTATATAAAGAAATGTTTGGTTATAGTTTCATAGCTATTGTTAAATAAGACTGTGAATTTAGACCTGAAATTGGTCTAATTAGTGAAGCGCCACAGGCATTAAATATCATTTAACCTTATTCTGGTCATCAAACTATGTTTTAAATTCTTTGACTGCAGGAAGACTCTATTAATGAAAAAAGTAGCTTCTAAGTACAATGTACATGTAATGTTCTTGGTGTAACAACATTCTGTAATAAGATCCTGGAAAATGTGTACCTATACTCTGTTTAGAGCATTCTGTTGGATTTGATTTTGATACTCAAATAGAGTAGTAGATGGCAGTTTTAAAGTAGAAACATACATTTTTCTTTGTGAAACTGACAAAATAACAATTATGATAAAAAGAAAAATTGTTTTTTTGCACACCACCTCTTTTGTTGCATCATTCATTTAGTCATTTGGGGGCTTCTGTGGCCTACTGGATAATATGCAGAACTTGAAATCACATGGCCCCTCTTCGTGTGGGTTCAAATCCTGATAGGCATTTCATGTTCATGAGAAGCAGTCTTCCGACTGACTTACTGAGTGTCGATGGTTCTACAAGGCTTGACCAGCCCTTATGGGCATTTGAGTACTGGGTCTTCTTCCATCATTAAGAGACAGGCATCACAACATAACTGAAATAGCATTGATGAGATGTAAAACATCATAAAAACAAACAAACAAACAAACAAACAAACAATTACGACAAAAAGGAAAGTAGATTTTTGCAAATAATCTCTCCTTTTTTCCACAATCATTCCTTTAGTCAGCTGGTGCAGTATGTTTTTTAACCTATTAGTTCATCTAAAAGCACATACCTGTTACATGATGGCAAGGTTTAATGGGAGAGATTCCCCTTTTGTCTGATTTATACAGGTGAGTGATGGGGTGTATTCCTCTGTGAAAGACCCATCCAATGCCTTTGTTTATGACACACCAAGAGACTTTCAGTTAATTGACTTCTCAGACACAAACGGAACCGCCGCATATGACAACTCTGCAGGTAGGCTGTAATTTACGTTCAGAATTGTGTGAAACATCAATGTTTTAAAAGCAAGGCTTGATTTTAGCCTCATAATGTTCTTTTTAGGCTATTTTGTAGCAAATGCTTTGATGAAATGTAGAATAGCTCCCTAGTTTAATTGAATTGCCAGGGTTACTGCATCTAATAAATTTATTTCATTAAGATTAAGATAGCAGTGTAGACATTTTCCTGTTATATTGAACACTTTCCTTCATATTGACTGTAATCATTTTTTTTTTCTAAATTCTTTCTAGTACATTAAGATAAATGCTTCTGTACAACTGTGGCAAATAAATCACTCATGCTTATATTATTAGGAAAATATCAGTTTTATACTTTTTATCCTTTTTTCCGCTGTTGCTTTTAAATCTATCAAGTCCCAAACACAGGGTTCTATGATTATCATGGGATCAGTGCTAGGAGATTACATAGTACTGACCCCATAATAAGTATAGACACCTATGGCCCCAAAGTTCAATTTGGGGGCTGGGTTAATGCATATAATATACAAGAACACCATGCGCTTTGTCCCAATTCTAGAAATAGTTTTGACTCCTATTGTATCTTCTTTATTTTCAGAGAAGAATGGTAATGGCAGAGATCTATTTGACCTTGAATCACCAGATCCAGGTATCTATGACAACTCAAAGTTGAAGTCACATGGTCAGTCTGCAACCAATGGCTCTTTAGATCCTTTCGATATGCGTAAGTGTTAGTAACAGATTGGTATTGTTGATTTCATTATCTTGACCTGATCTTAGTTATTTACTTCAGAAGATATTGTCTGCTTTAAAGGTTGTTTATTCAAGATACAGTTTGAACCAGAGAGTGTAGCAGGACCATTAGTGAGACTTTTACTGTTAGCAATTGATAAGACTTGCTTTACTGGTAGGGGTCCTGCGTGGCCCTGTGGTTAAGGTGACAGACTTAGACTCAGGGGCCCTGGGTTCGAGCTCCACAGACACCTCTGGTTTCATGATAGTGACCTTTGGCAAGTCATTTCAGAGCCCTAGGAATATCGAAGATAGCTGTTATATAACTAAGAGATTGTTGATATGGCATAGAACACTTTACAAATAGATTAATTTATCAATTAGTGGTAAAAGATCAAATTGTTAACTCTTTCTGTGAAGAGATACTGACTGTCCAGTTCAAAGGTTGGGGGTTTAATTCAAACCATTTTATTGCAGAACCATTCAATAATTCACTTCCCAATGGCCATTCAGACAAAAAGCCAGAGGAAGTTTCAAAAGGAAACACTGGGTCAACAGAGCAGGCAAAAAACACACCTTTATTTGAGGAATGGTTCCATGGAAACTTGACACGAAAAGAAGTAAGTTGCACATTTATTTCAGATAATATCCATACATACCGATTTTGAATTAAACAGAAATCTTCCTTAAGTCATTTAGTAAAACACTATGCATGTCTGTTTGGGAATTTCCAGGGGCACTTTGATGTGAAGCCTTTGTTTAAGAGAGTCATTAAATACTTTCCTCTTGACAGTGGTTATGTTTTCTCTTGATTCTGGCCACATTGGAAAAAACTATGACAAACTTGTTTTTTTTTTGTCAAAAAATATCTATGAAAGATTTCTCTGTGAAATTCATGTACATGCTTTTATCTTATCTATGATTCTCAGGCAGAGAAGTTATTACTGCAAGATGGTGATTTCCTTGTTAGACAGAGCTCGGCGGACACAAATCAGTATGTACTAAGTGGTAAACAGCATGGACAAGTCAAACACTTACTGCTTGTCGACCCAGAAGGAGTGGTATGTACCCTTGACAATTATTATTTTAATTTCATTTATCTACATTTGATGTAAGCACAATATTTTAAAATGTGTTTCGATATGGTAGCTTTCTCGCCTGTGCTTCCTGACACCACTTTCTAAGGTTCATCTTAAGCTTATACTTGCAGCAGGAGGAAATGTTAACAAAATTATGACAAAAGAAGAACTTTCTTATTATAAGCAATTAGTCTTTCTGCCTGTTTATTAAGTCATAGGGTGTCCTATACACTATGATTCTGTCTCCTTTTTCTATGGTCAATAGAATTAAGATATACTGAACTTTTGTATCAAATAGTTCTATAAACTACTTTGTAGACCCATGTTGTCACTCATTCAAATGTTTTAAACAAGACAGGTGTAATGGGTACCCATAGTGGTATAGTTTAGAGAAGAAACAAAGTGAGAGAATTTGGCAACAGAAATAATGTGTCTCTTATCTGGACTTTTACCATCAAGTAATACCTCATTGACATTTGAATTTATTTGAAATTGAATTAGAACTTAGAATACTACTTTTGAAAATATTAACTAATGCAGGTGAAGGGTAAAAAATCATTTTTCTGCAATGGTTTTATATATCCTGGGGCCTGTCTTACTAAAATGTGTTACTCTTTATTTTGTTTACAAAATTGTCCCTAAAATGCAAATGAATATGCAAATGTAACTTTGTTTTTGTGAAAGAAAACTATTATGCATTTAAAAGATAAGAAAAGAAGGTAGGACTAATTTTCTGTTTATGTCTAAGTTATTGCTTTTCTAAGGTACTCTTTTCAAACCTTTATTTACCTTAATCCTTATAGTGCTTGAACTGGCTTCATGCTTGTACATACAAGTAAGATTTAGGCTAGCCACCAGGTTGGCGGCTGGCCTGTGATCTAACTTGTTTGCTACTCTGGGTATCTATCCTCAACTAAATTAAGCAGATATTTAAGGTTTTAGAAAGCAGACGACACAAAAATCTATTTTTGGAAAATTACCCAGCATTCTTAGGGTTAGTGCGACAGCCCCCTGTCCAGCAGACCTGTATACCTCCATGATGTTTGGTTATCTCAAGTTTTGTCTCTTTCACAGGTTAGAACAAAAGATCATACATTCGAGAGCGTGCCACACTTAATCAACTTTCATCGGACACAAGATATTCCCATTGTTTCACAGGAGAGCGAACTTCACCTTAAACGACCAATCAGCAATAAGCTATCATTTATCTGATTTGGTCAAAGTTCTGTATAGTTTTTATACATGATTCCTGATTGGTCAAAATGACATTCATGAAATAAGTTGTTAGCTCTTTACCACTTGCAGACGCCATTTTTTAAACTTGTGAATAGATTGAAAAAGCATTGTGGCAAAGGAGAAATTTCTTGTGATAAGCAATTTCTTCTTTTGCCACGATGCTTTTTAAAAGTTTCTGCTGCAAGACCCAAAAATGTGTTGTTAGGTGGTAATGTGTTTATACTACGGGGAAACAAAAAAGAGGCATATCAAAGCCTTGTAATGTAGTATTTCACAATCTATGTTGTGAATCTTTTGATGAGTGTAAGCATCAGAATCGGCATAACACGATAATTCAAATGAACGCCCACAATTTTATATGTTTAGAGAAAAATCAAGTGACTACACAATAGATAATGCATAAGTGCCTTTTATCTATTGCTCTGTAGAATTGTACAAACATTTTTTTTTGGAACATTAACGATTTTCAGAAACAATCCTTCACCTTTCACAGTTCTCTAAAGTCATCAGCATCACCTGGGTACCGTTTTACTAAACAGTTTACGCTTAAGATTTGCGCAAGTGTAAAAGAACAGTTCCTCTTTTATCAATATTGGGTTAAGCAATATTGCAAAGTAACACATCATTGGAATCGTCTCTCCGATACGGAGAGACGCTTCCAATGACGTTTCACATTGCAATATTGTATTTTAATTGAAGATACTATCCATGTTTATCAATTATGACTTGCGCAAATATTTTCCGTAAATTGTTTAGTAAAACGGTACCCTGATGCTCCTTAAAAGGTTGTAATTAAGAATGATCGTAAGGCTTAGACATAATTGTACACATAAAATTATTTCCTGTATATACCTTAGTCATACTTTCATAAAATGTCTTTTCCTTACATCTTTCCCATGTAAAAAACAAGTTTTAATGCGCCTACACTAGAAGATTAAAGAAACCACTGTGACAAAAGAAGAAACTGCTCATGATTACCGATGTCTATTGTTACAATGGCATTTTTCAAAATATCACCTGTCTCCAATGTGACCAATAATCAATTATATTCCTGTGGGAAAGTAGTCTACAGTTTGCAAAAGGGGAAATTCCTTGTAAACGTATTTCAAAAACAACGGTTTGGAAATTATTGGGATAGACTTAAGTTCAGCATAGCGACTGAAGTCTGTGCAATCTTTTAGATATAAATGTACTTTTATCAAGGTTTTAATTGTATTTTACTTCAAGATTCAATAATGATTTATTATTAATTTTTAATTGATTAACGTATTGGTTACCAAAGCTGTAGTTTTTCATTTTTCTAGTTTTTTATCCCCTAAAAAATATTTTTTTAATGTCTCTAAATGAAAGTGTTTCTAGACTTAATTATTAATTCTACCACTTGTAGAATTTTTTTTTAAATGGAAGCAGGTGACTTAAGAAAAGGTTTGTAAACATGTGAAATTCTTTCAGTTCTGCTGTTGTGATATGTGAATAGATGGAAAAAGCATTGCGGCTAAAGGAGAAATTGCTTGTGACCAGCAATTTCTCCTTTTGCCACAATGCTTTTTAAAGGTTGTCTGCTGCAAGACACAAAAGTTATGGCATTGGTAATGTGTCAATATGCAACGTTAGAGTAATTTAATTGGTAGAAATAGATTTTTGTACGTAAAAAAGTAACTATCTTAATGGTTTAAAATTTCAAGAGCTCTGCTGTTACAATCTTGGGTAAAATGTGATTTTTATCTGCTAAAGATGGTTGCATACTGATAAAAACTTGTCCATTGTTTAGTGCAATATTAAAAGTATTGCTTCACATACATGTATGTGAAAGACTTATTAAAATCTTGCTTTGAACCCTCGTTGTGACAAGATTTATTGCCTTTGATCAATCACATATTTTGATAATCAAGAAAAGAGACATTTGGTTTAAAAGTCTGTGGTGTTCATTCATAGAATTTTGTTCATTTTGTATTAGATGACTGAAGAAATCAATGTGACAAAAGAAGAATTTCTCAAAATGTGGGATTTCCTTTTTTTGTTACAGGGTTTTTTACCCAATATCACATGTTACTTACATACTCAAATATTCTATTTTGTTGTTGTTTTAACTTTTTACCATATGTAGGGATATGGAATTGGTTTGGGTTGAAAAAACTTAAAGTTAACTTAAATTAAACTGTGCATGGTTTTTTGTCTGATTTGAGTGACTAATTAATTTTTTGTATTTTTTTTTGTATAATGCCAGACCAGTTCATTCATTATGCCAAGTTGATAATCAATGTAAATATCGACTAAGATAATTTTCGCTAAGTGTTTACTACTCATCTGGGGAGAACCTTTCCTTTAATCAGATGAGTGCATACAATCATGTATGGAGTTTTAATTTTCTAACCAGAGAAATATTAACAAACTGTGTTACTTTGTGACCATTTTGGTCCTGTGATTTGTACTAACAAGCCATTCCATTTTTATAAAGATTTATTGTTTTAATTTGTTATTTCTAAAATGTTCTCTTTTTACTTCCCTCTAACAATTTTGTATATGGTATTTGATTATACAGATACTATGAGGATAGCCATTTAGCTTGCACCTTAACCCATTACCAAACAATAATGTCATTTGACCAGTTTGTTGCCGACCTTTGGAAAACATTGTGGGAAAGGGAGGAATTACCCTTAACGAGCAATTTCTCCATTTTCCCATATTGTTTTCTGTCCTATCAGTTGATTATTTCTCAATTCAATCACATTTTGAAATGTGCTAACACTTTCAATTTGGGACAGTCAAAAATTTGTTATTTGGAAAAGGGTTAAATTGTGCCATGAATAGAATTCTTAAGTCATATTGTCTTTGTTTATAGCAAAACGGTCTTATTTTTGTCAGATGCAACTCTATTTCGAATCCTTTATGTAAATGGACCTTCTATGAAAAATAAATATTTTAAGCTCTATTAAGGAAGAGAAGAGCTTTTAAAACTGAAGAGAGGATATGCCTGCATGCAAGTCCTTTGCCTATAATATTTTGCGGAAGGAAGGGAAAGAAATGACTTAAAAAGTGGCCATTTTCTGTTTTGTGTGCTGAGTATATCGTTATGGGTTGACTAGGTTACCGTTATGTAAGGCATACTTATTTCAACTATCAGTGTAAGAATACGTGCTTTGATATGAACTACTTTAACAAGATTTTTCACATTTTCCTCAACATTTTTATCAATTTATATACTGCATAATTCATTTGTATGCTACCATCTATTTTTACTTGTTGTTTTATGTGTAATATCTTTGTGATACATGAATTAAATGCATTGGTCATATAACTTAGTTTTATATCTCCATCAGATCCCTTTTGATGTAGCTATCTCCATCAGATCCCTTTTGATGTAGCTATCTCCATCAGATCCCTTTTGATGTAGCTATCTCCATCAGATCCCTTTTGATGTAGCTATCTCCATCAGATCCCTTTTGATGTAGCTATCTCCATCAGATCCCTTTTGATGTAGCTATCTCCATCAGATCCCTTTTGATGTAGCTATCTCCATCAGATCCCTTTTGATGTAGCTATCTCCATCAGATCCCTTTTGATGTAGCTATCTCCATCAGATCCCTTTTGATGTAGCTATCTCCACCAGATCCCTTTTGATGTAGCTATCTCCATCAGATCCCTTTTGATGTAGCTATCTCCATCAGATCCCTTTTGATGTAGCTATCTCCATCAGATCCCTTTTGATGTAGCTATCTCCATCAGATCCCTTTTGATGTAGCTATCTCCATCAGATCCCTTTTGATGTAGCTATCTCCATCAGATCCCTTTTGATGTAGCTATCTCCATCAGATCCCTTTTGATGTAGCTCAGCTGAATACAATGTGCTTGCTCTTTAAAAATTGCCAAACTTTTGACTGTCTCAAATTCAAAGAGTTTGCAGATGGCATTGAAAAATGTGATGAAATTGAAAAATAATTTTCTGATTGGGCAGAAAACATTGTGGGAAAAGAAGAAATGGCTCTTTAGGAGCAATTTCTCCTTTTCCCACAATGTTTTCAAGAGTAGTCTGCAACAAATGTTGTTATTGTTTGATTATGGGTTAACTTAATGTTTCGGGATGAATGGGACTGTGTTTTTGTATTTTGAACTCCATCAATAATATCATGTTTGCTGTTCATTAACGGAACCTTTTCGCTATTTAAGCAATGATTGTAAGATTGACAGAGCTTGCTTTTTAATACCTAATCTATTTTATATTTTGGGCTACATTGGTGCAGGGGTAGAGCGTCAGGCTCTAGTACCGAAGGTCCTGGGTTCGATTCCCTGTTAGGCGGGGTGAAATTTTCTAGGACTAACCCACAAACCGGCACGATTACTGGTTTAATATCCAGGAAGCAGTCATCGAGAGTGGCTTTGAACAAGCTTTCAGCTTCCTTCACAATCGATGTAAAACAAATACAGTGATATAAGTAATCTTTTCTAATAGGCTTGTGTTAGAACATGTATCCTTAAAATCAGTATGAATGGTGTTTAACACAGTATCAACAGTTTTTAGTTATGCAACAGCTTTCCTAGATCAACCAATACTAGGCTACGGCTCTGAGGTGACATGCTGAAGGTCACAGCCAAGAAATCAGAGGAATCAGTGGGGCTCAAACCTGGGACCCCCAAGTTTTAAATCCCCCAACTTAACCACTGGGCTATGCGATCAAAATAAGTAGAATTTTATGGTGAACAATTGGCCAATACAAGAGGGTTAATTTCAGGACACAAAGGTCATTGGTTTGGTTCTTGTAAGTCTTTTGGTACATGTACTATGATTTCCACCAATCTCCATGGAGATATTGCCATATAGTGGTTATAAGAAAAAAAGACACAGAGATTGATCAAGTGAAGAAAGAGTGCTTTTGTTAAGGAATGGTATAATGCAGTCTTCGACTTAAGACATTTTTTGCCCATAATGTGGGCTTACAAAAATGATCTGCATTATATGAAGGAATAGTTTACCCAAAGTTCCAAAAAGATATCTTTCTCTCTCAGCTATAAACTGGTTCCCCACTGTCTACTTGCTCCACAAAAAAGACAATGTGCAACCTATAAATTATGAGCTATTTGATTGGTCAGCATACAACGCTTCAAACTAGGACAAGAAGCAACATCATACACAGTGCATGCGTGAAAGTTGAAGAATTTCAAAAACCGAAATCTGTATTTGTTTATTCTTAAAAGACATGTTGTTGTTACTACCATTTACCTACAGGAAACTTCCGTCTCATGACCAACAATTTGTTTACTTGGATTCGGCAAACCTTTATCTCTTTTGATAGTGTGCAGTTTTCTTTCCCTCTGTTACCAGCAAGATAGATTTGTACCATATAGGTCTCTATATTCGGTAAATGAGAGACTGGTTCCGTGTCTATCTCAGCTAATGAATAAGTGTATTCATGTAGAGAATCCTTGTTTTGGTTCTAAATCCTATCAAAAGGTCAACAGTATTTCAGTTATAATGCTATGCCAAGCTCACAATCAATGGAAGAGGAAATCAAGCTTTACCACCACAATAGGCTCATCAAACTTGGTAATCATCAACATTTTGCAACCTGGATGGGGGACTATTTCTCATGAAGATCCAAATCTTTCCCTTCAGTGCTAAGATTTCATGCGGTGAGGGACCATGTGATTTGATGACCTAACCTAACCCCAAGACCATGTAGGCCCCATATGTAGAGAACCAACAAGCAATTTGTTCATTTATATGGGGTCATACTTCACGTCAATACCACTTCAATTTTCTTAATGATTGAGAAAGACCCCCTTACTCAACTGCCCATAAGGGCTGATCAAGCCGGGTAGAACCATCAGCACTCTGTAAGTCAGTTGGGACACACACAAAAACAAGACATAGTTAGCACACTTGTTATAACTCAATTTATTCACAGATTATATCATGAATGAGAGTTATACATTGTATTCCTCTCACATTACACAATACAAAACCTAAGATCATTCAGTGTAACTGAGAAAAACCAGATCATTACTTGTTTTGCAATAGATAATTTCTTGCTTTCTTGAACTTCAATTTTCAAAGAAGTTATTTGAAAGATTATTAAAGAAAATAAAAAGATTAATCAAATTCATGTTCAAAAGGGATTTAACTCTGCCACCTGCAGACAACATTTTTTACTTAAGGCAGACGACTTTCAAAAAGCTTTGTATACATGTGTAAAACTTTTCAGTTTTGCTGTTGTGATATGTGAATAGATTGAAAAAGCATTGTGGCAAAAGAAGGAATTGCTTGTGACAATCTTCATGAAGTTAAACGAAACTCTCTCCCAGATTTGGACCTGTATCACTTTTTCTCAAAATTCTTACTTTGTCCAAGAGGGCCAATCTTGAACCTGTTTTCCAAGCAAGTATTACCAAGGAATGTCTCTGAAAATGGGCGAGGTTCCTCTCCGATCCTTGGAATAGCTCCATCTTCCAGTTGATGCTTTGTCTCTTTGTTCAAAAACGGCGCTGTATCTTCAATGTCAGCAGACGGACAAACAATAAATTTCAAGAGAGTTTCCAGTGTCTTTCTATCGATGACAGTTTGTTTCTCTCCCTCCATATTTTCTCCATCCTGCCACAGGGCTTGGGGCTGGGAAATCCAGCAGACATTATGGTAGGGGACTGCGATGTCATCTTTCCAGAGTTGTAATGTGTTCAGTTGATACGTAGAGAACATGTACTGTTGGCCGTCCGTCAGAATGGTCTGTGTTGTGATGGGGTAGGTTAGATCTTCGTACATGTTGAAACCTGAAACACAAAAGGCATGTGTAATATAACAATTGATCATTTCAGGAGCATAAATTGTAAATCAAGGCTTTACACACTTTCCACACATGGGAACTTGTGACTGATCCAAATTGAAAGCAACAGCAGAAGCAAATGACAGCAAGGAAAAAGTCTATATACATTACGTCAAAAGTCATTGTGACAAAGGGATAAATTACACACTAGGTTGTAGAACTCATTGTAAGTATTAACTGATTTCTATACCTTTGATCTAATTTAAGCCACAGGAACCAATGGTTTTTTATATGGGTTTAACATCACATCAACATTATTTCAGTTATGTCGCAATGCCCGACTCTTAATGATGGAGGAAGACCCCATACTCAAACTGCCCATAAGGGTTGATCAATGCGGGTAGAACCATCGGCATTCTGTAAGTCAGTTGGGAGACTGCCTCTCATGAAAATCCATATCCCTCTCAGGATGTGAACCCATGTGGAGAGGGGCCATATGATTTCAAGTTCTGTACTCTAACCACTAGGCCATGGAGGCCCCTAGGAACCAATCTCATTTAACATTCCTATATTATCAATACAGAACAATGGTCTCTATGTAAGGGTTGAGATGAAAGCAGCATTTCCCTTGCATCATTATTTCTTTGCTAATCGCTATATTGTATGTAAACATTAGAACTTGGAATCTGTGTCTGATAGACAATTCTAACAACATCTACGACAAAGAATTCCACTCACATTTGTATTTTGAAAAATGCATGCAAACAACTGATACACTCTGTTACTTGTATGTCTGCTCCAAAAAATATTTTATTGGGACCGATTCCAAAACAGATCAGTTTCCAAAACAGATCAGAACATGTTTAAGTCGTTCTAAATAAAAAGTTTGGTCTCAGCAAAGTAAATTGAAATGACAAAACTATTTTTCTGCGGATCAATTGACATTTAAAACAGCTATCATAGATATAAGCCTGATTAATCTCAGACAGCATTTTCATTGATAATAGATCATTCAAAAGCCAACCAATCCATAGAATGCTGTGTTCTTTTATTGATTTTGAATTTTTGCAATCTGTTTAATATACAATGTAACACAAATGCCTTGATGATTTCCAACATGATTTATATTCATATCATCTTAAATAATAAGACGTCTTGCTTTGCAATATTGCTTTTATCAATATTGAATTAAGAGTTAAGAGGGAGTTTTGTTTTATACCCGGGTTAGATATTCAAGTCCTTAGGTCCATGACCACCTGTTTTGCCTGTAGGACCAGTGATTTCATAGCATAAGTGGTCCTTGTGACAACAAGAAATTGAGGTAAGTTTATATGAAATCTAACCTTTCTACAGACATGTGTCAACAGATCTTAGAAGGAAGGAAATTTTTACTTATTTGCTTCATCTTCCATGAAAAAATCCATAATCCTAATCCTATAATATTAAAGAATTGACAACATGACATTTAAAGGTCATCTACATTAATTAAGTTACTGGTCCTGTAGACCACCTTGATATTGAAGTTAGTGTGTATCCCTGTAAACTGGATTAAAGCATTAAATGTTAAATTAAATCAAATTATCTCTCCTGCTCAGATTACATAAATACCTTGATAATGTGCCTGAGCAACTGCAGCGATAAATCCCGTTGAAAGAGCATAGCCGAACAAGGCTTCATGGTACGCTTTTTCTCCACAGTTGTTTAGCATGTGCATGAGATGTCTTTCATTCAGCATCACAACACTCAGATGTATGAATGGATTTGGATCACCAACGTTAAAACCTAGAAGAATAAGAGAACTGTTTTAGAGTCATTACTTAACCAGAGAAGGGGAGAATTCCATAGACCGTAACTCTTTACCACATGCAGACAACATATTTTTTAACATGAAGCCGACGACTTTACAAAACCTTTGTATACATGAGAAAAACCTTTCAATTCTGCTGTTGTGATATGTGTTTAGATTGAAAAGCATTGCGGTAAAAGAAGAAATTGCTTATGACAAGCAATGCATAAGTGCCAAAAACGTTTTGAAAGCTGTCTATCGCAAGGCACAAAATTGTGATGTTAGGTGGTTAAATGTTAAACCCTTCAACAACACGGACTTGAACATGTATTATAGCCAATATATAGATAGATTGATATTCATTTCATCTTGGGAGCAATGTTTTTATTAGACTGTTCAAGTATTTCTCACTCTTTAATAACCTGCACAGACCCTGAATGTTTTTAATTCTTGTTATTAAGGAATTGTTTCATCTTAGCCTCAATATTATTCTAGTCATAACCCTTCAAAGGTTTTATCAATGAACATTTTAAGGTCTTAGTGGCTATTCTAAAATTTTCTACAATGTACTTTTGCTTCATAACTTTCCTCCAAGTAAAGAGTTAACCTAGCCAGAGAAGACATCTAAAACCAAATCCATACTTTTGACTATGGATAGCTTTTTTAATTATTGACTTCCTATGTCTTAGTTTTGGGGTCATAACATTATTTACCTAAGGAACTTCTGATGGACGCTGGCTGTCATCTGCCACTTTGTCATGAAAATATTATTTGAATAAATCATTTTTCCAAGCTGAATATTTATCCCCCAACATGGCAAAAATCCCTTTCATGGTTTTCATCCTATTTCAAAGACACAAATTAATTCCTCTTTACTTGAAATAACATGTTCTACTATAGTAATGAACCAATCCAATGAACTTACAAAGTTAGAGTGGAAAAGAAGATCTCTGTGTTAAGCTGGCACCTATTTGCTCAAGCACTGATTTAGTTTAAACTCATTTATTTTACATTGATTGTGAAACAAGCTCTAACAACTCAGATTTATAAATTCTGCTTCCTGGATCATAACCAGAACTTGTGCTGATTGTGGATCAGAGGACGACGTTCTACCCCTGGACCACTGTCAAAGCACTGATAGTGTTAGCAGATGATGTTTATTTCAGTCTGTCAAACAAGCAACCTACCTGGTTCCACCCCTCTCCTCATAACTTTATGGGTCTGTCCACAGAAAGTGGGCTTGTAAGGATAAGAGGGATATGTGACTGTCTCAATAAGTCGATCTTTCATCTTTATAAACTGGAAAACAAGGAATCATTTTAAAAGCTCTACTTGAGCCCATTACACAAAAATTATTCAAATTAACACTTCCATTTAAAGGATAAAAAGAAAAATAATGAGAAAATAACTGGCTGAGGAAAATCAATTTCTGTTTTGTGTTATTTTCAACTTGATAAGATTTGTGAAAATTACAAGTGTCATACACAATACTTGCTTTGAATTTAGTCTGAAATAAGTGCAATTCTTGTCATAATTGTCTGCAGCACAGTCATGTCCAACTAGTTTTTCTGTATACACTTAATGGTAAATTGGGAAAATGTGTGCGATCTTTGAAAATTGGGAAAGGTCTGGTTGTGCGATTGGGAAAACTCCGGTAGGCTTTGGGAATGGTACCATTCCCCGGTACCAGTTTAAAAAGGGAAAAAACCTGCCTACTACTGCAAATATTAATGCAATTCCTGTTAGTGTGAAATGGTGTTTTTGTTGCTGTCAAACAAGATAAAGAAAGTGAGGCAAATTTTATTTTCTTTGACCAGAGAAAATGATTCACACATACAAATCTTCATGATTACCTGAGACAGGGGCTTTTCTTTCCTCAGTTGAAAATTCACACAATGATCTGCAAGGAAAGAAGCATTGTTTGGTAACACAAAATTCTTTGGCGTTTTATAAAACGGCATCATGGGATCTCCCTTCAGTGTGTTCTTAAAGCGTTTTACGCCGTGTCTATCCCAGGTACATGCAACTTTTACATTCTCATCAACTGTACAGGTCCTGACATGTTCATAGTGACCGCTTAAATAGCTTATAAGGGTCATTAGAAGTTCTTTCGATTGTAAATGTGACAACTCATTATCCAGCTGTGGCAACGCTCTCATACTTATCCGCGGTATAAGTAGATTCATTTTCTTTTCAGCCTTTGATCTGTTGATGTAATCAAATGTTTCAATGTAATTTCGAAGCAACTTTTCACTGTCATCAATTACTGTAGTGTCAAGTCGAATCTCCTTGTACAAATTGGGCAGTCGAGAATGCTTTTCAACGTTTTGTTGCGATTCTTGAACAGCATAGGTTTTTGTCTTGTCGCATTGGTAATTAAATAAATTCGGTACTATTGCAACAGGTTTATAATTCCAAGTCCTAAACTTATGCTGTGTCAAGTAGTCTAGTTTCCCCATCACGGTATCCTCTTTTGCGATCTCACACCGCTTCCCCTCCCACTGCCATGCCAGCTTGCGGTCCATTTCGCCCCAAGATCCGGGCGGATACTTAGGTTTAATCGGTGGGTAGTGCGAGTCATCATCAACAATAAGAGAGGAGTCGTTAGGTTCTTCGGTCAGCTGCTGTTGAGCACATGCCCGTGTCACGGTGTTTCCGTGAAGACGAGAAATCCTGGAATATAATTGACGAGTCTTACAACCTTGTCTGAAGGCCGCCATGTTTAGTTGTATATAGGCACTACCGAATATGCGAATTTGAAAGTTTTTTTTTTACATGGTTTATGTTATGTAAGATGCAAAGACATTGGGTTTTCAGTAACATTCTTTTAATCGTATTAGAATACATTTGTGTATAAATGAAACGAGTCGTGTAAGTCAAAATATTGTTGGTAATTCGAAAATATGCAATATTGTCTTCTTGACTCGCTCTGTAACTAGAATCATGGTAAGATGATTTTACAAAATATTTTAAAACATTTTTATTTATGGTGCATATTTACTGTCAAGAAAGGGCATGATTGTTGAGAATTGGTTTTCACATCCTTCACTTTATTCCTGGAAAGATGAGATTTTATGAAAACTACTTTGTTGTTAAATGTTTTGCTAAAATTATTGAACCGGCATTGTCAGATAATGGTGGGGTAAGCCAGTGTTTACAAATAATGCCACAAATAATTGCCCAGTAGTTGCGCAACGCTCGGCTAAGAGCATGTTCGTACATATTCCGTTAATGATATACCAACACTTTGCTAGGTAAATAGTTTTTGCTCGATGACACTCAACAATTCACCATCAGGAATCAAGCCAGAGTTAAAAAATTGTTTAAACAGTTGCTGGAGATTTATCCTTCTGACGTTTACGGCTGGGACGGTACCTGTTTGCCCGGGTACATGCTGATGCTGGATACAGGCCATTACCAGGATGACAAAAAAACTTCACATTTCTCGATGTTATTTTACCTGGTTATAATTCCACATGAAAGTGAATACTCAATAGGTAATCAATTAGTCCAGATAACTGGTCTCGAAGGCTATTGCTATTTTGAGTGACGTCTTCGAATCCAGAGTCAACCGTGATTTTTATGTTAGGTTTTTATGCACAGATTTACTGCGCATGTTTGACCACCTATCATTCCATAATTATGCAATGGATTATGAAATCAAACATACTGATTTAGAGCTTAACCTTTTATCTGTCGATGTGTAAAGTCTCAAAAGTGTCACTATTGTATAAATATCCCTAACTTTGATTTTGATCACACATAAAATGTGCTAACAAATGTTAACGTAGAAGTCCGAAACATCCGGATGCCAAGTCTTGCTTTGGGTTATGTTACGCGGTCCGATAAACAGGTCAACACTCAATTTACACACGATCACTGTTAGTAATGGTATACGCGTTTAGTAGGTGTCGCGTATTCAGCAGGCTGAATATAATAACTCAATACAAGTGTATATATTCTATGTTTATTGTTTCGCATCTACTCTTGGACTCCCCTACAAGTATACAGGTATGGTATTATAAAGAGCTATTAATTGTGTATTATCACCTATAAGACAATAGTGTAAATACTCTGTGGACATGTATAGTAGAATACATCACAGCTGGAGTACAATATTAGTGAGTAAAAAAATAATTCCCTCAGTATTTTCATCATCTGATTATATATGTTTTTGTTACTTTTTTGAAAGGATGGATTTATTTATCGAATTCAACTGTTGGAAAGTTGAATTGCGCTTCTTGCAGACTTAGTTGAACGCATAGACTGAAACTTGCGAAATGATATACGGACAGTTGCTTGCCCCCTCATTCATCCATGAAACTTGATTCAACGTTAATTTTCTTTTTTTTGGATTAATTATTTCTCACATATCAATAATCAAATGTGATGGTCTTTGATTGTCATACTGACACAAGTTGAAATACCTTTGTTTTGGATAATTTGTCTGGAGTGACAAATTGGGTAAGTATGACCTCCTTTGAAAGTGTTTTGTCATGGCTTGTTGATTCAATGGGTAAACAAGCATATACAAAGACAATATTATGGCCGGATTACGGATATGTGCCCTCCCGGAGAAGTACTTCTCAAACAGTTTTAACTAGACGGAGAACTGCCCTCCTACTAGAATTGAGCGGGCGGAGAGGTGCCCTCTCGTCAAAACTGGTGACACAAACAAGCCCTCCTTGGTGGTGTTACCCCTTAAAGAATACGCTTCTGCAAGATGTTTTTCCTCATATGCAGTAACCAAAGACAAAAAAAAAAAATGGAATCATCTACAAATTTAAGAAAACGATTGGTTTGCCCGTCTTCTATATTACTGATCTCGACTGTTAATTATGATATTATGATAAAATGTTGCCTGTTCTCTTCAAAGGTAACAAGTCAGTACTCAGTTATTAAATTCGGTCCGGTCCCCCAAATAAATTATGGTGTTTAACTCCGCTCGAAATGCTAACTGTTTCTAAAATTCCCTTTTAGTATTTGGTTAAAAGTTTCATATTGTTTTACAGGGGGCTAATATTCGACCCTCCTTTAGTGGGAGGGCACTTCTCTGTCTTCTTGAAATTAGGTGCACCTCTCCAGGAAGGCACTTCTCCGGGAAGGCACTTCTCCGGGAGGGCACTTCTCCAGATACCATTAAGGCCACAAGGGGAATGATCGTGGAAATGTTTCGCAGTTCTAGGACTATGAAAAAAATGGATAAAAAAGGAATTATGTCGGCCTGGCTCCCCCATTCGTGTTCTTGCATGTACAGTTGCATTTGTAATAGTAATGTGGGACAACGTACCGGTACCCGATATTGAAGTGATAGTTCATTGGGAGGCTTCCAAAAGTGTACTTTCATACTGGCAAGAAGTTGGGTTAGTGGACGATTAGGACAGAACTCTGTTTCCATATGAGAGATCCCTTATGAAATCAATTACAGACGACTCTATGAGATATATCGTGCATAGCAACACATGTTTGAAGGAGAAAGCTTTAAGTCAACTGCTAACACATCGAATGGACAAGTGTGAAATACAGAGTTCAAATTATTGTTTTGAAAAGGATTGTTTCGTTTGTGAATGCACTGCATGTACTTGTTGCAGTATTCGTAGGAATTTATGTGAATGCACAGGGAAGCGGTCTGTAAAAGAGCAGTTTTCAAAAGAATACTTCCATTGAACACCAATTAAAAGTCCAAGATTCAGCGATTAACAGGCGGAACAAAATTATTGTTACAACAGATAAAAGTTCTTATCTAAAAAGGAGTAGAAATCAATGTGACTGATTAAAAATTCGCTTCTTATGAGCAAGATTTCTTTTTGTCACAGAAGCCTGGTTCAAGTACATGTATATAGGTCCTACATTTGAATGCCATAATTTCAATGAATTGTAGAATTGATAACATTTGAAACACAGCGTACCACTTGCTTCTAATATACCAATATTGCACATGCATAACGTCGTCTGCAAAAAAAACAGATTCTCCTTGTTCATGTTGTCTGATGAGGAATTGATGATAATGTATAGGCTAGGACAATTTATCCCGACCCCTTCTTCAAACACTATTAACACTGTGCAACGAATATTGATATGAAGGTGTTGAGTAAAATATTCAATTTGTCAAAAAGTGTTGTTTCTTTCCTTTGACATTCAATCAACTGTGTATAAATACTTGATAGATAGGCCTACTATTATGCGGTTTTCACATGCAGGTCGCTGATAGCGTGTACCTGACGAACACCAAATGCAACACTTCATGAGTAACATTTTAAACACTAGTTGCAGTACTTTGTTTGGTGTTCATAGGACTGAACATCACCGATCCAACACAGGCGAAGGAAATAGTTTGTTTAAGTTTCAAGGAAATCAACAAGTTTTATCGGTCCGACGTCGGGCGTTTTACGCTAGACTTAAATATCGCCCAAATCACAATTTTATAAATTGAACTTTTAACCCTTTTCCAAACAATAACGACATTTGACCACTTTGTTGCAGACGACTTTAGAAAACATTGTGGAACAAGGATAAATTGCTTGTTACGAGCAGTTTTTCCTTTTCCCACAATGTTTTCTGCCCTAAAAGAAGATTATTTTCCAATTTTATCACTTTTTTAAATGTCGTCTGCAAACTCTTATCAATTTGGGACAGTCGAAAATTTGTTGTTTGGGAATGGGTTAAATGATGCTTATTCCTGTTAGATTCGATTCAAAACAAAACATGAAATGATTTCCGTTCATACAAAAAAAATATATATATATATAATCTAATCCTAATCTGTATGTGAGAGAGCTCAACTTAGTACAACTCGACTTTTGGTGAAAGACGTGTACTTCATCCCAAACTGTAGACGTAATGTGATGACCTATGACCCGCGAGAATCTCGCGGCTGGTGGTAAACGACATGGACGGCGATTGGTTTTTTTTTTGACATCAACGATGTTATTTGATAGATAACTTGCATATTAGAGGTGTACTGGATACTTGTGTGGGCTGAAAGATTCATAGATTATTTATGTATGTATTTCAAGTTTCCGTTTATTTTTCAGTCCCTTTGAACACAAAAAAATCGCAAGTTAAAAGCACTCAGTCGGTCGTTCGAAATTTTGTAACATAAAAGTCACGTTGGACTTGAGACGTAGCGAAGTACGATAAATGTCCAAATGTTGAAAAAGCTTCGTTCACGGATCATTATTGAGACTAGGTACTCAATGACAGGTTAATCTGACATTTATATATCCCAAGCAATCAACTATCCCCCATACAGTTTTTCAAAACACGTGTAAATATTTACACACACTCTATATACTCACCAACTTGAAGGCTGCTTGCCAGCAATTGAAGAGATCTTCATTTTTTGTTCTGATCATCGCAGTAGGTTGTAAGCGCCTGGAACCCAATCTGAACTCTGGCCTTATCCAATGAAAACACCCCTGAAGGTTTAGGCCTTTATCCTGTATCAACGGTATCAACTGTATTAAAACGATCGCTTAGTTTTCAAATATAATCCCTTGTTTGCAAACATAATGACAATCCTGTGTCAATATTGTTATCTTGTATACCAAATATATATATGAATTGGGAAGTCATATTTTTGAAGAACAATCAGGAGGGGTTAAGGGGATGGGATTGCAGTGAGGGGATAGTAACATACAAGGAGATGGGATTGCAGTGAGGGGATAGTAACATACAAGGAGATGGGATTGCAGTGAGGGGATAGTAACATACACTGTTACACTGCCTAGTACTTGAGAGATGGGATTGCAGTGAGGGGATAGTAACATACACTGTTACACTGCCTAGTACTTGGGAGATGGGATTGCAGTGAGGGGATAGTAACATACACTGTTACACTGCCTAGTACTTGAGAGATGGGATTGCAGTGAGGGGATAGTAACATACACTGTTACACTGCCTAGTACTTGAGAGATGGGATTGCATTGAGGGGATAGTAACATACACTGTTACACTGCCTAGTACTTGAGAGATGGGATTGCAGTGAGGTGATGGTAACATACACTGTTACACTGCCTAGTACTTGAGAGATGGGATTGCAGTGAGGGGATAGTAACATACACTGTTACACTGCCTAGTACTTGAGAGATGGGATTGCAGTGAGGGGATAGTAACATACACTGTTACACTGCCTAGTGAGGGGATAGTAATATACACTGTTACACTGCCTAGTGAGGGGATAGTAACATACACTGTTACACTGCCTAGTAAGGGGATAGTAACATACACTGTTACACTGCCTAGTGAGGGGATAGTAACATACACTGTTACACTGCCTAGTGAGGGGATAGTAACATACACTGTTACACTGCCTAGTGAGGGGATAGTAATATACACTGTTACACTGCCTAGTACTTGAGAGATGAGATTGCAGTGAGGGGATAGTAACATACACTGTTACACTGCCTAGTACTTGAGAAATCCATGAGCGCCGTAGAAGAACAAAAATACTGTTGAAATGGCCATATAAACAAAATCATGTACATCTCTTTGTCTTTGCTTTCAGTCGAGACGTTATGATTCCAGAACTACAATCTTCTCCCCTGAGGGAAGACTGTACCAAGTGGAATATGCCATGGAGGCTATTGGTCATGCAGGTACCTGTCTTGGTATCCTAGCAACAGATGGAGTGCTCCTGGCTGCTGAAAGGAGGAACACAAACAAACTCCTGGATGAAGTGTCATATTCAGAGAAGATATACAAGCTACATGAGTAAGATTTTGATTGTCAGTGGGTCTTTTCATTTAACGACTAGGTAGTTTAGAGGAAATACAAGCTTCTTGATGGAGTGTGACATTCATAGAGAATATATAGGCTGCATGAGTAAGGTTTTGTTTGTCAACGAGTCCTTTCATTAGACCTTTGGGTAATTTAGAGGAAATACAAAGTTGAAACTCCTTAATGAAGTGTCATATTCAGAGAAAATATAGAAGCTACATGAGTAAGATTTTGATTGTCAGTAGTTCCTTTGGGTAATTAAGAGGAAATACATGCTTCTTGATGAATAGTCACATTCATAGAAAATATTTACAGTGTCTTTTCTAGAAATCCAAAAGAAGGGGGGACATTCACCCTTCAATTTGAAAAAAAATGGAGATTTTAAAAATTAGGGGGGTGATTATTAAATGCAATTTTTAAACAATCGCCCCAAAGTACCTTAACTACGAATCCATGTGTCTATACAGCTTTTTTTTCTTTCTTTGTCTGGGTCCGGTAAAAGGACCCTTTCCCAATCAAATCTAGGTAACATTTTCCCCCATTTCAAGATTTTTTTTTCCCAAATTAGACCTTAATTCTCTAATAAACATTTGAGCTGTTAAAATCCCCTCAGATTATTTGTAATAGAGCACTCGAAATCAAATGCACTCTTGACTCAAAGCATGTATTGACAAAGTTACTGTACTCTTTCTGAAGTGTCCATAATTCAAGTTTTAAAGACGAAATAAGCTTCTTATGGAGAGATTTCTATTATTTGAAAACAAATTCCCAATTCTAAGAAAAACTGAAACGAGCAAATTTTTCCAATTGCCTTGGCGCTTGACCAATTCCCTATTGGTGAAAAAAAACACGCTACTTTACATATGCCCAAAACTCAGTGTACAGTTAATGACTGTTTTATCATATATAAAAATTGATTTATTGGAATCAAAAGATGTTCACTGAAGATTCAGGTTTCTTATAGAATGGCCTGGATCCAACCTGTTTGCATAAGCCTGAAGTTGATTCTAGTAACATCCATAGGGTTAATTATGATTGTATTCATGTAATGAATTGAATATTCTTGTACTATTTCAGAGATATGGTCTGTAGTGTAGCTGGTATAACATCTGATGCAAACGTTTTGACCAATGAACTAAGGCTTATAGCACAAAGGTAAGTATTCTCAAAAATGTGTACATTTTTTTTAAAGAAATTATATTTGATTGTTAGTTTGTGGCTTTGGCATCTTTCTTTTTGTTTTATTTTGTATCTGTTTCATTAATTTTTTTTTTTTTTAAATTTAGATGGCACTTTTGTGAAATTTCTGGAAAAAAAAACAACTTTTGTATGTATGACTTAGATTTTGCATACTTTTTTGTTGTATAAATATCTGGGATAAAATGCTTAGGTCGTTTTATGTTTTGCTTGGGCCTAAAAAAAGTTGGCGCCATATTTTAACATATCCATCTGAAACTTCTCGTGCATTTCCGACAGGCCAGTTTACAAGTTGAAAAGACTTTAGAATATCTGACAAATGCATGTTTATTTGTGTCTTCTATTAGCGCTTAAATTTGACAACTTCTGAAAATGCATTTTGATGGATGGTGGTCTGTGTCAGAAGACACTTCTATGTACTGTTAAACTATTTTCTTTAAAGAAGAAATATGCATTTAAAAGTGAAGCTCAAAATTAGAAACAAATATCCCTACCTACCGATTTGAAGATGTTACGCTAAACAAACAATTTACTTTTTTAGGCCTTGTAGAGTTCTCCTAGAGTGACAATATAAGGGAGATAGATCACTAAACACATTTTATTGCGTTTGTCCAAAACCCTATGTATTAAATATCATTTAGAATTGTCTTATTGTGACAATTCAAAGAAATTAAAATATTGTGACAATTCAAAGTAATTTAACATTGACTTATGCTTAAAATAAATATTGCTTTAGATTTTATCTCAATAGTTTGTTTTTATTTGTAAGCTTTTTAATATCTGGTCTCATGTATTTCACTGTTAAATTTTTAATATCTGATAATACTTTCATCATTATCAATATTTGTACAGATACTTGCTGCAGTACCAAGAACCAATTCCATGTGAACAACTTGTTAGTACTCTGTGTGATCTGAAACAAGCCTATACACAATTTGGAGGTAATTGGATTCTATTGAAGAGTTTTCAGGAAGTTGACTAATTCTAAATAAACTTAAAGATTATTGACAAGAAGTGTGTTGGCAACAAGTGATACTTAAATCTGCTTTTATGATGAATAACAATCCATATGAACTCAACTACTGGTTAAAAGAAATTAAAATGATTGTGAAAAAGGGATTATTTGTTCAAATGATTAATGTGTCAAAGTTTTGTGTTTATTTGTAGAACGATCATTAACCATCTATTTGGTCAATTATTACCCTTCAGAAAATAAAGGAATGAAGCAAATTTTGTAGTATGGGTTTAGAATTACAAGATGCATATGTAAGCATGCTGGAAATCATCTCAGTTTGTAGAACATAAGATCTATATGTGGAGATCTAGAGGTCGAGTCCTGGTCTGTCTGCATGTTTTTCGTACATTGATAACAATGAGCAATGTTTATATCGAGAAGTATTCTGAAGTCCTGTAATGCTGTGTGGCGTCTCACTGGTTGTATTTTGTTTTCAGGAAAGCGCCCATTTGGAGTTTCCTTGCTGTATATGGGCTGGGATAAACATTATGGATACCAGCTGTATCAGAGTGACCCTAGTGGTAATTACGGAGGCTGGAAGGCAACATGTATAGGAAACAACAGTGCTGTAAGTGGCCCTGCCCTGTCTTCTTAAGATATTTGATTCTGTGTATAACCAGGGATTAGGAAATTGAAGGATACCTGCTGCTGTAATATTTATTTTTTGCCAAAACATTGTTTCATTGATACTCTTAAGAATCTTCCTTGGAGGATTAACCCTGTGTGTACAGTTCTGTCACATGAGTCAAGAGATTTCTACAAGTTACATCTGTGAAAGACTAATCATGCTTTGTTTATTTACGTACAACAATGGAGTGAAAAGAAATTGTCACCATTTTAACCCAGTGAATAAATTGGGGTATATCAAAATGCTGAGGATTGATCCTCTGCAAAAATACTAAACTGATGGTCAATCATACCACTGCGATGTGGATAAGACTGACACAATGATGCTGATCAACGCCTTTTTGTTTCCTAGTAAGGAAATAACTCCTAACAATATTTCACACATTTGGATGTACAATCTTGATTGGCATCCACCATAACAAATAGTCGGACCAATACTGTAACTCATTAGAGCTACATGACCTTAATTATGGATCAGTAATATTTGAATTTTGAAAAAAAACCTTATATTTTTGTCTTGCTATTTGCTCTAATGGTGATAAACAGCATGAGGCATGCTTATTACAAAAAGAAACAATTCTATGACTCGCAATAAGGTTAGGAGTTTGCAGGACATGAATTTGTGAATTATTTCTTATACAACAGAATGCAGTATCCATGTTAAAACAAGAATACAAAGAAGGGGAGACAAATCTTCAACAGGCCTTACAGTTAGCTGTGAAAGTGTTGAGCAAAACTCTTGACATGACCAAACTTACACCAGAAAAAGGTTTGTAGATTTGTTTTAACTGTGTGATCTCCTTAAAATTTAATGCCACTTTTTAAGAAATCTCTAGTATAAGAAATGAGAAATATAAAAATTGTTTCAGTTCAACTGGCTTGAAATTCTATTACCATATGTGTTTTATGATATTTAATGAAGGTCCTGCATGGCCCAGTGGTTAAGGTGGTGGCCTTAGATCTCGGGGTACCGGGGTTTGAGCCCCAACGACACCCCTGGTTTTGTGGGAGTGATGTTTGGCAAGTCACTTCAGAGCTCAAGTCTAGTACATGTCGAAAACTGTTATATAACTGAAAAAATGTTAATATGGCATTAAACAGCATACAAAAAATAAATATATTTATCCCGTTCTTGTAAGGAGCTCTGTGACAGGCAAACATTAAGGTCGTCGTAAGACGATGGTTATAAAGTATAAAAGATAGTTCCTTTTGATGTATATTGAAACCAGGAAATAGGTAGTCACAAGCTGACTCTTTTGCCACAATGTAGAAAAACAATTATTTCTAAAGATTAAGGCAAAACTATGTTGGAATTTATTTTACATTACCCCAACAAGATATCTCTCTGTAAGTGCATGGATTTGAAAGCTTTATTATTGTTGATCATGTCATGTTTGTATTACGTGAGCACAGTTGTTATAGTCTTTAATCAAAATAGTGACAGAAATGCTAGTTAATCATTTATTCTATAACCTGATTTATGTATTCCGCCTTATGGGTGAGTAGACTGTATGTTACGCGTCTGAATTAAAAGCAGCAGCAGATCGAAAAACTAAAGCAAGACTTAACACAATTCTTTATGATACTGGAGAAAAACCATTTTGATGAAGGATAAATTTAGCAAGTTACTGACAGCAGAAATGTCAAAGTGAAGTGTTGTGAATAAAGGGTTTACCCATAACATCATAAACTCATGATAAGCTACTTATTTTCTATAATTTCTGATTGATTTTTTTATCAAAGATTTTTATTAGGTCCACACACAAACACCTTTTCCTGTTGTAAATATTTAAAAAAAAAAACCAGCACTTATTTATGTTTTCAGTTGAAATTGCCCAACTTACCAGAGAGAATGGTGTTTCAAAGATCCAGATTTTGAAAGCTGATATTGTTGAGGAGTTGATTAAAAAGCATGAAGCAGAGGAGAAAATCGAGGCGGAGAAGAAGAAAGAGAAATCCTGAGCTGATGTTTACAAAAGGGGTGATTCAACTGTTGAAATAAACTGGGAAAGCTTACAAATGACATTAAAAACATTTTTGGTTCTATCATAAATTATTGATGTTGGAAGTGCTTGAAATTTGGATATATATATAAGTTTGCTTTATCTTTAAGAACATGGAATAACTTATTCGATGAGAAGTGGATATGATTTCAATTATTTATGTTCGGAAGAATTTTCAGAAGTTTAATGACACAGTCGATATACTGCTTACCCATGTTACACTGTAAACACTTAGTGCTATGAGGTCTGATGTTGGTGCAAATAAGTTCCTTCTTTTAATGTATTTTGAAACCATTGTCACAACAGAAGAAATCTCATTCAATGAGTGATCATTTCTTTTTTTGTCACAATGTTTTCGTCTTGAGGAAACAAATACCAACTATTTGTATTCTGCATACCTACTGTTTTCTGAAGATGCCTGATTGTATCCATTGATTGAATTGATAAGATAACCCTTAATCTTTCCCCATGCCCAACATTGCAATGTATGTAAGCAACAATTCTGAATTAAAGGCATTAATAGGATCAAAGTACGTCTATATAGGATTTAATTTCTTTTCCTTTTAAGTTGGATTTAACATTATGTATTCTTCTCCTTGATTAGGATAATTGAAACGATGGGCAAAATAAATGTGCTTCTTATTTGAATTAAAATGAAAGTGAAAGACTACCAATCTCCTCTTTCTTCTTTATTTAAATTCCACAAGGAGTCCTGCGAAAATAGTGGTTAAGGTGGCGGTCCAGGATTCAAGCCTCACTTGAGTGTCCTTTGGTGGCAAGACACTTTAGAACCCTAGCCTAGTACTGATGAATCTAGAAAAGCTGAAAAATAACTTAAGACTTCATGAAACAGGGTTCAAGCCTACGTAAATAGACAACTGCCATCATTCTTTTTTTGGAATGGCACGTAACCTAAAGAGAAAGTTCCCAAGTTAAAATATCCATAGAGACTGTCTCAAATGACATTCTCTAAGTAAGCTGGAAGATTACCTCACATGCAGATCTAAAGTTACTAGCATTGATATTCGAAACTATACAGAGAAGGTTCTGCAAGGTCCAAAAGTGTGAAGTTAATATGAAGACGCCATACCTCATCAAAGGACTCTTTACACAAACTAGGTGCCATCTAAGGGGCTTCTATTGAAGCATGAGTAAGGTATCAAATACAACATACACTGGATCGGGTCAGGAGTTCTCTTTCAGGCCAAAGCCATCTAGTTCCATCGGGAATTAACCCTTCAGACAGAAATTACCATCTCATCTCCGGTGTCACTAAATTAAGCTTCATTAGGAACAGCAGAATGGGGACGGACAAGCGAATACAGACTCCGACGGACTGACTTTTGGCAAAACACATGCAAATGGGTGAGGGATGGAGGGTGTCATTAACCAAGCGTGGATGCCAAAAAATGTTGGGTCTACAACGGTTTGATAGGATACTCTATGGAAAAGCATCTTATAGACCAGTTTGATCGACATATTTTGGCTAGAGACAAATAACGTAAATCCAGAATTTTGGGATTATCAAGTGCTTATTTTTCAAAATTTTCAGCTCCGACCCCACCTAGGGATATGATTACATCCCCCACCTGCTTCTCTTTCATTACAGCTAGATGCAAGCGCAACTACTCTTGTATTGTTGGCATTTCCATAACTTAATAAAAACACATTTTCAATGGATAACCCAGAAGAGTTAATATCGAACTAGATGGCGTAGTTACGGGGGCTTGATACTTTATGCATATTACCCGGCGTAAACACCCTTCAACGACCTATTCACGTCACTGTAAGTTCATCTTTGTTAAGTGTATTTTCTCGCGATGTGCACTGAAATGTTACACAGAAAGCCGTATGGTTCGTTTATCGCCCTTTAACATTTTCACAGTCAAAAAAATAATTCAAAGGGAGACAGTTCAACAATACAGCTAATAATTTCATTGTAGTAGTTGCTTCCCCTATTTAATACGACTGCTCATTTCAGTCACCGTAAAGGTTTCCGTCAAATATACTAATGTACGTAAAAGGTAACGAGACAATGTCCAATCGAAGAAATGACGTTCACAATGTAATCATGCTATTCCTTTATCCTTTACCCAACTATACATCAAGTCGATTCATCATAGATAAACAAGCAAAGTAATTTAAAATTATCATTTTTCATATATACAGCAATATTTCAATAGATATCATTCAGGGCGAAGTGATAAGGGTTGTTTTCAGACCGGAAAAGGAGGGTTCGAGTCAATAGAATGGCTAGCTATTTTACAATCCTAGAAACATTGTGCTGGAAACCATATACTAACAAAGACCGTTACCTATAGAATACAAGAAAGTGAACTACGGTCGCGGTATAAATGAACAATTAAACTGCAATGAAAAAAAGCACAACCGGACTGGATCAATCACAAGCAGGACTATAAATTTATGGCGGACCCGTACCATTGACACATGGCTTTAAAGGTGCTTGTTCTATGAAGAGAAAATTTGAAAGTCAAAATAAATTGTTGTTGAAACAAAACAGCAGGTTTTTTTGGATACACAATTCAATTTAGCTATTAAAAGCATGGCTAATTCAGGAAGCTTCAATTTATCTTTGTATGCACAGTTGATATGCGAGAGTATTTAAAAGAGATTTTAAGCTTTTGGATTAAAATACCTGTTCCTTCACTATAAAGGCATATGCACTTTGCTTTTGGTTTGGCCCATCATTTAATAAAACTAACCATAATTTTCAGCACCAGGATTTTTTTTGGCCCGCCTTTTCTGAAAAGAATCTGAGACTCTTCAGAATAAGCCCACCAGCATTCCATAAAAGGACATAAAAAGGCGGCATAAACAGACTCTCATTGATAGAGAGTTTTGTTATCTTTCTTTAAAGAAATAAAATGCCTTTTACAGATTAAATGGCTGCACAGATATCAAAAGTTGCCAAAAAAAAAATGAAAAAAAAAAAAATCTTATGATTCGCTTCTCAACTATGTTTCATAACCGTTTTGTAAAGATATAGCACATGTACCTTGTCGATAAAATAAACAGTTTAACCCATTACCAAACAAAAACGACACATGACGAGTTTGTTGCAGATAACTCTGGAAAACATTGAGGGAAAAGGAAAAATTGCTCTTGACGATCATTTTTTCCTTTTCGCACAGTTTTCAAGAGATTGTTTTTCAAAATCATCACATTTGGAAATGTTGCCTGCAAACATTTTCAATTTGCTACAGTCAAACATTTGGCGTTTGGTAAAGGGTTAAACGATTCAGTTTTTAAACCAAGTCATTATTCCCCACCTGCGAAATCAACAAAAGAGGTACAAGCGTTTTGGATAAAGAAAACGAAATCGTTGGATTTTTGTTAATATGCTTCATAGCGGAATCCTGCACTACATGTATTTATAAACCTACACTACATGTATTTATAAACCTACACTACATGTATTTATAAACCTACACTATATGTATTTATAAACCTACACTACATGTATTTATAAACCTACACTAAATGTATTTATAAACCGAGATTTTCTATCAAAACACTGAGATGTGAAGCTTTTTTATTAATTTAATATTTATCATAGTTTTTAGTGGAAACACATGTTTTAAGCATCTTAAGAATTCATAAAGAAATGAAAATGATCATTCTTTTTAATAATGGTGATTCTTTAAATTCCCCCTTTTAAAGTTTGTGACACATATAATTCATTCTGTGAGAAAGACCATCTAACCCATTACCAAACAATAACGACATCTGACTAGTTGGTCGCAGACGACTCTCAAAAACATTGTGAAAAAAAACGAGAAATTGATCTTTATGAGTAATTTCTCCATTTCCAACAATGTTTTCAACGCTATCTTAAGATCAATTTTCAGATTTGTCACATTTTGAAATGTCGTCTGCAATCTCTTTCAATTTGGATCAGTCGAAATTTTGCATTTGGTAAACGGTTAAACTACCCATTGGAGATTTGCAGGTATCCGGGAGACTACCCCTCACCAAGTGTCAAAGGCGAATCGTGTGGCAGTAAATGAATAACATCTACATATAAACATCCTATAGGCATTGAAGAAACATTGAAATGTCAAAACAACATTGCAACACGATTTGACATTTAAGTAGTACTTGCTTTAAGTGGTCGAGAACAATAACGAAAGAACACAAGAGCGTGGTGTCGTGGACAAGTTAGTCATTCATTCAGAAGTCCCGTGGCCTTGTGGTGAGAGTACTGAGACCTGTCTCACGAATGTCCATACGATATACTTCCTCTAAACGTAAACAAGATCATATATTGGAACATTTGGGGACCGTCGGTTGGGTTATAGGGATGTTTACTAAATATCGAGATGAGAAGGAAACACAATGAAAAGATAGCGTCCACGAATATCCCCGAAACAATCCGATTGTGCCGATTGTCCTTGCAACTCATCCGGTTATGCTCGCACGTCCCCATATTCATCTAATAGTCCCCGAATGACATCATAACTAATCTGCTGGTCCCCGAATGTCCCCATATCCAATCTAATGGTCCCCGAATGTCTCAATATCCATCAAATGGTCCCCGAATATCCCCATATCCAATCTAATGATCCCAGAATGTCGTCATAACCCAATTGATGGTCCCCGAATTTCATCATAATCCATCCTATGGTCCCCAAATGTCCCCATAACCAATTTAATGGTCCCCGAATGTCCTCATAACCCATCTGATGGTCCCCGAATGTCCCCTTAACCAATATAATGGTTCTCGAATGTCCCCATTACCAATCTGATGGTCCCCGAATGTTCCCATTACCAATCTAATGGTCCCCGAATGTCCTCATAACCAATCTAATGGTCCCCGAATGTCATCATAACCCATCTGATGGTCCCCGAATGTCCCCTTAACCAATATAATGGTCCCCGAATGTCATCATAACCCATCTGATGGTCCCCGAATGTCCCCTTTACCAATCTAATGGTCCCCGAATGTTCCCATTACCAATCTAATGGTCCCCGAATGTCCTCATAACCAATCTAATGGTCCCCGAATGTCATCATAACCCATCTGATGGTCCCCGAATGTCCCCTTAACCAATATAATGGTCCCCGAATGTCATCATAACCCATCTGATGGTCCCCGAATGTCCCCTTTACCAATCTAATGGTCCCCGAATGTTCCCATTACCAATCTAATGGTCCCCGAATGTCCTCATAACCAATCTAATGGTCCCCGAATGTCATCATAACCCATCTGATGGTCCCCGAATGTCCCCTTAACCAATATAATGGTCCCCGAATGTCATCATAACCCATCTGATGGTCCCCGAATGTCCCCTTTACCAATCTAATGGTCCCCGAATGTTCCCATTACCAATCTAATGGTCCCCGAATGTCCTCATAACCAATCTAATGGTCCCCGAATGTCGTCATAACCCATCTGATGGTCCCCGAATGTCCGCATAACTCATCTGATGGTCCCCGAATGTCCCCCATAACCAATCTGATGGTCCCCGAATGTCCCCATAACCGATCTGATGGTCCCCGAATGCCCCACTAACCAATCTAAAGGTCCCCGAATGTCCCCTAACCAATATAATGGTCCCCGAATATTCCCATTACCAATCTAATGGTCCCCGAATGTCCCAATAACCAATCTGATGGTCCCCGAATGTCCTCATAACCAATGTAATGGTCCCCAAATGTCCTCATAACCAATGTAATGGTCCCCAAATGTCCTCATAACCAATGTAATGGTCCCCGAATGTCCTCATAACCAATGTAATGGTCCCCGAATGTCATCATAACCAATCTAATGGTCCCCGAATGTCATCATAACCAATGTAATGGTCCCCGAATGTCCTCATAACCAATATAATGGTCCTCGAATGTCCTCATAACCAATGTAATGGTCCCCGAATGTCATAACCAATGTAATGGTCCCCGAATGTCCTCATAACCAATGTAATGGTCCCCGAATGTCCTCATAACCAATGTAATGGTCCCCGAATGTCCTCATAACCAATGTAATGGTCCTCGAATGTCCTCATAACCAATTTAATGGTCCCCGAATGTCATCATAACCAATGTAATGGTCCCCGAATGTCATCATAACCAATATAATGGTCCTCGAATGTCCTCATAACCAATGTAATGGTCCCCGAATGTCCTCATAACCAATCTAATGGTCCCCGAATGTCATCATAACCTAATGGTCCCCGAATGTCCTCATAACCAATGTAATGGTCCCCGAATATCACAACCATCTAATGGTCCCCGAATGTCCTCATAACCAATATAATGGTCCTCGAATGTCCTCATAACCAATCTAATGGTCCCCGAATGTCATCATAACCAATGTAATGGTCCCCGAATGTCCTCATAACCAATGTAATGGTCCCCGAATGTCCACATAACCAATATAATGGTCCTCGAATGTCCTCATAACCAATTTAATGGTCCCCGAATGTCCTCATAACCAATGTAATGGTCCCCGAATGTCCTCATAACCAATGTAATGGTCCCCGAATGTCCTCATAACCCCCGAATGTCCCCTTAACCAATCTAATGGTCCCCGAATGTCCTCATTACCAATCTAATGGTCCCCGAATGCCCCCTTTACCAATATAATGGTCCCCGAATGTCCCCTTAACCAATCTAATGGTCCCCGAATGTCCCCATAACCAATTAAATGGTCCCCGAATATTCCCATAACCAATCTAATGGTCCCCGAATGTCCTCATAACCAATATAATGGTCATCGAATGTCCCAATAACAAATCTAATGGTCCCCGAATGCCCCAATAACAAATCTAATGGTCCCCGAATGTCCCCTTAACCAATATAATGGTCCCCGAATGTCCTCATAACCAATCAAATGGTCCCCGAATGTCATCATAACCCATCTGATGGTCCCCGAATGTCCGCATAATCCATCTGATGGTCCCCGAATGTCCCCCATAACCAATCTGATGGTCCGCATAACCCATCTGATGGTCCCCGAATGTCCAAATAACCAATTTAATGGTCCCAGAATGTCATCATAACCCAGCTGATGGTCCCCGAATGTCATCATAACCAATCTGATGGTCCCCGAATGTCATCATAATCAATCTGATGGTCCCCAAATGTCCTCATAACCAATCTAATGGTCCCCGAATGTCATCATAACCCATCTGATGGTCCCCGAATGCATTATAACCCATCTGATGGTCCACGAATGTCCCCATTACCAATCCTATGGTCTCCGAATGTCCCAAAACAAATCTAGTGGTCTCCGAATATCATCTTTACCAATCTGATGGTCCCCGAATGTCCCCATAACCAATCTTATGGTCCCCGAATGTCATCATTACCAATCTGATGGTCCCGAATGTCTCCATTACTCATCTGATGGCCCCCGAATGTCCCCATAGCCAATCTGGTGGTCCCTGAATGTCCCCATAACCCATCTGATGGTCCCAAAATGTCCACATAACCAATCTGATGGTCCCCGAATGTCCCCATCACCAATCCGATGGTTCCTGAATGTCCCCATCACCAATCCGATGGTTCCTGAATGTCCCCATAACCCATTAAATTGTCCCCTTATATCTCAATACCCCATCCTATGGTCCCCGAATGTCCCCATAACCAACCCCATGGTCCCCGAATGTCCTCATTACCAACCCCATTGTCCCCGAATGTCCCCATTACCCATCCGATGGTTCCTGAATGTCCCCATAACCCATTCAATGGTCCTCTTATCTCAATGACCCATCCTATGGTCCCCGAATGTCCCAACAACCAATCCGATGGTCCCCTTATGTCTCAATATTATTGTCAATAACCATCCCGATGGTCCCCGAATGATCCAATTACCCATCGAATAGTCCCTGAATGTCCCCATAACCCATCCGATGGTCCCTAAATGTCTCCATAACCCATCAGATGGTCCCCGAATGTCCCCATAACCCATCCGATGGTCCCCTAATGTCTCAATAACCCATCCTATGGTCCCGATTTGTCCCGATTACCCATCCGATGGTCTCCTCTTGTCTCCATAACCATCCCGTTGGTCCACGAATGTTCCCAAATCCCGAATGTCCACATAACCCATCCGATGGTCCCTGAATGTTCCCATAACCCATCCTATGGTCCCCATTTGTCCAAATTACCCATCCGGTGGTCTCCTATTGTCTCCATAACCAACCTGATGGTCCCCGAATGTTCCCAAATCCCGAATGTCCACATAACCAATCCGATGGTCCCTGAATGTTCCCATAACCCATCCTATGGTCCCCATTTGTCCCAATTACCCATCCGATGATCTCCTCTTGTCTCCATAACCAACCTGATGGTCCCCGAATGTTCCCAAATCCCGAATGTCCACATAACCCATCCGATGGTCCCTGAATGTTCCCATAACCCATCCGATGGTCCCTGAATGTTTCCATAACCCATCCGATGGTCCCCGAATGTCCACATAACCCATCCGATGGTCCCCTTATGTCTCAATAACCCATCCGATGGTCCCTGAATGTTTCCATAACCCATCCGATGGTCCCCGAATGTCCCCATAACCCATCCGATGGTCCCTGAATGTCCACATAACCCATCCGATGGTCCCTGAATGTCCCCTTAACCTATCCGATGGTCCCTGAATGTCTCCATTATCCATCCGATAGTCCACGAATGTCCACATAACCCATCGAATAGTCCCTGAATGTCCCCATAACCCATCCGATGGTCCCTGAATGCCTCCATGACCATAACCCATCCGATGGTCCCTGAATATCTCCATAATCCATCGGTTAGTCCACGAATTTTCCCATAACACACCCGATGGTCCCTGAATGTCCCCATTACCCATCCGATAGTCCCCGAATGTTCCAATTACTCATTTGATGGTTCCCGAATGTCCCCATAACCCATCCAAGTCCCTTAATATCTCCATAACCCATCCGATAGTCCCTGAATGTTCCCATAACCCATTTGATGGTCCCCGAATGTCCCTATAACCCATCCGATAGTCCCCGAATGTTCCAATTACCCATTTGATGGTTCCCGAATGTCCCCATAACCCATCCAAGTCCCTTAATGTCTCCATAACCCATCCGATGGTCCCTGAATGCCTCGATAACCCATCCGGTGCTCCCTGAATGCCTTCATAACCCATTCGATGGTTCCTGAATGCCTCCATAACCCATCCGATGGTCCCTGAATGCCTCCATAACCCATCTGACGGTCTCCAAATGTCCCCATAACCCATCCGATACAACTCGAATGCCTCAGTTACCCATTCGATAGTCTCCGAATGTTCACTTTAACCATTTAAATGTTCCCGTATGTGTCCCTCCTACCCATCCGAAAGTTACCCATCCCAAGGTCCCGATTTTCCTTGCAACCAACCCGTTGTCCCCAAATGTCCCCATTTGATTTCCGCCATAACCCACCACGAGAGATAACTCTGGTTTAAGGCTCCCATAAATCCGATACCTTAACGTGCTAAAAATAAGTCTCGCGAACGTCATATATTGCCATAACAGTGAAATATTAATCGTCTCAGATTTAATTAGCGCGCGATAGTTTATTAAGCTTTTACACGTTCGAGATCGCGTCGAGTATTGTTTCATTATGATGGTAGGACAGGGGCGTTAATCCGCAACCCTTTAATTGAATTGCGCGGAATTTATAAACTGTTTAGTCCACACGTCTGGGAATGAGGCTTATGCTACCCCGAGCAAACAATGTCTTCAAGCGCTTGGATGGTGTCGGGAGAGCGTCTAGGAAACTGGGACTAATCGGATTATTCCCCTCTGCTAGTGTGAACACCATAGAGGAAATGGGGGCCGGGTCAAGCGAAAACAAAAAAATGCCCCAAAGACCGACTTACATATGGATAACCGTCACAGAGTAGTCCGTATATGATACATAAGCTGATCCGGGGAGGACTCTTTTTTCTTTTGTATTTTTAAAACAATCCATATTCTAGTCATTACAATGTATTTTTTTTCATCGTGTGTATTACAGAAGAATATCTGTACCTCGAACTTCCGAATGTCGAACCCTTCTACATGTCGAAGTAAATTGAATTCCGAATAACTTTTTGTTATTTCTATGTGTATTCCGGACATCTATACGTCGAAGTAAATTTTATTCCGAATAACTTTTTGTTATTTCTATGTGTATTCCGGACATCTATTCGTCGAAGTAAATAGGATGCCGCATTACTTTTTTGTTATTTCTATGTGTATTCCGGACATCTATACGTCGAAGTAAATTTTATTCCGAATAACTTTTTTGTTATTTCTATGTGTATTCCGGACATCTATTCGTCGAAGTAAATAGGATGCCGCATTACTTTTTTGTTATTTCTATGTGTATTCCGGACATCTATACGTCGAATTATCTCTATATCGAACATGTCCATTAGGCACCTTGAACTCCGCGATATAGATATTCTAATGTACATGCATATATATCATAGATCTCTGCTGACTTCTTTGCACCCACTGCACAATGTAAACCCAGTACGGTTCTATATGCCAACGTCTCGGGGTTCGTTTCCCCGTGCCCCAACGGGAATGAACTAATGAGTTTAGTTTCCCGACGGTTCCAGACGCTCTGATAGATTGAGTTCTACTTTGGAAAGAAAAGACCTCCATAATTTTGACAATTCGGGATATAATTTGCAAATATTGATCATTGTTTTGTTTCAAGCACAGGTTAATCTGTTTGGAACCTCTTTTCGAGAACTCTGGGAGAGTAGTAATAGTCTCTAAGCGATTTGCAGACATTGTAATGGCGTCCTTTTGAAGGACGTACACAATATTGGGAATAGCGTGTCGTCTGGTAGAGAATTTACAATTTTTCACTTTTTCTTAGCCTCCCTATTACCCCTTAGTCTAAAAGATATGTAATATGTTACGTTTAAACCATACCAAACAATAACGACATTCAACCACTTTTTGTAGACAACTCTGGAAAACACAGTGTGAAAAGGAGAATTTGCTCTTAACGAGCAATTTCTCCTTTTCCAATAATGTTTTCTGCCCTTTTAGAAGATAAATTTTCATTTTCAATACATTTTGAAATGTCGTCTGCAATTTGGGACAGTCGAAAATGTGACGTTTGGTAAAGGGTTAAAGGACACAGGTCATCTTGTCTTCTTTTTTAAAACATTGAGAATTTAATGCAAGGCCATAAAACGGACTCAAAAAACTTTATGGATTGACGACAGTTTTACATTAAAGATAGAATACCCATAATTCGCCTTTATCAAGTTATTTCGTTCGTCGAAATACATCAGTCGGCGCCAGAACGTTTAGATGTAAAGCGAATGGTTCCGGCCACGACCGATATTTACAGAGAACGACCGATGTCCAACGAAATGAAAAATTTCAAGATGGTGGATTGTGGTCATTCTACCTTAACTCTCAATATAGAAACCCATCAGTTGAAAGAAAAACGTGGAAAAGCCTTTTTAAATTTAGTTACTGCAAGAATTTAGATTCAGCTATAGGCACTCTTGTTTGCAACCAGACATGACCAGAACAGGACAAAGCTTTATTCTAGATACACGCATACATGAAGAACATTATCTTGACATTTAAAGTTTATAAACATATTAGCACGTGTATATACAATGTTCGCAGGGAGATTAACACTTAATCGCACGGTATAACAAGATGATCAAAGGAAGAAAATAGAAATGTCTTGTTGATCTTTAAAAGAAGGAAGAAGAGGTTCGCCAAATTAATACTGTGATGATCATGACGCATTTTAAAGTATTCAAGGCGTCTTTGCTAAATTAACGCAGCTTTATTAGTGCGATTCTATCTGAAAAGAATGTTTTTGGAAAAGTATAAAGGTATATAGATTAACATAGAATGGTATACTAACATTTAATACATAAAGGTCTTAAAGTAACTATTTCATGGATTGTATTCTGTATTCAAACAGAGTTTGATATGAAATTTAAACAAGCCCCGTCCCTAAACAAATAGCTATTTTCAATTTCTCCACTTAAAGTTAAAAATTAGCCCTTTTCAGTAAAAGGTGTGAAACACAAAGTGTAAGTAGCTTACAGTGAATCGGTAAAAAACTCAGATTTATGTACGGTCGTTGAACTGATCTTTGACGCACATTACTAAGGCCAAGTAAAGAGCGTATTCTTATTCCGACTCACAGACGCGTTTACTCAGTTTTAACCCTTATAGTGCTTGTACGGACTTCATGCTTATGCAAACAGGTTGGATCCAGACCAGCCGCCAAGTAAATTGGCGGCTGACCTGGATCTAACCTGTTTGCTACTCTGAGTTTTTTCCTCATTGAAATTAAGCAGGTATTTAAGTTTTGGAAAGCAGACGACATAAAAAATAATTTATAGAAGATTACCCATCATTCTAAGGGTTAAGATGTTGCAGGATGAAAATGATAGATTAGTCTTTCCGAACATTGACTATATCTACACCAAATGGTTATGCATGGTATTCAGAAGTGTATCAATATTCTAGTTCTATGCAACTATAGAGATGTATGTGTTGTCATGGTATTCCTAGAAGACATCTTTTTGTTTTAAGAAATACTTTATTTTTTATTCTTAAGTTATCAAATACGAAACATTAAAAGGTGCATGTCCATCTTTGAAACGTTTACATATACGCAAAAGACATTACCAATGGAACATTGCTGTGTCTTAACAAGTGCCATATTTATTCACATGAAAAAAAGTTTTGTAATAGCAGCCAATGATGATACTACGACCAGACAATTATAGAGGAATAGCATTTAATGTCAACTGAAGTATAAAGTACAGATCATGGTTTAAACAAGATTATAGGTCTTACAATAAACTCATCTTTACATACACTTGTAGGAATGGTAAACATACATACGCACACACACACGCACGTACAAGCAGATGCTCGCATGTACGTGTGCACACATCAATACTAAAGATATTACGGCGGAAACTGTCTTAAATCTTTAACGTTTTAAATTCAACTGTCCTAAATTGAAAGACTTTGCAGACGACGTTTCAAAATGTGGTGAAATTGAAAAATAATACTCTGCTAAGGCGGAAAACATTGTGGGAAAAGGAGAAATTGCCTGTAACGAGCTATTTCTCTTTTTTTCCCACAATGCTTTCCAGATTCGTCTGCAACAAACTGTTCAGATGTCGTTATTGTTTGGTAATGGCTGAATGAAAGTTTTAAATGTTTATATGCTTATACATAAGCAAAGGTTCACCTTAGGAGAAAGGCAATGCCGAAGAAAAAGGCAATGACACCGACGGGGGTATACGCTACCACACGCAGCGTCGTATAGGCTAAGGACCACCTGGTTTGCCGATGTTGGGAAGTGCTCACACACGTTTTGATTCAAGACCGGTCAGGAATTACAGTAAAAGTTAAACTGGTCCCACGCTGTCTACAAGCTCCATAATAAAGGTATACTCTCGATAGATGAGAGACCGGTTCCCAGTCTAAGTAAAAGGTAGTTCATGAACATTTAGAATGTTACTTTGAGCGTCGATTAAATGCTTATAGGATACATGAGGGAGCCTTGTTGGTGGATTTTGACATTTTGTGGTTCTTGGCGATAATTTTAAACCTTTGGTTTGTTGGTTTTTCCAGAACTACTTATCGCGGAAGGTAAAGCGCTAATGCAGTTGTACTTCGATAACCTCCGCAGTTTGGATGCGATTCTAGAGGGTGGTAAAAAGAACTGACCAATAGCAAAAGAAGTAGCTATTGGTCGCCTTGTTTCTTTGCAAACATTTGACTGCTTATGGAGTGTGGAATAGTAAAACAAGTAGGATCAACTCTCAATTTCGCCGTGGAAAGTACTTTGAAGGGACACAATTTTTCTTTTATAAATATAGAATAAAGAAGGGTCAAAAGTTTATCTTCGGTCCTTGGTCATCCCCCTTGAGATATGGTTTAGGCGTAAGGACATGGTTAGCGTTTTACCAAATATCGCGAGGAAAATATTTCCGTAAGTCAAATCCGATTCACAAGAATAATATCTTAAAAAAAAGCACGTGTACAGTATTGCCAAGATGCACGTACTTTCCCAAATTCTCCTCCAAAGATAAGTTGCTTTGCAATACTATTGATTCTCTGTATTGAATAAGGAGATGATCTTTTGAACTTACGCAAGTTCTAAGACCTATGTTGTTTTATTAAACGGTACTCTGATGACCAACATGTTCTATAATGAATATATGTATTGTCGTAATTGCCTTAACCCATTTTCCAACAATAACGATATTTGACCACTTTGTTGCAGACGACTCTGAAAAACATTGTTGAATGGGAGAAATGGCTTGTAACGAACAATTTTTTCCTTTTCTCACAACGTTTTCTACCATATCAGAATATTATTTTCCAATTTCATCACATTTTGAAATGTCGTCTGCAAACTCTTTCAATTTGGGACATTAAAAAAATTCGGCGTTTGGTAAAGGGTTAAAAGCATCGGAGATGTAACGAATTCATATTTCTACGTCAATCAGGCGTTAACCCTAGATTGATAAAGCGATGAATCGGCGAACTTTGTACTTCATAACGCATTTACGTCGACGGGGTAGGGTCTGTTAATCAGTCTGACGTTTGTGGACATGTTACATTATCGGTATGCGTAACAGGTGAAACATTCTATTTTAAAAAAGTGCCCTTCGTCAAAACTATTAGCCCTTATAGTGCTGGAACCAACGTCATGCTTATGCAAACAGGTTAGATCCAGGCCAGCTGCCAAGTAAAATGGCGACTGGCCTGTGATCTAACGTGTTTCCTGCTCTGAGTATCTTTCATAAACAAAATTAAGCAGATAATTAAAGTTTTGGAAAGCAGACGACACAAAAGTCTATTTTTAGTAGATTACCCAGCAATCTAAGGGTTATTCGTACCGAAACGACCACATTTGGATGAAACGGTCATAGAGCACACAAGTTTGGAGTTGATGTATCATGCATCAAACATTGGTAATGTTTTACCAAACAATTCAGGTAAAACATTTGCGTGAGTCAAAACTGTTTAACATGGATAGTATCTTAAATAAAATTGTAAGTATTGCGATGTGACATGTCATTTGAAGCGTCTCGGAGTGACAATTTCAGTAATGTGATACGTTGCATTATTGCCTAGCCGAATATTGAAATAAGAGAGGATGTTGTTTTCAACTTACGCAAATTTCTAGCATAACATGTTTAGTAAAACGGTACCATGTTCTTCTTGCTTTCAGTAATTTTCTCTTACATGATTCTATTAGTTTGATTAACTTTGACTTTTGTTTCGGGTCTTTGGATGTAGGCAAATGTTTCTAAATGAATCATCAAATTTAATTCTGACAATAACAATAGTTTCGTCTCAAATACAGGGACTGCCTGTCCAAACGTAAGTAAGATACATTGGATAAAGTTATATGTCAAATCGCTATAGTTTTCATAGTAAGTATGATATAGTGTTGGAGTAGATAAACTTATAAGTCTTATATAAAGTTCCTTATTTGCGAAAGAGAAAATCCGAAAGTCAAAATGAAATGTCGTTCGAACAATATCGATTTTTCATTGTTGTTTGATATACAATTAGAAGTAGCTTTTGAAAGCATAATTAATTCAAGAAGCGCCATTTTATCAAAGTTTGTACAGTTTAAATGCGGTAGACCTAAAAGAAATGTTATTTCACTGTATACATACTTTGAAGTATTAAACACTTTCTTAGATGATTATTCTTCAGAGCATATGATTAAACAGTACAGTAGTTCAGCAATTTTAAACAAATACATTTCTAACTTTCAAAGTTCCTCACATCTGTGAATAAACACCTTTAGATAACTTTAATTGGGAATGTTTGGATTTGAGATAACCCTATACCGAACGCTAAATCTTCGACTGTCTCAAATTGAAAGAGTTTGCAGACGACATTTTAAAGTGTGATGAAATTCATCCATTGATAGGACAGAAAAAATTGTGGGAAAAAGGAGAAATTGCTCGTGACGAGCAATTTCTCCTTTTCCCACAATATTTTCTAGAGATGTCTGCAACAAAGTGATTACTGTCATTATTGTTTGGTTAAGGGATAAGGCAGACACATTAATTACTAGTTTTAGGTTCCTGAGTTAAATCTTTTATATCATGTCTCCGAGATAAGTTCTGTAGATACAGGGTACACGAGGACGTGACTACGTCAGTAATGACGCACTTTTCAAACTGGTAATAGTACCAAACCTCTGCAAAGCTAAAATGGAAGGAACTTTATTCAAACAAAGAAGACCATCCTTTTATTTAGACTTGAACACAGATTTTTTACATTCACATCTACCTCATTTACAATAGATATCAAGTACTCAATAATATAAATGCGGACAGACATAAAACAAATGTTACAAAATAAGCAATCATAAACAGTTTGCCTTGGGTTAGATATAGTGATATATTTACCACATGTTATAAAAATTAGGAGTCTTAATGATATTTTATCATTGAAGTTAAACAATTTTATTTCTCTGACAAGTGTTTAAGAGAAATTTATCTGATAGACGCACAGTCTTACGTTGCTTTTTTAATATTTTTGTCTGATGTTTGCAAAACACTTAACTCGTTTCCTAAAGCTGACTTTATATTCTGTTACGTCTCACGATGACGCACCTCATTTCAAAAGACTTTAAGATCACTGTGATGAAATGGTCTTAATGTGAAAATAACATAAACGTATTATTTCATGCTTTACATACGGTCTGCTATTGGTTTCGATTTGGACCGGTCACCCATTCCAATGAGGAAATGACGGATGAGTAAATCAAAGTTGATAGTCTTGCAAAAAAGAACATATTTTCGTCATTAAATTATCATTTTAGGTATGCAGTTTTGTACGCTGGTACAGTGTAAAACTAAGCTAAATCATTCATAAATGTGGTTAAGTCATTCAAAACGAATGTTACAACTTTTCTAAAATAAGATGATACGTTAACACCTTTGTTTATTTTGCGCTCATCTTCTTTATTGAAGCTTCAAATGTAATGTTGTTGCTAATGATCTGACATATGAATCATTCTGCAAACGATGTAATACTATCCTTTTTTTGTTTCATGATACGGGCCAAAATACTCAAAATACACATCAATGCAAATAAGCACATTATACAACCTTTGTTCAGCGTATGAAATATTAACACTTTTCCTCCAACTTTTCAATCATCATGCAGGATAACCGGCAGTGTTTTATAATAATTCATCAATTAATTGAGTTTCTATTACACCATTCATTTTGTAATTATAGATTATTATTAAATCTTTATTTCCTCCAAAAGTGAAGATTACAAAAGATTACAAAGAAAAAACATTGAATTGCATACAATTCACTAAAAAGAAATTACTAAAAAGATGAAAAGGAGAAAAAAAAAAGATTTCTCACAGCAAACATACACACACATGCACAAACATATACATACATACAATCTAACTCACGCGCTTAACCACACGCAAGTAAATATACAAGTTTCAGCCCAAACTATCATTAGATGGACCCAATTTAACCCCTCCCAGAATGGTATCCAGTACTACCACTACTGGGATATTAGATGGACCCAATTTAACCCCTCCCAGAATGGTATCCAGTACTACCACTACTGGGATATTAGATGGACCCAATTTAACCCCTCCCAGAATGGTATCCAGTACTACCACTACTGGGATATTAGATGGACCCAATTTAACCCCTCCCAGAATGGTATCCAGTACTACCACTACTGGGATATTAGATGGACCCAATTAACCCCTCCCAGAATGGTATCCAGTACTACCACTACTGGGATATTAGATGGACCCAATTTAACCCCTCCCAGAATGGTATCCAGTACTACCACTACTGGGATTCACCTCCTCCGATACTGTCAACATATCTTCTAATGAACTACACAAAACTTGCATCGAATCAAGAGAACTCAGGAGCATGTCATTAAACGAAGTTTGGAACCTTGATATTGTTAGTGATACCAGAAATAATGCCAATTACTAAGTTTTTAGTGTAATCTATCCGGTCAGTAGTTATGTTTTGTAGATTGTTTTGAGAGAAGATCATCCATTTTGAATGACGTTTTCTTTCCCACAAATCAAATATCTATAAAATTGCAAGAAAGAATGACCAAGTAATTAGGAAAAGGTTTTGTTGACAAGCAATTTGAACTAAATATCGAACTGTAGAAAGGGTGGTGAAAAGCAATTATGGCAGATTTAGACTAATTTTCGGGATAACCCCATTAATTAGGATCCACATTGGCAAAAGTAAAAAAAGATTTCAGAAACCCGATGTCGATTTGCATTGGTAAATTACATCTCTAACAATAACTTCCAGATTCATTAATGGGCAACCATTTCGCCTACAGAAACGTTTCTGCCAAAAACCCAGTGCTAATATGTGTACCGGAAATGCTGAAATGTGTTTGTCTCGTGTGCCGGAAGTGACGTATTGTCTGCTATTCGTTTGATACCGGAAACAACATGGGCACGCATTCGTGATCTCACGAATGTTTAAGATGTTGACAAAAGTTGAACGTAATTCATGAAGGATGCACGACAGTGTGGGGTCGAAGTAACAATGGAGTTTGGAAACGAACGAAATATTCCTTCATAATGAGTGAATTCTACGGTACAGCTAGTGTCATAAGGGGGTCTGTCTTCAGTTCGTTTTGAATGGACTGTCTTTTTATAAGTTTGTGAAATACTTTATCAAACAATTACTTTTTTTTTATATAACATATATGTTGTGCACTGCCTTTATTCATTGCTATTGGAAAAATAGAACCTCCTTATACTAGTTTTTACAAAGTGAGTTCTTTGAAAATTACATCTTTGTAGTATCTTGGAACATGTCCATTTTCACATGAACGATTCCTGAACTGGCCAAATGTACACTGCGGATCTTTTACAAGGGAGCATTTAATAAATAACAGAAACAGCTGTTACTTTATGGGAAATGTTTCTTAATGATATCATTCTATGTTTGTTTCTCATATATAGATAACATTATTATTGATACATTCCTTATTCACTTAGAATAACAACCTCTTGATTAACCAAAACTAAAAGTAATATGCATATTTCATTCTATCAAATAGATTAAACTCGATGAATTTCCCCCAGTTCTATTTGAATCTTAATTCGGATCAATAACTCGATTCAAATTCAGATGTTATCGATGTCATGGGCAAGTGATGGATTATGAATGTCGATATGTATAATAGATTTGTCAAAACATTATAGGGCAACAGGATGCGTAAGATAATTAGCTCTGTCTTGAAGTGTATTTAAATGCTGCTGCTGCGATACAACTTCAGCTTTTTTCAAAAATACATAAAGTCACAAAAAGCTGATGCAATAAGGTCATATAAGGTTCTTAACATGTAACAACACAAACTTGGGCAAGGCAATTAATATAAGTACATGTACAACCATTTCTATTAATTGAAAAGCATATATCCAATCTATCAAAGGAGTTTTTATATTATCAACAACACAGGGTTATGACCAAGACCTACATTGTACATATTTGAAAGGAATAGAACACGCATTTTATATGACGAGTACATGGTACAAAAGTCTTGTTATAAAACAGCAGATTGATTTTAGGCCTTACTCACTCTCTCAGACCTGTCATCTCATTTCTTTATCATATGTCTCTCCCTATCTCACAATACTCGCTTTCACACAGCATTATACAAAAGCATTCGCATACACACACATATAAATAAATATCATATTTGTATGTAATTATTCCAAATAAGGCTGATATTCTTAATATACTATTACTGAGTCACAGTTTGACATTAAGCGGTCAGTTACCCTTTTCCCTCACATCTTTATTTTTTGCGCAAATGATTATTCTGTCTAACTCATTACCAAACAATAACGACATTTAGCCACTTCATTGCAGGCATTTCTCGAAAACATTGTGAGAAAAGGAGAAATGGCTCTTAAGGAACAATTTCTCCTTTTCCACAATGTTTTCTGCCCTATCAGCAGATTATTTTCAATTTCATCACATTTTGAAATGTCGTCTGCAAACTCTTTCAATTTGGGACAGTCGAAAATTTGGCGTTTGGTAAAGGGTTAAATCGCGAATAAATAGTTATTTGCGTGTGTGAAATAATTAATTAGTTGTTACGATGTGTGTTTTTGTTTATAAGCTGCTTACAGAACGCCTCGGATTGCGCCTATCTGTCAAATGTTTATCTCGTTTAAATAGGATTCATAAATCAGTCCGACTAATCGAAAACACGCATAGCCTCCCATTCCCACTTAGTCATTTTGCCAAGACAAAGCAGACACATAAGGGTTTAATGTTTGTGAGGTAATAAGGGTGCTAGTCCATAATAAAGACAGCACAAAAAGTAAAAATAATACAACATTGCATAATCATTTGAAATATTTATACACACAGAATGAAACCTATGCTCACAATTGAACTAGACTTTTCCTAAAGACACACATGTCAAGTTACGCCACTTTATACCGAAAATATTGATTCAACGTCATACAACAAATAGATAGTAGGATAGCGAAAATTTAGTTAATGTTGTAGTGCATCATTGAGACGTCACTACTTTGCGCTGTACAACAAGTGCTGATGAGCTGTGTGGCCGGACAACAAGAGAGTAAATGACATCTTGAATAGTCGCCATCTCTGGCACTCGAACCTAGACTCAATGGCACTGAAAAGGGTCTCAGTTGCCTAGTAGTTAGATAAATGAACTTGAAATCAATAAGTCTCTCCCCGTGTTGTCTCAAATCACATAAGCTGTTGATTTGAAATATCACAAGAGGTAGTCTAAAGGCTAAATGTCACGGAACGCCAATGGATCAACCTGACTCTATGTGCATTTTAGTAAAAGCAGTCGAGTAATTATAATGAATTATAACTGAAAGATTGTTGAAGCATGATAAACAAACAAATGCATAAATTTTGCTCTGTAGCAGCGAATTCAATTTGTTATATTCGGGTATCGATTTCGAAAGTCCACCTCTGGTGGTACTATTTCAGAAAGTTTGATATTCAACGTACAATTTACTGATACATGCAGCATATTTTCGTGTTGTATTTCCTAAATAGAAATAATCGCTTTTATAAATCATGTTTTGGGTCAGGAAATGTAATAAATTCGAACATGTTTTAAGTTTAAACATAATGCATTATGAAAATATCACACGCCATAATGCCTCACCCTTTTCTACATATAATGCAAACACATCTCTAAATCAATATGACAGAACGGTAAATAGCTACTTCGATCAATTTTGTCAATAATCTAAAGTTGTTTCTACTCTAAAATTATGAGGATTTTCTTGATATTTTTGTATTCTATTGTTGGTTTCCTTTCAAATCAATTACATATACCCTTATGGAGGTATGGGCTAATTAAATACTTCCGGAAAATGAAAAGACAAAGGGCTCCGTGTCATCGCCTGTCATTCCTTTGTGAGAAAGACAGTGACGCAAATTCTCAAGCCCGTAAAGAAAGATTTCTTACACCTTTCGTGTTAACTTAACCTTCTCGTGAACCTCACAAACGATACCCTAGAAAAACCGAAGAATAATATGAAAACGTCGTGCGAAAAAAGGATGTTACAAATCAAATTTAATTTCATATATGCCCTTCTATTCGCCTTATCTCTTTTGTGACATACTTATTGTCTCAAGTTTTTATATTGAGTTCCTTTTCTGTGCTTAATTGATTAATTGATATTGACGAAGGAGGACTGATTGAAAACGTGAGACTATGGGTAAAGGATAAAAAGAGGGAAAATGACAGAACAAAAAGACACAAAAACATGGGCCAATAGGAGAAGCCCTAATGAGCGTGTGAATTTTACGATATGTGTTTTCTGCACGACCCTTTACCATAACGATAGGTCACTTAACCCATTACCAAACAATAACGACATTTGATTAATTAGTAGCAGACGACTCTGGAAAACATTGTGGGAAAAGGAGAAATTGCTCTCAACGAGCAATTTCTCTTTTTCCCGCAATATTTTCTGTCCTATCAGAAGATCATTTTTCAAGTCCATCGCTTTGTGAAACTCTTTCAATTTGGGACAGTCGAAAATTTGGCGTTTGGTAAATGGATCTGTAGTAATGCACGTCCGAATGATACAGACGTAGATTTTTCATTCTACCTAGTTTCAACTTGTATCATCCTTGTTACAAAAGCGCATTAAAATGTGGAATGGAAAAAGACGCTTGCAGTATATCAAATCATACCATAAAATATGAACTTGCGACTGCTCTAAATTGAAAGCGACAACGCACGACAAAGAGATTAGTTATTTGCCTTAATACTACATATATATGGAGGAGATGCTTGTGTAAAACGGATACATGTATCATTAGGAGAATTGTCTTCGTTTGTCACAGTGGTTTCTTAAAATGTCTTCGACAGAAACATCAACGCTTGGTAAAATGGAGCAGGGGTTGCTAAACTGTTGTACATTTACCAAAGTTATTGGGTGAAACCAACTTAACTGGAAAGCGAAACAATAATGAACATAAATAAGTCTTTTTAATGAACATTTGTTTCAAACACTAAAAAGACTTGTTTATGTTAAACATTGTTTCAAACGTTGAAAATACTTATATCTGCTACCGAACAACGAATATGCTTTCTAAAATGGATTTAAAAAGCTTTGGACTATAGAAAATTTAAAAACAACTCTAAGACTGCTAGAATTTGAAGGCATTGTGACAAAAAGTGCTATTTGATATGCTTATAAATCCTAATCCAAATAGCTTTTTTGTTGAATATATATTCTGAGTTCTTGGTTTGTACATCGAATGATTATCATGCAAACGTCATTATTTCTACTTTTACTCAACTTCATAATTTACAATTTGACTGGACAATATTGATATCAGCATCAAACTACAGATATAGATTGAAAGAATAAATATTCAAATTTCAAAATCGGGTAAAAAGTATTTAGAGCGGCAAACGATAGACTGCTCGCTATGGGTATTTAATCATTTTATTGCGGTATTTTCTCACTCAATGCATCATGCTGCAGCAGCGTGAAAGTAAGGGAGACAAGGGTAAATTTTGTTTCCTACAAAGTTCCCTCGGTACGGGGAAAAGATTAAATCGTTTACGATTAACTATCTGTTTGTTTGACAACCTTGGTAGCTCATTCATTAATTAATAAACAGTGTGTTTTCGCCAGCATTGTTCACATTGTCTTAATAGATAGACCCGTACTGAAGGTGCGTCACGACACATTTCTCACGTAAAGATAATTTTAAGTTTACTACTTCACTCATTACCAAACAATAACACCTTTTGACCAGATTGTTGCAGAAGACTCTGGAATACATTGTGGGAAAAGGAGAAATTGCCTTTAACGAGCAATTTCTCGTTTTCCCCCAATGCTTTCTGTCCTTTCAAAGATTGTTTTTCAATTTCATCACATTTTGAATTGTCATCTGCAAACTCTATCAATTTGGGCCAGTCGAAAATTTGGCGTTTGGTTCAGGGTTTAAGCGATACACCAGGATCAGACTATGTATATAGAACAGGCTGATCCGGGGATACACTTTCAGCTTTATGCATATGTATAGATACACCAAAAACCATAAAAAAACCTCTCACATATCCCCAAAAATGTGGTTTAGGATCAGAAAGACCTTGCTGCAAATATCCGATCATCGGCGCCATTTTGATCAGATATCTGTGAGAGAGCTCTTATATGCGTGTGACACGTGACGAGATTTGTTTACGCGATTTCTGGCTCGTTTTGGACGTGCGTGTTTCGTTTGATCCTAAATGCCTAGGCGTTTGCATACAGATACTCCGCTAAATGATTAATCCCCCCAATTTCACTATTCGTTGTAACAAATGCCGACCTTGAAAAAAACTTAAATTAGGCAGATCAGCGCATTTCTTCATGATTATTTCTTGGCCTTGTTCAAATAGAAAATAGACCAGACATAGCCTCTTGTACCGAGGGTAGCGGGTTCAAATCCGGGACTAACCAACAGATCGACGCGATTACTAGTTTATAATCCAGGAAGCAGTCATCGAGATTGGCTTTGGACAAGCTTTAAGCTTCCGTCACAAGCGATGTAAAACAAATGCGGTAAACTATATCGGTTGTTCTTACAAGGTACATAAATTATACAATAAGGGAGTACTAAGTATTTTCATTGTTATGCAGTTATTTGTATTTCTAAGAACAATGAGCTCATATGCTTACATCCTTATAGAATCTGTTATGTTCTGTTCTGTTCCGTTCATAAATTCAAATGGTTGAGGTAAAGTGAGGAGAGGAAAAGTTTATAAGAGACATAGAGAATTATAGAAAAAAGAGAGAAAGAGAGCGAGCTCAGACGACAATTCTGAAGAATGAATATTTAAAATTCTTTGTGAAATTTGAATAATAAAAAAAAAAATCACTGCAACAAAAGGATAAATTGCGCGGTACGAGCAATTTATCCTTTTGTCACAGTGATTTCTAACGTAATTCGCCATTTCTGCTTCAACACGTGTCATCTCACGCAGTAAGGAGGGTTACGCAGTAAATGGGAAGAATACCATGCGTTTCTCTGACGCTGTAGGGCAATTAGCGATTAATTATTCAGCGATCAATTTGGATAAACTATTTTGACTCAAAGGGACGATCGAAAAACTTGTTGCAAAGAGTGCTTAAACCAATTGATAAACCGTTTATGTGAGTTTGATACTGTCTTAGCCGTCGATATACCATTCAAACACGCACGCCTGATTCACTTGGATTACACTCTTATCATCTTTAGCCAATTAGATTTTGTCCGGTAAAACCTAAATCGAAAAAAAGATGAACATAAAAAGTGGGGAAAAAAAAAAAAAAAAAAAGAAATCCCACACATTTTGATTTCTGCGTCTCCGCATATTTCAACAGTTTAATAATTATCTTCACATAGTTAAAGTTTAATTAAAAAGGCATTCAGAATATGTTTACATGTACAATTTCAGGAAAAGCAACACATGAATGTGTGACTTTTTATTGCAGCAGTTTTGCAGGATTTTGTTGAAACGATAATCTAGTATTGCTAAAAGAGAGTTATATGTTATAGTAATTTGTTGGTCGGAGTCTTTGTATTAATCTTATTCATTTCACATCAATTGTGAAACAAGTTCTTACAAGTTGTTTTAAACAATCTCGATTTAGCCTTGTGGATACTTAACCAGTAGTTACCCCCAAATGTGAACCCTGCTACTCACGGGATTTGAACGTACGATCAAGAAAGCAGTCTGGAATGAGATGTTGTAAGAAGCAATGTAGGCGACCGACCTTCTCGCAAACAAGGAAAACAAGAATGAAAGAACAAAAAAAACCAAAAAAAACAGCTTTACTGGTTTCGCCGCACAAACACAACCACCGATATTAATGACGCAATGTATGTTTACAACATTTCAGTAATAAAGGGATGCAAAGCTCATAATCGACGCAGGAAAACTCCTCATGGACGTCATATCCATAAGGTGGGCCACATAAGGTAGGTGCAGTGGTAGAACGTCGGTCTCTTGCTCAAAGCAAGATAGATAGATTCGGAATGAATAAGTTGAACCCTTTACCAAACGCCAACTTTTCGACTGTCCCAAATTGAAAGAGTTTGCAGATGACATTTCAAAATGTGATGAAGTTGAAAAATTATTCCTGATTGTGCAGAAAACATTGTTTAAAAAGGAAATATTGCTCGTCACGAGCAATCTCTCCTTTACCCACATTGTTTTCCATAGACGTCTGCAACAAAGTGGTTAAATATCGATATTGTTTGGTAATGCGTTAAACAAAGTTAGATAGAACTATGGAACTATCAATAATCCGTAAAACTACCTAGCACAATAAACCCATATACATCGTTACCAAGAGCGAAGTGTAAAGGGTAAAGAGGGCGGATAATTAAAACATGAAATAATCTATGAGTAGTGAGGTTTTCTATTTACAACTATTTACAAATGTCGCCAATACCCCAGTCATCTGTCGGCAGCCACCCAGAGGTTGAACTAAAGGGGCGTGGCCGGATTGGATTGTAGGAGAGAGCCCACCAGATATTTCCACCACCCATTCGATGTTTGTACTCCCCGGATCAACTCCGAACTCCGTTCCTGGGTGGTTGGGCTTGGGACTTACACTATGATGGTGCTTTAAAGTATGGCATTGCAATAGTGTGCTTTCATTTGCTATACTATTCATTTTTATCAATTCTGACCTACGCAAATATTTCCCTTTAGTTTTTTTAAGCAGTGTCCTTGGTCGTTTTCTTGATAAATGAAGACTTTTTGTATAAACATAAACCCTTACTTTAGCTGAAGAACGGTCCGCGTATTGAGCTGCGTAATATAGCTAAGCTGTGTTCTGAGTGACGCTTTTTGATCATTTATCACGTCACTTTAGACAGCGTTTTGATTGATTAAAACCATTGCTTAAACTTAGACTTGAAAAGGTTGAGTTTATTTCTAGATCATCACCAAACTTGAAGCATATACTTTGTCTCAATGTTGAGAGAGGTCGAGCAATGTCTTCTTTCTAACATAAATACTCTCACAATATCATCTGCTTAACATCTAGCAAAAACATTAAAACGCTTAATGTTTAGGACAATACATCATAGTATAAACTATCGTAAGACAACCTTACATACTTTCACTTCACCACCAAACACATAAACTTGTATTCTTTCTACTACCATTAGTACACGTGTGCTATGAAAATGGCATTTTATTTATAACTGAATCAAGGACATTGAAAACAACCCACACAATGAATCGACATAAATCGTTAGAGACGGCTATTCTGTAAACTTGTATTCAACGACAATTGGTATTCGTATAGCATAATATGACTTTGAAACCATCAGCAATTATCAATGTCAGATCGATTTGCAATTAAAAGCACAGTTTCTCTAAACTGTTTCTCTCACTGGATACAAACAGCAATACATAGTCTTAAGTTGAAAAAAAAGAACCCAGAATATCTATCATTGTCATAAACTGAATAAGAAAGGACGTTTCAACATTTCTCAACATTAACCCTTATAGTGCTGGAACCGACTTCATACTTTTGCAAACATGTTGGATCCAGGTCAGCCGCCAAGAAACTTGGCGGTTGGCCTTTTATCTAACCTATATGCTACTCTGAATATATTTTCCTACTCAAAGTTAAGTAGATATTGAAGGTTTGGAGAGCAGAAGACACTCAAATCTTTTTTTTTATAGAAAAACACGTATTCTACGTTCTAACGGTTACAGGTATCACATGTTATGGGTGCAAAAGGCTAGCTACAGAGAATAAAGGGGTTCAAAGCAAAGTACCTTCATTTATAAACGATAACACAATGCTACATAGTCATTCAAAAGGGGTACATTTATACAAATAAAATAAACTGGGCATAGTTATCCGTATACAATGTACAATTCCCATGTCCGCCTTATTCATTTAAATTAATTAAAGGCCGGGATAGGAATTGGTAATTGTTAATATATCTGCACTTCACGACTAACTTACAAATTATTCGGTTGACTGACAGGCCCGACAAAAAACCATTACTTGTTTATACAGAAATCACTTAATCTAAAATAGTATCCATTAAACCCTCTATAGATCCTTTTGGGTACATTCTATTGTTCGCTCCGCCTAAACACTCTTCCTCATTCAAACATCCTGTGAGGTATGTTCGTACATCATTTCAAAACATTGTGACATAAATAAAACAATCATTGATAAACTTACTCAAGGTGAGCAATTTCTCCATTTTATCGCATTATCACAATTCAAATTTCAAGATAAAGAATATATTATCAAATTATTTGATGTTTTACTGCAACGTTTGACGGGTAGTCAGCCTTTTTCGCTGGATGAAAGGTTTGCTCACCGCGCTGTCTCCAATATGGGACTTGAAAAAACACTTCAATATTTGCTGTCTATGTGAGGGGTCAATTCGCCTTCAATTAGTTAGTTTTTATCCATTTAATTTTGTCAAAATCATGAAAGCGAGTAATGCGTCGAATAGAATAAAACTGTTTTTCAACAACATATTGCGGATAATGAATGAAACATGACGAGTTGAAAGCCCTATTTAAGCCAGGAGAATGGCGAACACAAAGGAAAATCGTTTTCGCTAATAAAAAGGTAGAAATGTGTTTAGTGGCTTAAATTGATCTGGCCTAGCGACGTGTGAGGCAGCCTGTTAAATAACAGATCAGATCAGTTAGAGTTTATAATTCTGGGTTTATGTAAACAGTGACGGGCGAATTGATGAACGGTCCCCAGGCAAAGTATGGACAATACGGGTAGGGGACCTCTGAAATGGATATATCCTCCGCAAATCTGTCAAAAGTAACTTGGGTCCCTCACCCAACCAACCCCCTTTTTCACAAAAAGACCAAACATTGTCATCAATCTGTAATGTGACTGTTGAAACCAATATTACTAAAAGGATAAATTGCTCATGATGAGCAATTTATCCTTTTAGTAATAATGGTTATTTTTTTTATTTCTATATATTCAAAATACAAAGATATGTAACAAAACAGTACATAAAACCATCACTACATGTATCACAGGCAACATTCAATTAACCTTTTTTGTATTCTTTTTAACTACGTTCCATTTCAGAAGTCTTTTTAATAGCACGCTTTTATATCATTGGATATATTGGTTTTTGCACATATCATGAAATATTTTGTGTTCCAGGCTGACTATTGGTCGTCTGACGTGGATTTTAATTCGGACTTTGTTTTCTGAAATTTTCGTACACGAGGAGCCGATCAAAGTACTAGATTTACGATGCCTTTTATCACTGAACAGTGACGATGCACGTAAACGCTTAGTTTATAGACCAAATCCACTTTGTTTCATTTCGTATGTTGATGATCACTGAACAGTGACGATGCACGTAAACGCTTAGTTTATAGACCAAATCCACTTTGTTTCATTTCGTATGTTGTTTATCAGCGTATCAACATTTCCTTCAGTTATATTACGGCTACCCTGGGATTAACCAGTCCTAGAAAAAGGGTCAGAGTTGTCTTGTGAAAGGACACTTACATGGGATGAATTTCGATGGTTTGGCTCAAACCCGGGACTCCTGGATCTACAAGTTTAATTCCGTTAACAATGGACCATGAAGGACTTTTTGCGAACCCATGATATGTTTGTGTTTTCTTTTTTCCTCTCGTTCTCCCCCAAAAACCCTCCAACAGGAAATTAATTTCAGTCCAAAACGAAAGCTATAGCAGACGACAAAACACCATGTAATGTTTCTTAAAACACATTGGGCATAAATCATTGTTACAGAGGGATGTATTGCTCATTATAAACAACACATCAGTCGAAGTTACCTTTAAAGTTCTCGGTGGCCGATGGGTTCAAAGCGGGGTACATGTATTATCTAGTAACAGATTAAATAAAGGAGATATAGCACATACTGTTATGCCTCAAAATTCAAAGCCTAAACATAGAGTAATTTGCTTATGCAATAGTATTTTGTTTATTATCAAATATCATCATTCAATGCATATCTACATTAAAAATTATCGCTTCGATACTTCCTCGACCCAAAGCACATCTTAGAAACGAAGATATATATGTCAAAGTATCTTACTAGACAAATGAAAACGAGTTTTCATTCGTCGCCAGGAACTAGCATACAACATTTACACACTGATAATAAAGATCTTTCCTAGTAAATATCTGATCAATAATTCGAGGGTTGGAAAAGGCATTGTGAGTTCATTTATCACTTTCCTTGTCTTTTTGGATCTTACAAAAATATTTATATTCATTGCAGTTGCAGGATCATCGGAGTAACTATTTTTTTCTCTTTTATATACCTCATTGTATATACCTGTAGGAGAAGACAAAAGAAACTTCTGTGACAAAAGCAATTTCTCCCTTTTGTCGCAATTTTCTTTACCGAATATCAATGTAGCAAATGTTCTTTCTAACATTTTATGAATGACGTCTTCTGCTGCTTTATATTTGAATCATGAATCAGTCACAAATGCCACAAACGTGGTTCATGGCCTGGAAGGAATATTTGAGTCAAAATCAGGAACAAGTGGACATTTTAACAGTTCGCCTGGACACAATTCAAGCGTTGCTCGAATAAAAGGGCATTACACATTATTCAAACCACCCAACTCATCCAAAACACTGCTAAACAGGCACAAACTCTAACCGTTTTTCTATTCGGTTAACCCTTATTTTAGTACTGGAACCGACTTCATGCTTATGGAAACAGGTTAGATTAAAGAAAAATCAAGCAGATATTCAATGTTTTGGAAAGCAGACGACACAAAAATCTATTTTTAGAAAATTACCCAGCATTCGAAGGATTAGCCGTGTTCCTATTTCGGTGAATGTGGTACCACCGTGGGGGCAAGTTTCGTGTTTCAATATCATTAAACAGGCCTCATTAAAATGCGCATAAAGGCAGCATTGTCAAACGGTCAGAGCCAATTAACATGACAAGAAATAGAGTAAGAATACAGAAGGTAATCTAACAAGACATCGTGTTTCCGTTATGACAGGACCTCGGTTTATACAAACATGGATTTAATATATAAACATGTCGGTCTTTAGCAGCTATTGAATCACCGACTGTTTTGATGTTGTAAATTAATCGAGCAAACAATGAACACGATATCTCATGTTCTACCCGCAAACCTCCAAGTCGAGCGTTCAGAGCAATACTACAACAAGTGCTTCACGTTTGTGAAGCACTTGTTATAGGCTTGCGTTGACCCCTCGAAGTGTGGTTGGGGAAGTAATAATGTAAAGGGAACATAGAATAGAACAGAATATGATTTTATTTTACGACTTGCATAAAGTACATCATCATACACACATACATAGCATGAACAATATATATCATCACATGGTGTATGAGGATGGAATTACATTTGTAAAGGAAGCGTTGATATTTAGATATCTAAACTAGATAATTAAATATCTAAGTATCAACGCTTCCTTTACAAACTCAGCATCTCTAAACTTTTAACATATTTGGTCTGTTATATTTTTTCTTGAAATCCTTTTTCTATTAATTATCTAAACAAATGAAGACAGAAATAAAGTGATATTCATCACCGATAGTTTTGGATAAAATCATAAAAAGAGCGCGAGGACTTTCTTAATATTGAGAGTATAATTCTCAAGGAGTTTTCAACACGTCTAAATAAGGTTTATATTGAAAACTCATCTTAAAACACCTGTAAGTATCTAAAAGTGAACTGTTCTTTTTAATGATATGAACATAGTCTATATGCCGTTTTTGATCATACATGATACAGTAGTGCAAATACTATTTTGTTTCAACGGCATATCATTTTAACTTTAAGATGTTCTCATCTGTAGACAAGCTGCTTTAACCTTATCCATATGTATTTTGTCACTGAAGACTTTAAGATGTTCTCATCTGTAGACAAGCTGCTTTAACCTTATCCATATGTATTTTGTCACTGAAGACTTTAAGATGTTCTCATCTGTAGACAAGCTGCTTTAACCTTATCCATATGTATTTTGTCACTGAAGACTTTAAGATGTTCTCATCTGTAGACAAGCTGCTTTAACCTTATCCATATGTATTTTGTCACTGAAGACTTTAAGATGTTCTCATCTGTAGACAAGGTGCTTTTACCTTATTCATATGTATTTTGTCACTGAAGACTTTAAGATGTTCTCATTTGTAGACAAGCTACTTTAAATCATTCACATGTATTTTTTTCACTGAAGACATTTTCATGTTATCTAACCTATTGCTTTCTGTAACAGGAGTTGAGCGAAAAATACAGATAGTATCACTATTATCTGCGATTTTCTTACTTATTGGCATATTTAAAAAAAATGATTTCGTAAGTCATTTACAAAATAAGAAAACAAATGGCTGAGACAATCATCTACATAAATTTGTCCGAGCAAAACTAGGCCAAGTGATGCGCAGCAATTATCAATCAACACTCGATCGTCACACTGAATAGATTCATGTTTCATGATTCATGTCCTACATTTTAACAATGAATAAAGATGAAATACGAAATTTTTCTATAAACACACATGAACAGTTATCAGTACTGGTATCTATACGATGTTCACATGCATAGTTTAACATCATATCAAATAATTTCGTGTTCATTCTTAGACGTTTTAGTGTGATGTTGTCATATCATCCCAACAATAGATATCAATTTCCGTAACATTCAATTAGGCTATTTCTAAGTTATTCAACGAAGAGCATTAAATGCAGTTCATACTAGACAATATTGCACTTAGAGTAAGATAAGACAATAATTAACAAAAACTTAATCTAATATCTCATTATCTTAGTGACAATGGGTATACACTGACAATACAGCATAACACAAGAATAAAGAATAAATGGACTAAAATCACCTGGCTCCGTTAGACTTATTAGTCACCGAATAAGAAACTCTTTAATTTAAAACCTTAATTGCATTCAATAACAACTTTCTTTTCCCCGTGCAAATTGTAACAATGTCTAGAATGCTGTTTCATTTGCGATTTGTGTGATTAAGACAAATCACATCACGTAAAATACTATTTTAATCTATTTTTCCCGCCATAAAGTAATCCAATTGGCTCACGTATTTATCAACCATTCATTTATGTCTACCACAGGCGCTACGAGCTCACGCTAGATGTCTGTGACCTGGCTAATTAGAACTACAACCCTCTATCCCGAACAATGATCTTTAAAAAAAAGAATAGAAAAAAAAAAAGAATAAAGAAAATTAAAACGTGTTTTTAGACGTGTTCAAGATAAACTCTTTTGGCTTTGCAATTATCTATGCTCTATTTTGATACTAGGACTGCACAGTATTTTTAACCCTTAGAGTGCTTGGAAAATTTCTAAAAATAGATTTTTGTGTCGTCTGCTTTCCAAAACCTGAAATATATGATTAATTTTGATGATGGAATATACCCGAGGACAGACAAAGTTGACTCATAATCTAACAGTTGTTGTTGTTGTTTTTTGTACTTGTGTATTAATAGTACCCAACCTTGTTTGTGTTTCTATATTTTTCTTCAACTCGTTTCAAAAAGTTGATGTCTAATAATAATATCAAATTGTTTGTTACAATTTGATGTTGTAATTATGTTTTTGTTCAACGACATGTAATGTTCTTTATTATTAAACTATTTTACTTCTATATAAATGATTGGGTTAATGGATATGTTAAGTGAAAACTCGTCAACTGGCTTCTGGACGCACACATTTTCAACTTGCAACAAGCTGTGGTTGTGGGTATCTAGAAGCTGGGGGACGATACAGGTATTGGTACATTAAGTATTACTCTTTAATTTTTCGATCAATAGCTCACCAATACTTCTCTGAAAACAATTAGAAATTATGAAAAGTGCATACGTCTTCACACATGCTCTATGATTATATTTTGTAAGCTATAAACATGTATTTTGATGGTTAATGCTGAATAAAGCTATGCTACTTCATGTAATGTTATTCTCAAAGTGGGGAAAAGTTTAGATCACAGGGCAGCCGCAAGTTTACATGGTGGCGGGCCGGAATCTGACCTGTTTGTATAAGCATGAAACTAGTTCCACCACTATAAGGGTTTAAAATAAAACTGACTTGATTCCCATATGAACACTCTTACCTGATTGTGAAATACCGTTAAATGTGACGATACGAATGAATGTGAATTCGATGACAAAGCAAATCAGTTCGAGATCATGCATTGTTCTGTAATTCGTCGGGAGCAAAGTTAAATTTCTCACAATGATTATGTCTTTCATGAAAATTATCTATTTACCAAGCAGGTACCTGTGTAATGCGCCGCAGTATTTCGGGCAAATAACGCCTGACGAAAATTGAAGAGATGTCCGAGTGGATTCCAGATAATTTTCCAAACTGTGTAAAGTGATTACTTTACCAAAATGTAGCAGAAACATTCAGCATATTCTTTATTACTCTATATGGTGTTCTTTTCATCCCTTATGTTGACATATTAAACACTATTTTGGCATGACTAAATGTGTTGTACATATCTATTTACATGTATTGTTCATTTCTCATATAGTTGTATATGTTGTACTTATCTATTTACATGTATTGTCCATTTCTCATATAGGTGTATATGTTGCACTGACGATGATCAAAGTGTTCAAATCATGAAATAAACTTTTGTTTTGTTCTGATTAGGTGTTTATATATATATTTTCTTTGTATTTTGAAGAAAAGGGTAAATCATATCTGGTTGTATCACTTGTATATCACACACTGTTGGTGGATCGCCACACGGTACACTCAAGAGAAGATATGGTGTCGCTGATTTGTTACTATGACATGCTATATGTGTTGTAATTGCTCAATTCCTTTATATTTCCCTTTATAATTCGCAGTTTCAAACTTTCTAAACAGAGTCCCATTTAAGCAATATCTATAATTCAAAAAAGTATTATTAAGCCTTGTGTCAATAAAATGCATGAAATAAGAACCCGACTGCATGTACAATTACCCTATAGATGTTAAACATCGTCTTTTTAAAAACCAAACAGTCTGCACAACAGTTTGCAAAATCGTTTTTCCAGCAAAGCTCTATAAAGATCAACCATTCCACGCCTTTAGATCCGTCATGGCTGGTGAAAAGGGCTAACACACAGTGAAACTAAAACAAATGGGCTAACATGTTGACTTCACAATTTCACCTCAAGTATAATCCAATTAAAGCCTAACGTATACATTTTGGAGGCAGACAATCTTGAGGTTTAATTGGTTTCCTTTATAAATGCGTCCCATCCAGCTATTCCATTACAAGACCTTAATTCAATTTACAGTACCGTCCATATGAAGGGAGCCTAGCCAGGTCCACGACAAAATGAGCCTGGATGTGAAAATAAAGAAAGAAAAAAAGAACAATAAAAAAACCCAGTGTAATGTCAACAAGTAAATTAATAGTCTGTTCAAAATATGAATTTTCGAACTAAGCTTAGAAATATTTGCAAGGAGTTTCTATGCTTTTTGCTCACTGGATTTTTAACAAATTATTTTAAAGAACAGATTCTCTGAAAATAAAACATTAGTTTCCAGGACTGATCAAAACCGGATTCAGTACACAAGACAGGGCGCTCATAATGCGCTTGTTATGTAAAATTCGATATCCTGTGAAATAAGATAAGATATTCGTTTAAACGGTGTTTCGTTTTTAACAAGTAACTTTATAACATCTGACCAATTGGCATTCGAAACCAATGTTAACAAAAAGAAAAACTGCGTCCAATGAACAGTTTGTCCTTTTGTCAAAATGGTTAACCAAGTAGTATTGAAAAATGCATTTTTCCCATAGTGCTGTTAACCATTTTCTGTAGCTTTTAATGTGAGCCAGTAAAATCTTAAACGTGAAGGAATTGTTTTAAGAAATATTTACCTTTCTGAAAATATATCGACATTTTGAACTAGCACTGTAGATGAGATTATGAAGGGCAAAACCCTTCAATATTTTTCCAATATGAGACGCCTTCTAGAAGCTTCCCCGAATGTTGCTCAAATGTATTTGATAATTGATTTACCGTACATATTTCGTCCAAACATATACAGTGATACCTTGTTTATCAGGACCCCAATTATCCGGATGTCTCGCAATCCGAACAAAATTGTAAGGGAACGGAATTATTTAACCAGTTTGTTGCAGACGACTTTTGAAAACATTGTGGGTAAAGGAGAAATTGCTCGTAACGAGCAATTTCTCCTTTTCCCGCAATGTTTTCTGCCATATCAGAAGATTATTTTTGAATTTCATCACGTTTTGAAATGCAAACTCTTTGAATTTGGGACTGTCGACAATTTGGCGTTTGCTAAAGGGTTATAAGTATACACGTACATACAGACTGTTTATGTCTTAATGTGTATAAGAACATGCTCTGCTTCATTCGTCCGGATGATTCGGTCATCCGGACTTTTTGTTGGGCAGGGATGTGTTCGGATTAACGAGACATCACCGTACATGTTTCGGAATGCGTGTACCAGCTTCACAGGTTACACAAACTTATACAAACTCCGTGCGATTCCTAACCTTTCCGTGCATTCGGTTTTGAGGTTTTGGATGATAGTTGCCGAAGGTGAAGAAAATCATCACTGTGCCTACAGAAGAATCTTAATAACTTACCTACTTACTTGCAGACGATTTCATCAAATGGGTTGAGGGGCAGCAGGGTCTGTCATTGGCCATCTCGATAACCTTCCCCCATGTTTGCGGCATCTCTGACATATCTGCCTAAACAGTGCATCGCCATATTATCTTTGGCCGTCCTCTTCGATGCATTCCTTCTGGGGTCCAAATAATATCTTCAACCAATAGAAGCGGGATAAAATAAAATCAACGAAATACGGATCATCGTGGCTCAGCCTATCATCGCTCTCGGTACAGGGTAAACATGGTAAATAATAATGTCTGTCGGAAATATTTGAACTATGAACTTAATTCGATTTTATCTGATCTGGTCCAACAACATTTTACTTTGACTTTCAGATTGTTTCTCCTGTGAAGCGAACAAGCACCTTTAACCGTTATAGTAATGGAACCGACTTCATGCTTATGCAAACAGGTTAGATTCAGGACAGCCGCCAAATAAATTGGCGACTGGCCTGTGATCTAACCTGTTTGTTACTCTGAGCATATTTTCTCACCAAAATTAAGCAGATATTCAAGGTTTTGGAAATCCGACGGCATAAGTATATACTTTTAATTATTTTACCCAGCATTCTAAGGGGTTAAATGCATTTTTGGACGACTATCGTTCAGCGATGGGCTTCGGCTTTATTTGCTCTTTAATACCCCTTAAATGGAGTTTCGTTCGGCGATGGGTCACATTTTTGGTGGTAAAGTAACGACCCATTTTCCCGCAACACCGACGAGGAATTACAACACCTCGTTGTTTCTCGCGAAATCCCGTCGTGCAGTCAGCGCGAGAACTGTCTTGAGTCCCCCACCAAATAGGCTTGCGTAACGGGGTCGCTTTTCTCCACCTCCCCAATTGTATCCCCTATTGACCACTCTGTCTAATTGACCATTAGTGTCAAGCCTAAGTGGACATAAAGAGTTTTCAATTTCTTTCGTGTTCCGGATCCCTTGTTCGCTGGGGCTGACAGTGGACACTACATGTGCAGTATTCAACGCGTTAAATTAGTTTTAAGGGGACACATGTCCGCATCAATTGAAAGTGAACTGGCCGCCAATTGTTCCGCCATATTGTATGGTGTCTTGAGATGACCAGGGTTGTTAAGTCGCAGCAGGAAGGTACTCTCCTGTGTGCTGGCTTCCTCCTTTTGACAAGTGTGCCGCCATATTTCGGATACAGTGCTACCATTAGATTGTGGTTTGTTTCTGGCAATCTTGGATTTCATCCCATTACTTCTTATTGACGCTCATTGACACGAGGTTAGACACATTAAGGGACCTAAAAGAAAATAACTCGTGCAATACAGTTTTTTCTTTGAGCACAATGGACGCTACTTAATACAAATGAGTCAAACACGTTTCTTCTTACTTAAAGTTGGTATCTGTTATTGCACTCAAATTGGACCGGTCTGAAAACGCCATGTCGGAATGGGTGAAACAATCTGCATTTCTCATCTCTTTATAGTTTTTACTCTCTTGTTTTGTTCAATGCGCTTGTTCACATATGAGACAATTGGCATGTCAAGAAAATGTTAAAACAATGTATTTTGTATATTGCGATATAATGTTTAATAAAAAGTGGTTTCTGAAACGAAATACTGATTCAGAATCTGTCAATATATCTATGTATCTACAGACAATATCCGATGTATTCAAATTCGTCGCAATGCAGTGGATCTGTAAAAATGGTTATTCATTGTAAACCAGCTCTAAATACTTAAATAAGAACTTGGTTTACTCCTAATTACTATTCTCAAGTCGGTCTCATCCAAGAGTACGGATTCTTTGCAGCATTTAAGAAATACAATTTTGATGTCCAAGTTTCTTCACATCTATGAAAATTCAGCCTTAACTTTGATAACTGTGCATGCCTAAAAAGGACACAGACCAAATGTGTCCCGCTCTCGATTGGCATGTATTCTAAAGAGTCAGATAAACAAAGCTGAATCATGATCAACTAAAAGTTATTAACAATTATAGTGCTGAAACCGGATTCATGCTTATGCAAACAGGTTAAATCCAGGCCAGCCGCTAATTTACTTAGCGGCTGGCTTGTGATCTAACCTGTTTGCGACTCTGAGTATATTTCCTAAAAGAATTGAGCAGATATTTAAGATTTTAGACAACAGACGACACAAACATATATTTATAGAAACTTACTCAGCATTCTAAGGGTCAGAAACTAAGCTTATAACTGGATATGTTCAACGTTTGACGATCTAATAGCCTTATGTCAGAGTTTGTCCTTGACCAAAAAAATGACAGAAAAATATATATTTCCGTTTCAATAATAACAATATAAAAACTTAAATTTTTCTTACGTGAAGGATCACTTAAATCTAAACACATTAAATCTTAGCGCATTATTCAGATGTACTTATATATACGAACTACATGGACACACCCAGAATATAAAAAACTAGTCTAGAACTATACAAAACTCTATTGTCTCAAGAAAAACTCTTAATTGTCTAAAATACTTTTGTCTGACGAGAGAACAAAAACCACACAAAGTAATTTGCTTTCTTCTCTACAGCTTTCTCTGTCTTTCAAAACTTTGACAATTGTATTAAAACATTTAAAGACAAATGAAATTAAGATTTTTTTAGGAAAACGAGTAATTCAATTGCAAATGATTTCACGATAAATACAAGTGACACTTTGAAAATTATCTCGGGAAGCAAGCATCTGAAGGACTCTCTAATAATAATATTGATCGTTTTTTAACCGTCGTCAATTTGTTTAAGCAAATAAAATAGGCAGTCTCTTCATTTTTGCCCTCGTCTAAAGTTATTTCATTGTTATGAATTCATCATCATCATCATCACCATCATCATCACCCTCACTATTTCGACCATCATCAATAATCTATTATACCGAAACGCATTATGAATAGTAGTTGCCTTTTATTATTTTATCATTGATGATATTTATCATTAAGATGAATGGGGGATTATTTATTACTAGTTTAATTGATTATCAATGAAAGGTGTATTGCCATCATCATCTTGATAACCGTTTATCCCATACGTATATTTGTATGAATTTATGTGAAAGGCCTGTCACTATGTGTGCCATTTATTTCATGCTAGCTTTCACGTATTCAGTACGTATACCATTTTATGAAAGGTGTCTGCCATCTGAAATTAGTCTAGAAATATTTGCCAATGAGGAGATTTATGTTTTGTTATGTAAAAAGGGAACATCAAGAGTCCCAAAAGTAAGGTTCATTGTATCATGAAAAAAATATTTACAAAAGTACTGCTTTATCTTTTTTATTTTTCACTCTTATTTTCTTTACCGTCTTACTTGATATCGTTTTCATTATCATTTCGTATCTTTTTTTCAAATAAGGATATTCATATGGTCAATATAAGACAATCCATAAGGCATTTCCGTCCATTGAATGCAGTGCTTTTGATACCAGTACAAGTTTGAAAGAAGACCGAACATTATGCCTTCATTTTGTTTCGTTGAAGTGAGCTGAACATTAAGTTAATTACACAAGGTTGGGAAACAATCGTATCTACTCGACAAATCCCGTCACAAGTCGGTAGATAAACCTCGTAAGCAGTTCATGAATACACCAGAAATCCTGGGGTAATTCGGCTGTTTTCCGGCGGATAACTCACACGATTACAACGTGCACACAGGCACTATATATTTATGTAAATACACACAAATTGGTTATATATCACAATTAAATGTTTTTTTTTATAATGTTTTCATAAAAGATTATCATATCAACACATCTTTGTTTCATATTTTCTCAATCGTATCTTCTCGGTAATCCTCGGCTTATGACGGGGATTGCCGAGAATATCCGATTGCAAACGGACATACTCTTCGTCAATGACCTACTTTCAAAATGGCTCCCTATTACCTCCTAGGTTATTAGAAGAAATGGCGTTCCGAATGGGTTAAGATACTGGTGGCCTTATTCAAGGGGGAGATAAAAACACCCCAAAACAGAAGAATACATATCAATACATATGTGTCATGTATTTAGTTACTCTTTACGAAATGCCCTCGGATATGGCAGGTCTAATACATCCAACTTTTTAAGTTATTGTTGAGAGTAGAAAATACTCTCTTGTCAGCCTTTTCTCCTTTTTCTCTCAATATTTCTGTTTAATCCAAAAAAGGGAACCTGTTTTATCAATTTGGCAATTTCAATATATCAAGCTAACTTTCAACAAACCGATATCTCCTGCGAGACGTTAATTGATGAAAATAATTTGTTAATAAATAAAAATAAATCTAGAATGATTCACTTTTTTGCCATAGGTGAATACCCTCACTCTATATGGACATATTAAGCTAAACCATCAAAACTTTAGATGGCAAAGAGTATTCAAAAGAGCAATCTACTTTTAGCAAGTACTCATTGTATATTCTCTTTGAAGTTGCATGATTCAAAAAGACACTTAAACAACATTGAAGAAGGAAAGAAACCATTGAAACAATGGGATAAACAATCACGGCAAATTCCTTTCACTTACCAATTGGTTTAGAAAAAGCATTTAACATGTGAACTAAATGAATATCTACAGAGTTATTGAAATCTCCTTCAAACTTCAAACAAACAAAAATAGTAACAGACAGATTAAATGCGCTTATTCACAGATGTGGGGAAATTTGGAAATTGGAAATAACTTTGACTTCTTTAAAATTGTACAACCGCTCTATCTTTATATCGTTTTGATTCACACTGAAAAATAGTCTTTGAAAGCAAAACCATATCGTTTTTAACTCTTTAATACGTGTATACAGTGAATTAATATGTATTTTGATTCAAAAGCGTGACATCGCCTTTGAGATATACTGCATGCAGCCTGTACATTCCTAGATATATCGGCGCTTCCTGAAAGAATTATGCCTTCAATGCCTACTTTAAATTGTATATCAAACAACAATACAAAATATGTATTGTTTTAACGACACTTTTTTTACTATCAGATTGTCGCTCCTGTGAAGTGAACAAGAAACATTAACCCTTATAGTGCTGGAACTGACTTCATGCTTATGGAAACAGGTTAGATCCAGGTCAGCCGCCAAATGAATTAGCGGCAAACCTGTGCTTTGACCTATTTTCTAGTCCGAGTGTTTTTCTTCAACAAAATTAAGCAGATATTTAAAGTTTTAGAAGGCAGATAACACAAAATTCTATCTTTAAGAAATCTAGCATTCTAAGGGTAAAGGCACACAAGACAGGTCAGGTCCCTCGTAAACCAGCGCACACGTAGATTGTCTTCTTTAATCCTTACCCAAACAATAACGACATTTGAATACTTTGTTGCAGACGACTTAAGAAAACATTGTGGGAAAAGGAAAAATTGCTCGTCACGATCAATTTTTCCTTTTCCCACAAGATTTTTTGCATTATCTGAAGATTTTATTCAATTTCATCACATTTTGAAATGTCGTTTGCAAACTCGTTCAATTTGGGACAGTCGAAAATTTGTTGTTTGGGAAAGGGTTAATACTCGCTCATTTTATCTAACTTAATTCAAGGTATTGCTTTGTACACGCAATTTGCCCGGACGCGTGATGCGTAATTCCCCTGTACGTGCTGAATTAATGGACCGGTAATTAAAAAGAAGCTTATAATTAAGATTTGTTTCTAGTAAATTCCTTGTAATGAGCTGACTGATGCTGATACGATTCGAAAGCCGGCTGTTAATGGATTGAGTTAACGTTGTCAAGTTCTCTAAAACCTATTATACAAACACGGGGCCCTCTTTTGTTTAAATTAACAACCCTTTTCCGGTGCACATGTTAACGTACAGAAGAATCTCTTTACCTCGGAGTTCAATTTACCCGATGAAAATGTTCGACCAATTTACCCGATGAAAATGTTCGACGTTCGACCAATTTACCCGATGAAAATGATCGACCAATTTACCCGATGAAAATGATCGACCAATTTACCCGATTAAAATGTTCGACCAATTTACCCGATGAAAATGTTCGACCAATTATTTGTACGATAAAGATATTCGACCAATTTACCCGATGAAAACGTTCGACCAATTTACCCGATGAAAAACGTTCGACCAATTTACCCGATGAAAATGTTCGACCAATTTACCCGATGAAAATGTTTGACCAATTTACCCGATGACAATGTTCGACCAATTTGCACGATGAAAATGTTCGACCAATTTACCCGATGAAAATGTTCGACCAATTTACCCGATAAAAATGCTCGACCAATTTACCCGATGAAAATGTTCGACATATAGATAGTTCGACGTACTGATATCTGTGATATAGAGATATAGGGATAAAGATCTAAAATCAATATATATACAGAACTACTATCATACATGGCCAAATATACATACATATATTATTTCACTATTGAATCACCAAAAGAAAACTATTTCTAATCTATCAAAGTTATATATTATGCTAAACGAAATCGGAGCTTAATAACACCTTAAAATGACTGAAAAGCTCTTTTGTAAATTCATGTCTTTGTTGAAATGTTTGTTAAAGTTGCTATTTAACATGTTATGTTTATGTATATGATAAAAACTCATTAATTCGGGAACCCATTATCATTTCGACGTACAGAAGGATTCGACAATTAGAAGTTCGAAATACAGATATTCTACTGTAAATACCCGAAAGAGTTCGCAGGTTGGATAGCCGGAATCCTGGTTTCGAAACCCGACTTTGCAAAAATGTTTTCTATATTTGATGATAAAATGGCGACATACATTGTTCTTTTCTCGCCAAAGCTCAGTTAGATTTAGGTGGTCTAGCACTGGGCGACTTTGAAATGATAAAGTGTAGTTCTTGTTAGGAAATACCAGGAATATGGGTAGATGTGGTGCCGCAATAAATACAATTTTGTTGAAAGCGGCATAATATCTGAATCCATTGAAGGTATTATTGTAACATGTAATTATATTCCAACGATTTCAATCTTACGCCATTTCAAATAGTAATAAGGTATTAGCGGTGCATATTTCTTATATGAATCGATTGCTATTGAGTGACTATAAATACTGACTACTTTTCCAAACCAAATTATGCTTTCCCAAATGGGGAAATTGTCAATAATTCAGTATCATTTCACATAGTATTGAAGAAAAGCATAATAAGGCGATACATAAGAAAAACAACCTGCAACTCATATTCACCTTGCTGTTGATTTACATCGATTGTGAATGTAGTTTACAGCTTGTTTAAAGCCACTCTCGATGACTGCTTCCTGGATACCAAACAAGTGTTCGCGCAGATTTGTGGGTTAGTCCCGGGAATATTCCTTTCGCCTAACAGGGATTCAAACCCGTGACCCTCGGTATAAGAGGACACTCTACCTCTCACCACGGTCGCCCAAATGAGGAAAAAACCAAAATTTCGCTCACAAACATTGCTTTCAAGGTTTAATTGCTCAAAATGTCAAACGTTAATAATTCGTCTGTACTCAAAACAAATTTTTCAGATATTTAACATTAAGAACATTTCAACCGATAGTATTTATGAAATAAAATGTAAACTTTGATTCTGTTAAAACAGTTTCAAAGTAGAGCAGAGCAAATCATTATACTTTGATCGCTCTTATTTAATAGCAATTATCAGATTTCAATTTATTATCGCTGTTTTGTCCATGTACTTTTACCCCTGAACAGGGAAAATACTAACTTGTCTAGAACAGAGTCGATGAGATTGGAGTATAATACCCTGGCACGTTTTTCGTATTAGTCCCCAGACCTCGCGTGTTTTATGGTATGACATACTTGTCTAAATACTTCGGGGGAAACTAATTGCAAACACCGAGTTTATGGGTATTACGAAGGCTGTTTACCCTTACCAACACACTGTCTGCCGGAGACGGCGTTACACATACTCGAATACGATCTGTTTTAGAAATACTAGGTTACTTTTTTAATATTTTCATTAAAAGTGAAGTCTATGGAAATCGGCGTGACAAAAGGTGAAATTGCTCGTGACGAGACTTAAACGATTCCAAAGATATGTCAAACTGCAATCTTGTACTTTTATTAAAGATACCATCAACTTATATCAGTTTTGACTTTCGCTTATTTTTTCCTTGTGTCGTCTTGTAAAATAGTACATTAAAGTCAACGAACATATAACAATATAAACTTCGCATATATTCAACTTTAATAACCTTTCATCACCATAAAAATACAATATGATATTTCATGTCGATGCACTTCCGATTCTGAAGTTAACAAAAGAATTACTGAATCATATCACCCTTATGATTTCACATTGCACTGGTCTTCCAGTCAATTGTCTGTACCAAGTGTGCCCAGGAGGCTCCATTACTTTCATTGTTCTTTGCTATACCCCGGACTGACTCGAAACTGCAAGCTGCCTGCCCACGTTGCCAACTGGATTGAGTATAAAACCTAAAATCACATTACTTGGATGGTCCAAGCTGTAATTGCGTAATAAATATCTACGTCTGGATCGTTGGACTAGAAATCACATGGCCACTCTCTGTGTGGGTTCAAATCACGTTAAATACAATGGTAGATTCGATTTTTCAAGAGTGGTAGACTCCTTGCTAGCTTACGGAATGTCGGTTGTTCTAACCTCTAGATAGTAGTTTCAAAGATGGTTTTATCTCGACGATTTTAGGTAAAGGGCGTTGTGACAAGAGGACATATTGCTCACCACGAGTAAGTTTAATGTCAAGCGGCTAAAATCGTTTTGGCTCCATCGGTCGTTACGTTACTGATATAAGCTAACAACTATTTCAAATGATATTGAACGAAAAACAAGAGTGAATGTTCAATATACTACGTCTACTACAATATGCAAAAGTCACAGACCATTTTGTTAATCCGTTTAATACCTAAGCAAAAGAACGCTACTCTTGATGTTCCATATTGCGTATACAATACAATACACTACAATTCAATACAATACAATACAATACAATACAATATAATACAATACAATACAATACAATACAATACAATACAATACAATGATTTTACTTGCAATGTTATACAAACTCATTTGCATATAAGAAAATATTACAATATATTTAGAATAGTACTGATGTTATAAAATGACAATATATAAGTATGCAGTCTAGGTAGCCGGGGTCTAGAAAGAACGACACAACAGTTTTTATGCATTCAGTGTCAGCAAGAACATCACCTCGGCAAGACTAGTTTGACAAGTACGAACATATAAAAGAGCGACCGGAAAGAAAGAATAACTCTAATTCGGTCTCTTTGCAAATCTACGCTACTAAGAATACATAGATTCCGAGTAGTTCTTAAGGTGGCCCTTTTTTGAAAGACACAGAACAATATAAATCCACATCTCTTTATGGACAATTTATTGCGAAACTAAATCAAATAACATTTCAAAACGCGCGTTTAATCGAATTGAATCGATGCGAAGAAAACGTTCAACGGATGTAACACCGGGACAATTATCTTGAATAACCAGTTTCGAGACAGATTGCTTTATTCCGGCGCTAGCAATCTGCGCCACAACCAGAATTCCCTCGATAGATCCTCCGTATGTCCTTATAGATGTTAATCTGGAAAACTAAGTTAACTACTTTATTTTCCCAACAAATTACGCCTATACTCTTTCCTATGAAACCCTATGGGGAGTGTCAATATTTTCCTTCATTAGATTTTCGCACGTGGATTTCGGCGCAAACACTCGGGTCGTTATGGAACGCGTTCTGATCACCCTTACAATTACATCTCTCGGGGAGGAATTGTAGGCGCTTGCAGGAAGCAATCGTCTACTTGATTGGATTAAATAGCTACAATCGTCTAAAAGATAGGATTAAATGGGTAAGGAAATTGTCCAAGATTCAAGCTTTTGAGCGGTAGTTAAGGATAATTTGGTGTAAATTGATGATTTATGTCGTGTCGCTCGTATAAATGATCTCAGATTATTGTTCTGCTATTGTCAAACGTTTCCAAGTGGTAACTAATGACGACGTTTTATACCGCCATTATTTTTATTGTAACATGATTACGGTAAGTGTGAAGCCAGCTTTAATGGCGGACCATTGGCGAACTCGGAGGAATGCCGTAGGACGGGCTCGTGTGAAATTGGTCATTAGGCAAAACGACCCTTGATGAGGCCGGGCTCATTTCGTATTCCCCGTCCGTGGTTAGCGCCATTTACAAATCGTTTGGTGGCTGTCAACTGTTTAATAATAAGATTTTTATAATAACGCATTTCATGAAAGCATTTAGCACGGTGATCATCAGGCTATTCATCCCGCCTAATTAACTCTCCGAGGGGAATTATTGAAAGCGAATTCCGCTGTGATTTTACACCGTACATTATCGAGATGAGTATTTTAGATTGGCGTCAAAAAGTGCTCAAAACGTAGAAACGGGCTAGCAGCCCGTTTCTACGTTTCTGAGTACTTTTTGACGCCAATCTTTTATAATTATTCGAGCACATAAAGATGTATATGTTCTTAAAGATAAAACAAACATGCTTTCTTATATTTTTCCCTCCTTTCATCTGTGATTTTACACCGTAGAATTTCAAGATGGGTATTCTAGGGGTTCTTTAGGAACCTGTTTCACCATTTCTGATTACGTTTTGATGCCAAGCTATTGGCAATCAGCTGAAGTTCAAGTAGACATGTTAGATATTTTCTATTAAATATCCATGGTTCTTACTTAGCTTCTTCCGTTAAGAGTAATTGCAACGTTTGCAATATGGCATAAAAAGGTGCCAATTTTGTATAAATATACCAGAATCTACTTTGTAAAGACACCAAACGCTCCAGATGCATTCTATCTATACAATCTTTTTTTTACCAAGTTTTATGAACACAATTATTTGTGTCGTTTTTTGTTGCTCAACATTTAGACTTGTAACAAATTTTCCTTTAGCGGGAAATGGGTTAAGTTTAAACTTACTTATTTTACATCGATTGTGAAACAAGTTCTAACAACTTGGATTGATCAATCTCGATTCTGCCTACTGGATACAAAACATAACGGGATTCGAACACGCAATCCTCGTGTCATAGGTCGACGCTCTACCCCTGGACCTTGGTAATGCTGGGTTTATACATATTCCGAATACAGAAGGTACCCTGTTTTGTCATACCTTAAACTAGGAAACGTTATGTAGACAGGGTGGGCGAAGCTTTGAATGTTTATATGTTGGCATCGTTTGTATGGATGACTATGAAATCCAACAATACATGGGTTAGAAAGACCGTCAATTGTTTATACAAATGATATATCGCCTATGTCAAATTGTGACAAAAAAGAAAACACTGATTCACCTTTATGTAAATGAAAGAGAAACGTTATTTTAGTTATTTTAGTTTGACATTGCCAATATAGATTTTATCAGAGACGATCTGATCGTTTTGTTTAATTAATTGTATGCCATTATGAACAATTCCGGCAGACATATTCATCCTTTCCCCAATATAAAATGATTTTGACTGGTTTTAAGTCAGACCCAACTGATAACTGCTACGAAATGTTAATACATGTACAATGACGAATCTCTTATTTTGTCATTGTAAATTCGAATTAATGAGCTTATTTGATTCTCTGTGTGTTTCATTTTAGGCTTGAACACATAATAATGTAGCTTGCTGGGAATTACTTGTTACACATTAATTAAAAGGGTTAAATTCCTGTGCCTAATGGATGTGGAATAATGATTTCAATGTTTTGACAGGTAGACAGGTATGTTAGCAGGTGAATCCGTGTATTTTTTCTACAAACAACAGACCAAACATGTCCGACACCAGACAAAAACGCACCTTTACATAACGTAAAATACCGCCCACGAACCACCCTTTGTTGACCAATGTACATACAGAATCAGTTTAACATTTCAAATGTTAATGGATGGTTAGTTTAAACTTATTTATTTAACATAAATTGCGAAACATCCCTTTCAACTTAGAATAATCACTCTCGATTTTGCTTCCTGGATTATAACCAGTACTTGCTACGAATGAGGATTAAACAAAGGTCGCAAGGCGGACCCCTCTTCTCACGGGATTCGAACCCACGATCATCGAGTCCTGAGACTGACGCTCTACCCCTGGACCACTGTCCTTTCACTCTGTTTAGTTCTATCCTTATATACCAAGTCCTCGTTCAATCTATACCAAGAGTTCCTTGATTCTAGCATACATATTGATGTGTATGAAAGGGTTTTGGAACTCTGTGTAGAGATGGGTTCTATGGACAGTCGGGTTTAGTTTAATCTTATATCATGGATGGATATAAGATTAACAAAATAAATAATTCGCTGTTGAAATAAAATGTATCTTTGCTTATCTAGCATGGTAATTGATTTTCTGAATTTCACAATAGTCAGTAATTGTACCATTCTATCTTAAGGTTTGGGGAGTTGATACAAAGATCCATACGAGCGATGTAGGATTTATCAGTCTTTCAGGCATCGCTGTATATGGTAACAAAGACAGTACGACAGATATTGTATCAGACAGTCATCGTTGAACATCGAAGACTAACGTATTAACGTATTAACGTATCATTGAAAATGAATCATACACAATGACAGCACAATGGTACCAAATTACTCACACAGGTGTAATTTTATTATACCCCTAATCCATATTGCTATTATGCCATTGAGCTTCTTTTATTCCTGTATCCATTTACGTCACATTATGTGCATGGCCAGAACAAGGAGGTCAAATATAGATAGTGTGCAACAATAGCGCCAGTCTTCAAAATTAAGAAAAAAGAAAAAGAAATACACAAACACACACACAAAAAAAAAAGATGAATAAAAAACCCAATCAAACATCAAAGTATTTTGTAAAAGATATATTCAGTATCACTACAATATATATAAAGAGTGTACAAGATTCCATGTAAAAATAGTAAGAAACGATATTTCTACAATTACGTAGCTAACAGATGGTTTAATGAACATATATAGAGTGTGGGATACACGTACTTAAATATTTAAAGGTCAAAACAAGAACTTAGGTAAATGCACTCAACACCCTATTCGTGAAAAAGGAGTTTCTTACATAAATACAGTAACAGTGTAGCAAAAACATCACGTATTCATTCTGTAACAGTGTAGCAAAAACATCACGTATTGTTTCTGATGTCAAATAATGGTTATCACTTTTTGGACACATTTGAACATTCAGTGCACTTTATCAATATGTCTAGTCATCTTAGAGTTAGTCACAATTAAAACATATCTTGATCATGCACGTATACATTCAGTTTATATATTTGTCATCAACATATTTGGTAAATGATTCCACGTATTCATTTTCACTCTGACTTTTAGTGATAATGCAATGTTTCGTGACAACACTATCCACCAAACACGTCTCAAAATAATCTCATCTAATTTGAATACTACAAAACTTACAAATAAACGTACTTTTCACAGTACGAGTTCTTGCCTGGGTGCTCTTTTAGAAATCTCCGGTAAATCTTTGAACACGCCCAATCTACGTATGTACAGCCAATGACAGTTTTATGTATTTTAAAGGAGATGGACTAGCAGTCTTTCAAATTACAAATTGGAACTCGACAAGCATGCATTGGAAGTCCGAAAATCGTTTTTTGTTCGTTAATTGTTTGGTTAGTTACCAAAATAGTAAAGATAACCGTGGAACTTCTGTTAGTAACGAATTTTAGAATCTCAATGTTTTCATTTTTGCTGATGGCATTTCTAGTTTTGCTGATTCATTCATTCTGTCAGAACACCACATTATTATCATTGGACAGTTTAGTAAATGGTGTGGTTTTTGTATCATTATTGATAAAACAAAATTTGTCGTCTTAAGAAATGGGTGACTCATGGAGAAAACTAGAAAATGGATACATAATGGAAAATATATAGAACTTGCTTTTTATTAAAATTATTAGGCGTGTGTATTAATAGCAGACAAATACGGACAACGACCCATTCAATGCTGTCATTGCAAGCTACTAAAGCCTAAGTATGCATAAAAACTTGGATTTAGTTGACACGTTTAAAAGTGTGATGCTTAATAACTAATGTTATGTTACGGATCGCATATATTTTCAAAGCCTCAACCACAAAGCATTTGCGATGTCAACAGGAAAGCAAGTTTGAAAGTAAAAGAAATATCTTTGAAACACCATAGTTTTTTTTAATTTTGTTTTACATACGATTAAATGTAGCCATTAAACGGATATACTCGTATCAACTCAGGAAGCGTTAATTTGTCTATGTATGTACAGTTTATATGCAGTAGATCTCAAAAGTGATGTCAATTTTTTCGATGAAAATCGATGTTGATTCTCTCTATAGGCCTACACACGTTAAAGAATAAAAAGCGATCAAATATTGCATCCAATGACCATTCCTCAGCGCGTATCATACAACGATTAGCGTTTACCGTTTGTGGTACAGGATAAAGGCCTTAGTATGTGGCTGCTACGGCCTTCCTTGATCTACCAGTACTAGGCCAGGGTACTACAGCTGCGATGCGGTTTTAAAGGAATCGATGTTTAGCTTCCAAATTTTATCATATCTGTGAACAAGCACATTTAACTATCATGGAGTCGTACTTGTATCATTAAATATCAAGGTTTTGTGAACCGTTTGGTTTTCCCATGGGCCGAGTTTTTTTCCTCTTAAAATGCCAACACGGGTTATTCTCGATCGGAGAATGGTGGTAGGTAATTAGATGGTTTTGCCCAGCCACATTAGACGGCTTTTAAACAATTTATAAAATTACGGGCACAACAAACAAAACCCATCTTGGACCATTTCGATGTCGCTTCTAATTCGAAGGCAATATGTCAGGCGAGTGGCCAGCGGAGAAAGTTCTCCCTGTTTTTACTTTACCTTTTTCCTCATAACAAAGGCTAGTTCTTCTCGAAACCTAGTACGATGTGAGCGTTCTAATGAATACAAGTGTGAATATAATTTTACTTTTTCTTGACGTCCATATAGAAACAATAAAATAGATGCGACCATAATAATAACTGTAGAAAAATTAAATCAAATCGATTCAACTTCAACTTTTCTTTCTTACGAATTGTATTATCCGAATTTTGGGGAACTCTGGCAAAAAAGGGTTAAAACGCGGGTTAATTGTTTTTACCGTTTCTTAGCCACTCTAGATTACCACCAAACCTTTGGATGCGTTAATTGAATTGTCCACGCTAGAACCAAGAAACAAGAGAGAGAAAGTAGAAGTTTATGTCCTCACTTTATCGTCCAACTCTGTTCCGAGACGGACTAATGCTCTTTTTTTCTCAGAAAATCTTTAGTCTTGACCCTTTATCAAATGCCAAATTTCGACAGTCTCAAATTCAAAGAGTTTGCAGACGACATTTCAAAATTCTATGAAATTGGAAAACAATCTTCTGTTTGGGAAGAAAGCATTGTGGGAAATAGAGAAATTGCTCGTAAAGAGCAATTTCTCCCTTCACCACAATGTTTTCCAAAGTCGTCTGCAACAAACCGATCAAATATCGTTATTTTTTGGTAATGGGTTAACTATGAATCAATTGGCTCTTCCCGGTAATTCACATTTCATTGGTTTCATCATAAGCCCATGGCAATGTTTCATTTGTGGCCAATACCTCATAATTTTGTTGGGTGTATGTGTCTTAAAGAGTTGATACAGACACCAGGCATTTTGAGAATATATCAATTTGGAGCCTGTTCGTGGCCTTGATGTTTTAGACATTAAAGCTGCTTGTTCCAAGATTTGAGAAAATGCGTCTGTAAGATTTTATTTTTTAAAAGTGTATAGTATACCTAATTGCGTATGAGATATACTGGAGAATCGTCATTGGAAATAGAAATAGTTCGTAATTGAGTATTTAGGACCTGTTTATGATAATTGAATATGCTTTAAGATCCAAAAGCGTAGGAATGGTTTTAAAGTCCATCACATACAGTCTACACACACATAGATATATTGATACATTCTAAATCAATTTTGCGTCAAGAAGCAATTTCTTTTTTAAATATTTTACAGAAACACAAAAACTGTTCTGTTTCAACAACATTTTATTTAGACTAGAATATTGTTTTATGTGTTAACAAGGGCCTCCTTTCAACGACACTGGCATGAGATCGTGACGCAATTTAAAGGATCCTTTGTTCTGAAAGTTTGATATTGTTTTATATTGTACCAAGTCAATACAAATAACTTATTACCAAGTCGAAGAGAAACCGTGTAGGGTAACAAAAATGGTAATATTTATAGCAATACGATACGTCTACCTGTAATCAAATGGACATGAATGTTAAAAAGCATGTTGATGCACCCATTGTATAGAATGTGAGTGCATTATGTGAGAATATTTTGCACGCGTCTTATATTGTTTGTATGCATGCATACATGATACTTAGCACACAATTTGTTCATGATTTTAATAATTGACATCATAAATGCACAAAATGAACACCATTTTAACACACAGAATGTTTATAATCAGGTCAAGGTTATCAAATTGCCTAGAGTATAGATTGAACGCAATAAATTTCATAATGATGTTCATAATTGTTGATTGTGTTGCTTTTCGTCTATTATATTTATATTTAAGGAGAATTTAGTCCAAAACGCTGTTGCTAATATGGGTAATCTATATCCATTCATAGCGTTAGAAGATCCTTCAATACGACACCAACCTAGTTTGTGTCTGTGTTGACTTGTGCCAGTGCTCATATATTATGTATACGCGCATTCTTGTGTACGTACGTGCGTTTGTCAACGTGCAAGTGCATAATTTTGCATAATGGTTTGTTTTCAAATGTATATATTTTTGTATTTGAAACTCAGTCATTCGTGGCAATGCCACCTAGTCGAATCTACAAATGGGGAATTAAAGGTAGAATACCTATGATGGGAAACTGGTATTTGTTTTTGGTTAAGGAATAAATTGAAATACAATTCATGAAAATAGCTATTATTCTAAAGGCATTTACGGTGCGTGTTTTCTTCAAATTTGTCTCGTTTTGAATTTATATTTACAAAAATAAAAACAAAGAATTCTTTTATTCATATCACATAATTATCTTCCTTTATGTTTTTATTTTCGCATTGAATAAACAATTACATGAATGAAGTTGGCAAATAAAGATTCGAATCCAGGGAAAACTCTTTTTAAATGAACCTTGGCTTTCGAATGGGATTTATTCTGTATTAAAAATCTTTAATTCTGTCACACTGTAAAGATTTCTAAATGACGGGTTGTGGGTAATCTATCCAAACCCTGTACCAAATGCCAAATATTCGACTGTCCCAAATTGAAATAGTTTGCAGACGACATTTCAAAATGTAAAAAATGTCTTCTGTTAGGGCAGAAAACATTGAGGAAAAAAGGATTTCTCGTTAAGAGCAATTTCTCCTTTTCCCACAATGTTTTCCAGAGTCGTCTGCAAGAAACTAGTCAAATGTCGTTATTGTTTGGTAATTTGATAAATGAGTGAAAATACATGATACGTGAATGTCATCAAAACAAACTTAAATGTACTTATCCAAAAACAAAGCATACGTCTGTATGTACGTCAGTAGGTACAAAGATGCTAACTATTATGTACTAGCAAGGAGGTCGAGTCATACATGAGTACAGAAGTTCTTTTAAATATTCTTTTATATGCAAATGTTTATGTGTCACAAGACTGTATCTTGTTAGTTTTATTTGTTTTGTTCAACAATGTACTCTCAGTCGGAATGTACTCCTAGTCAGATTTAAAACTTTTCATATTCTTTTTTTCAGTTGGTAATGAACGTCTTTTAATCTGGGTAGAATGGAAAAACGAAACATATTGGGAGTTCAGATGGCTGAACATTTTACCGAAGCTGTGTATATAAATGTTGAATTTTCAGTCGGTAATTTTAAAGTGACAAATGCTTGTTACACCTTTTAATCTGGGTAGAATGGAAAAATGAAACATATTGGGGGTTTAAAATGGCTGAAGATTTACTGAAGCCGAGTACGTCTTTGATACCCCAAATGCTTGTTTTATAATACCTCAATGCGCCAGACACCAGAAACCACTATTACAAAAGGGTGACTCGCTCTAAAAAAACATTCTATTCTACTGTTTTCATAAGATCAAACCGATTTGCATATTTTGGGTTGTCCCAAGTCTTTTAATGAAGGTGTGTTAAGGACGTTCTTAGTATTGTTTTCTGCGCACTTCATCTGCGCTTCATCTGCACTTCTATGAAAAGAACGTTTAAATATCTTCATCTATTTGTAACATAATTATCAATTCTCATTATTTTTTTGTCGAAATCAAAAAAATGAAAAACTGTTTGGGTTTACAAAAATTGTTCAAATTATAATTATTTGAAATAACATTGAATTATAAAGTATAGAATGTATGAATTCATGTTTTCTTTTTGTTAATAAACCTTCCAGAATTTATATTATTAACTTTGAAGATGGTATGGTCATTTTGACATTTTTGCACCAATTCATCTTTTCATTTTTGAATTCACAATAAAATTTTTAAAATACATATCCAAAATTTAGAAAATTCTACGAAAGGATTATTTTCTTATAAAACTGTAGAAAATGTCCTTAACGTGAGTCTAAATGAACTTATCGTTAAAATATGTTTATTGAAGGTGTTAATTTTGACATACGTAAGTGTACGTAATAAGCGCGCGTCTTTGATGTGCGATAATGTTCGTCGTTCGTTCGACTCTGGAGAAACAAAAGGCACTACCTTCCTCATAATGATAAACGTGATTCGATCTTTTAGCACCGAGAGGATGATGCATTGGTGCTAACAATGAATTAACAGCTTATTACGCATATGCATGGTTTCAACAAGTCGGGTTTATTAGTTGCTAATGAATCTCTTACCCTTTCTTCTCACCTCAAGGTTCTGATTTTATTGGATTGGGAGAACATGTGGACGATAATTATCATGTACAGCAAATGTCATTTCCATTGTGATTGTTGGTACAGTCCTTGCTGTCTTTAATGGGAGTTGCTAGTCATAAGTACATGCTTATTTTGTCACAATGGTTTGTAAAGTTGTATGTTGCAATGAAAGAAAGTGTATATGTTCAGAAGAAGGGTTAAGTTAAATGTCGTATATTCGACATAAAGTCCTTGGTACCGTTTTACTAAACAATTTACGCTTAAGATTTGTGTCAGTCTAAACAATATTTCCTCTTTTATCAATTTTGGGCTAAGAACTATTGCAAAATAACACATCATTGGAAGCGTCTCTCCGAGACGATTCCAATGACGTGTCACATTGCAATTTTGTACCTTTATTGAAGATATTATCCATGTTTATCAGTTATGACTTACGCAAATATTTTCCTTAAGTTGTTTAGTAAAACGGTGCCCTTGAACGGATAATAAGGTTTGTCCCACTCTTAACATAATAAAATCTCACTGTCGCATCTGGTGAATGAAGCTGTAGAAACAACTGTGACAGAAGAACAAAAAGCACCCAAAGAGTAAAACATATATTTCATAGAGGTTTCAACTCCAAATCATAAATTGTATGTATTTTTTGTCATGCCATTTTGCGATCTGCGGTTGCTTTTGATTTGGACCAGTCGGAAATTTTCATTTGCGTTCAAACATGTCGTTATGAAGTGAATTGGTTAAGATATCTTTTTCGCAACTTGATTTAATGTTCATAAAGTTTGACATACTAGATAACGCATTTGACATAATCTCGTAGCGTTAATGCTTATATGCGTCAAAAGGTGAAGGAAGCGCATTGGCAGTTTTAGATAAAATTCTCAAATATCAGAAATCGAAACTGAAAGATGTAATAAAATAGCTATACAAGATAGAATGTGAAATCTTATGTGGTTGTAACCAAGTGGAGTCGGAACATCAATTTTTACTTTGTTGTCCATCTTAATCAAATATACGACATCAGTATCATGTAACATGTTTTTCTTTGGAAATATATTGTCATCTTAAGACATAAAAGCTATTTCTTAAACTGCAAACTATTTATCGATACATGATAAGATGATAGAGAGTGGGGTTGTATGTACATTTGTATCTGTGTTTGTATACATGTATATACTTGAGTGTACATGCATATGTGTATATATACATACATACATAATATCTATTGCATTATAAATATAACATTTCAACAAAGTCATGGATTTACAGAAGAGCTTTTCATTCATTTAAATGTGTTATTCAATTCCGATTGCGTTGAGCATAATATGTACGTATACATATGGTTTGAATGACCTTATAGATTGTTGGAAACGTTTCGCTTATAGCTCTTTTTCTCATATTTAAACGAACTTTAATGACCAAATAAGCATAATTGTGCTGATTTGTGCTGATATTACTTATTATAAATTGTTAAAAATGAAAATACTTCGAGAAGACAAGACCATGCGGGCTGTGAGTCCATGTTGTCTAGACATAACCCACTATGTTGATGATCATACTGATTTTTGTTTTTGTTTTGGTTTCATTATTCTTGTTATCAACAATGTCGTTAGCTATGTTGTATTGACTCCGCTGAGAATTAAACAAATAGAATTAAATGTCACTGACCAATTCGTCCATATGATTTACAACTGATACCTTTTTTACGAGTAGTTGAGCAACCAAAAGGAGTCGTGTACTTGACGTTGCTTTTTAAGCATTAATCCCGTCACTGCAGACAACGTTAGCCCATTACCAAACTATAACGACATTTGACAAGTTGGTTGCAGACAACTCTAGAAAACATTGTGGAAAAGGAGAGATTGCTCTTCACGAACAATTTCTCCTTTTCCCACAATATTATTTTTCAATATCATTACATTTTGAAATGTCGTCTGCAAACTCATTCAGTTTGGGACAGTCAAATATTTGTTTTTTTGGCAATAGGGTAAGGCTGACTCAAAAATCTTACTTAAGCTTAGAATTAAGCTATTCAGCGCAAATTTAATTTTAAGATCACCACTTAACTCTGTTGCTTTTACTTATACTCGAAGTTGAGCAAAAGTTCTGAGCATAAGCAAGATAACATACTTAACTACGCTTCGAGGTGGTCAAATTTAATTCGTATCTAGATTGCAAGTATACTTCGCTGCTTCATATGGATTTTTGTTCTAGACCTCACAAACAGCTTTAGAAGTATATTAATATTGTTGACATGAATTAGAGGGACTAACCTCAAAGTTTCCGTTCTGTGAGTATCACATGTTAAAAAGAATTGATTTAAACAATCCTGTTTGATAGATAGTTTACGTATTTCAATTAGTTACTTCGAAGTTACTGAAAACATGTTTATTCAATTATAATATGTGAACGCCCTTGCTTGCAATTCAATTCATAAACAGAAAACTAGGCTTACTAATAAGGATGTGGTTGCTCACTGAAGCGCATTGCTAGTATCACATGATCAGAGTTTTCATAACTTTACTCCCTCTGATTCTTTTACACATTTCAACGATTTCACAGGAAGGATGTCATAGATGATCGTTCAAAAAGTAAACTGTTTCAACAGTTTACTCCATCGGAAAGATAAATATGATAGATATTTACCAAAGCTTTATGAATTAAGTTAATAAGGAAATCTTTTATTTGGTTGTTTATATCTATATAAATGTGATCTGTCATTTTATTCATAAGATGTATTTTATTCAATTAAATGTACATCAATCTGTGGTAAAGTTGTTCCAAGTAAATACTTGCACCTGTTTTGACCATTCGTTCATTGACATATGGTCAGTACGTTCAGCAAGTTTATACGTGTACTTCATTCGATCAAAAGTACATTGAACTGTAGTGAACTCGTTCCCAGTATTTATATGTACAGTACACGATTCGAAGACTGGTAAATTGATCAGTGATTTTAGTTTTAGTTTAAACTTATTTATTTTAAGTCGATTGTGAAACAGGTCTCTACAACTCGTGATGACACGAATAAGCCCTTCTTGGTGGTGTTTACCCCTTAAAGAACACCCTTCTGCAAGATGTTTTCCTCATGTGCAGTAACCAAAGACAAAAGAATACAAATCGTCAATGTTCATCATATGCTCACAATTTTTTTCGCAACTGATTTACATTTTATCCTCTTTTTTTCTGAAGTGAAGGCACCTCTCCGCCCTCTAAATTCTTGTAGAAGGGCAGTTCTCCGCCCAGTTAAAAAAGTTCGAGGGGGCACTTCTCCGGGAGGGCACTTATTCGTGATCCTTATTTGAGACGTGACATAAAATCTCGTCGTTTTGGTCAATAGAATAATCATGCAGGCTATTGGACAATGTCTCCCCCTTGTTTTTCACACCCCATCATGACATGGCCAGCAGGTATCCTAATGATCCACCCTTTTCTGTCACCTTCCTGTACAACAACTCTGAAGAGAGACATGACATGACACCATTCAGTACCTCAAATGTTCAACCGGGGAAGCAGCCAAAGGATTTAGACGAATATCAGCCATATTGGCTTGGGAATTAGTTGTGTTGTTTAATGTCGATATCAACAATTTTCTCTTGATTCGGCGGTGTTCACATGAATATGATTAACTACAGAGAAAGTGGACCACCAACCACTAACAAACTGCACAAATAAACTGTAGGGTAGTGTTTTACTAAACATGAATACAACATTTGAGTAACTTAAACCTTGTATACTTGGACACTATCATGAACAATCGCACAGTATTGTAATGTGACACATGGTTGGAGGTGTCTCGGTCTCGGAGAGACGACCCAATTGATGTGTTACCTTTTAACAATATTGAAATAAGAGGAAACGGTGTTTGGAAGTTGCACATAACATAAGCACTATAGCAGAGCGATATTTAAGACCATAGCGCCTAAATTTGGTACATCTGCTACTTGATTGTTTAAAAACCATTGTGGGAAAAAGAATTGAGTAACTGCTCCTTGTGAGCAATCTTACTTTTGGCCCCAACGAGTTCTCCCTAAAATGTCCATGGAATTCATGGTGTGCGGAAGTAGGTCCCTCCGGAGAAAAGTTGCTTTTGGCCCCAACGAGTTCTCCCTAAAATGTCCACGGAATTCATGGTGTGCGGAAGTAGGTCCCTCCGGAGAAAAGTTGCTTTTGGCCCCAACGAGTTCTCCCTAAAATGTCCACGGAATTCATGGTGTGCGGAAGTAGGTCCCTCCGGAGAAAAGTTGCTTTTGGCCCCAACGAGTTCTCCCTAAAATGTCCATGGAATTCATGGTGTGCGGAAGTAGGTACCTCCGGAGAAAAGTTCCTTTTTGTCACAATGGGTTCTACAAAATACCACCATGAAATAAATCATTCCTTTTGCATTCTTTAGTAAGCTGTTGATTTTTATTCGAACCTGTATCAAACTCCAGTGTAATCTTATAAGTTGCTGCAAAATGCAATTGACAACTTTTAAGATGTTGCTATATGAGTTATTTTTGTTTTTGGAAACAATATATAGATCAAGCTATCGGGTAACTCGGATGATCCAAGCTGTAAATGTGTAGAATGAAATATCTACATCTTGAACATTCGGACTAGTAATTCGGTAAGTGCACAAGTGATAAATACGTGAAGAGTAGCTACGACTAAAACCTCCCACAGTTTCTTCACATATTCGCAGGTTTACTTGTCTGGTTTTCGCACTTATCCGTGTATTCAAACAAGATGTTACATAATAACTAACTGACAAGCGTTGACCTTTCACCATTATTGTCACTTTGATTCCCTCTTTAACACTAAATGCAAATAATGACAGATAAGGAACGCTGGATTGCCGAAAGCAAGGTTGTCTGTATGAGGTTTAACCCCTATAGTGCTGGAAGCGACTTTATGCTTATGCAAACAGGTTAGATCCAGGCCAGCCGCCAAGTAAATTGGCGGCTAGCCTGTGATCAACCTGTATGCTACTCTGAGTATCTTTCCTCATCAGAATTAAGCAAATATTTAAGATTTTGGAGAGTAGACGACAAACAATTTTTTAGAAAATTACCCAGCATTCTAAGTGTAAATAAAAAGAACCATATATATGCTTTCGTTCTTATCCATTTCATCTGTATTGTATAGCTTGATATTTATGTATATTCTGTATATTTCGATGAATAGAATATGCTTAAACTAAGAGTTAATAAACGTGCACTTTACCATGCTGTCTTTGGGACGGTCGCGCCAGTGAAAGCGAGAATAAATACTCTGGGTATTTTTTCTCGTAAAAAATTAGCGGATATTTAAGGTTTTGGAAAGCAGACGACACAAAAATCTATCATAAGAAAATAAGCATACTAAGGGGCAATAAAAGTACATTTTACCATGCTGCCTTTGAGATGATCGCTCATATGAAAGCGATAATGAGCGAGATTCCGAGGCAGTCGCCATTAACATCTTACATTGGTAATACAACATACATGTAAAAAGATATAATGCTTGGTTTGTATAAGAAAAAGACATTTATTCATTAATACCCTACATAACGATCGTGACTTAAAATGGTGATGGCGTCATTAATGAAGGTAGAATACTCATTGTCCGCCATTTTGAAACTCATTCCTTCATCGGATTACAGCGGTCGTTCTCGGTATACATCGGTCTCGGACGGAACAATACTCATTATCCGCCATTTTGAAACTCATTCCTTCATCGGATTACAGCGGTCGTTCTCTGTATACATCGGTCTCGGACGGAACAATACTCATTATCCGCCATTTTGAAACTCATTCCTTCATTGGATTACAGCGGTCGTTCTCGGTATACATCGGTCTCGGACGGAACAATACTCATTATCCGCCATTTTAAAACTCATTCCTTCATCGGATTACAGCGGTCGTTCTCGGTATACATCGGTTTCGGACGGAACAATAACTTTTATCCGCCATTTTGAAACTCATTCCTTCATCGGATTACAGCGGTCGTTCTCGGTATACATCGGTCTCGGACGGAACAATACTCATTATCCGCCATTTTGAAACTCATTCCTTCATCGGATTACAGCGGTCGTTCTCGGTAAACATCGGTCTCGGACGGAACAATACTCATTATCCGCCATTTTGAAACTCATTCTTTCATCGGATTACAGCGGTCGTTCTCGGTATACATCGGTCTCGGACGGAACAATACTCTTTATCCGCCATTTTGAAACTCATTCCTTCATCGGATTACAGCGGTCGTTCTCGGTATACATCGGTCTCGGACGGAACTATTCGCATTAAACCAAACTGTTTCTGTTCAACCCAACCTTTACCGATTTACGGCAGTGGTCACTCTTATTTTTTCTTGATTTTAAAATCGTGATTGTTTTTAGTGTTAACGTTTAGCAGTCATTTCCAATAGCTACCTTTGCTTTCCACTTTGTATGTTCATATTCTGAAACGCATGTCTTAAGCGCACTTTTACACAGTATCTTAGCGGTAAATTTTTCAGCGTGGAAGAAAAGGAGCTTGTATGGTTATAGTTTGTTTGTAGAAGATTATACCGTTTACCGTTTGATATAGAATAGATGCCTAAGTTTGTGACTCCTACGACTTTCATGGATCCACCAGTACAAGTGACTTGCCAAATATCATCTCCAAGGAACCAAAGGTGCCAATGAGGCTCGAACCCGAGAATTCCAAGTTTTTAGTCCACTACCTTTACCACTGAGCTGCGATATGTTTATTAGAAATACTACATTCAGTGATATTAAACCATAAGACCAGTACACAAGCAGTATATTCACGTCTTTCTCGGCTTAAGGGTACACTTTGGACTAAGAAATGGGAGTTTCCTAAATGTCATTTCACCATATTGGAGCATGTATTATATGACAAACACCGATTTCGTTTGAGACAAAGGTTATTCTCCTGTCCTTACTAATTGTTTGGCGTCATACCGTCGTTAATAAATCCACACCCAACACCCAAAACGTATATCTTAGTTAAACGTGACGTCAGAAACAACTATATTTAGGTATGATATCAAAATAACAAATCTCACTTTCATTTTTAACCCATTACCAAACAATAGCGACATTTGAGCAGTTCGTTACAGACGACTCTAGCAAACATTGTAGGAAAATGAGAAATTGCTCTAAACGAACAATTTCTCCTTTTCCCACAAAGTTTTCTGCCCTATCAGACGATTATTTTTCAAGTTCATCACATTTTGAAATGTCTTCTGCAAACTCTTCCAATTTGGGACAGTGGAAAGCCTGGCGTTTGGTAAAGGGTTAACAAGAGACGCAGGATTGGTATAGGAGAGAACATTTAAAGTCTTAATCTCTACTATTATTAGGACGCCACTGCTACCATTTAATGCTGGATTTGCGCACAGCAAAGTACTTATCATTTGGAAATCTTATGAAATTCAGAATAACACTTACTAAATTGAGGTGTTCAGTTCACAACATTTGCGTAGAAACAGGAATGTACTCAGAAATACCACATACATTTAGATAATGTAAATTTTGTGATTTAGGAATAATTGAAGATGAATTCCATTTCGTCATGGATTGTCCTTTTCTTTTGACGGTTTAAGAATACTTTATTTTCCTATTGATAGAAATCTATGTACAAATAAATCAATAGAATCGTTTTTACAATAATTTGAAAAGTGAGCGTGTTTATTGTACACAACAAGCGAAATGTATTCATTTTTGTTACAAAAGTGAGGAATGACTGTCCGAAAATCCTATGATTGACATAATTAATTAGTCTTTGATCACTGCCATATTGGAAGTAGCTTGAGAAGCATAGCAACGGTAAATAGGTGGTGTTGAGTACATGCATTTGAAAATTATCAGATCACTACATTGAACCTTCAACCTCTAAACCAGAAGACAGACACTCTACTTGCGCATCGACGCAGTGGTTCACATGTTGGCTGAGGATAATCGACCATGAAGCTGAAAGTTTGTTTGAGGGAATATAGTTACTCGACTGAGGTTTATATACCTTCATACGAAATATCTCCGAAATTAACTACCTTATTTGGAATAAGAAAGACAGCATTAAAGAAACTTAAGTTATGTAATTCTACAACATATTTGAAAAAAAAAGAAACATAATATGTTATAGCATTTCTTCCTTTTAATGTAACAAATTTCGTTATTTTATTCTGTCTTTATTTCTTACTTTTTGACCATCTATCTTCTAACTTGGAACTGCAATTTATCTTATACGCGTATATGACACACATTTTGTATTTTGAATGAAATAAAGCTTTTTATATAAGAAGTTTGTCCTTGTGGGAAATTTCACTTCTTCAAGAGTTGGTATTTGTTAAAATCGTCTTGATCCTATCAAAGATAGGTGCTTGGTCGCGGGATGCAAATAGTCTTTTGAGGGATGGAGTAATTCTAAATATGTGATACCTACGTCTCTTATGTCGGTAATCTGTTTGACTAGACAACCATTTGATTGATCTCTTTGTGTATAGGGCTTTTGTCACAATTTGATACAGAATGCGTTTTTAACATAGAGTGTTAATCAAAATAATTGCTCGTTTATTTCTCTATTTTCTTTTCACGGAAGCACACTCTGAACATAATTTCTCATAATTGATTACTTTCCATGATCATATGATGTTGTTTTCTTTAATGATAAGTCAAGCGCCATATAAAGATATGGGTAAAACTGCAGCTGCTTAGTCCTTTACCAAACGCCAAATGTTAGACTTTCCCAAATTGAAAGCGTTTGCAGACGGCATATCAAAATGTGATGATATTTGAAACAATATTCTGAAGGAACATATAGCATTGTTGGGAAAGGAAAACTACTCGTCGCGACTATGTTTTCCAGAGTCGTCTGCAACAAAGTGGTTGAATGTCGTTATTGTTTGGTAATGGGAAAGCACTAAGCATGGAAATATCATATTATATCTATTAACTGTAAAAACAAATGAATTGAAGTCAAACTACAATAATGGCGTTTTTGCCCAATTATTATACAATTCCGCAGCCTAATAGAAAAAGTATTTGACTTCAAACATCCAAACTTTCTTCACGTGTATGGGTTCAGACGTTCATGGGAGGCAGCCTTACGGTGAAGAAATGAAATGCCATATGGTACTACACACTGTACACAGTTTGACCAAATCTTTATTAGCACAGTACCATGGGAATCTTATCACGCACCATGGTATTGCACCCAGGTATTGCAACTCAACTGAACTCGTGTTGGCGTGATTCCAATTATCTACCTATGTCACAAAAAGAGACTCATTTTTGACATTTCAGGATGCTCGTGTTGAGCAATTTACAAGACCCCATATTTAGAAGTTTGTTTAGTACAGGCACTGGATTATTTTGGAATGAAGGTGGGCGCAGAGGCAATCCCAAAATGAGGCTTTTTTCTTTTATGAAGACGTAAACAAACTTCGTATAAACTCAACAGCAAATGTCATGCCATAAGTAGCATGAACTTTCACGGAATGGTCCCCGCCCACATGCTTTTTAACCCTTTGAATGCTGAGTAATAAAAAAAAGTTTTTTGTGTCGGCTGCTTTCCAAAATCTTAAATATCTGCTATATTTTGAGGAGGAAAGATACTCAGGGTAGCAGACAGGTTAGTTCACAGGCCATCCGCCAATTTATGGTATTTCGATGTCTGTGCATCACTGGTCAATTTTGGTGCTGCTTGTGTTCCATAAATGTCCATGGATTTGCATGTATTGCACGATCGTTCAATGTGACCTCTGTTCCATATAAGTGCCTTGCATTGAATGTATGTGCCTTCCATGTTCGTGCCTTATTTTATATGTCTGTTCACCTCTGTTCCATATTCGTGCATAATTTTGTATGTCTGTTCACCTCTGTTCCATGTTCGTGCATGATTTTGTATGTCTGTTCACCTCTGTTCCATGTTCGTGCATGATTTTGTATGTCTGTTCACCTCTGTTCCATGTTCGTGCATGATTTTGTATGTCTGTTCACCTCTGTTCCATGTTCGTGCATGATTTTGTATGTCTGCTCACTTCTGTTCCATGTTTGTGCATGATTTTGTATGTCTGTTCACCTCTGTTCCATGTTCGTGCATGACTTTGTATGTCTGTTCACCTCTGTTCCATGTTCGTGCATGATTTTGTATGTCTGTTCACCTCTGTTCCATGTTCGTGCATGATTCTGTATGTCTGTTCACCTCTGTTCCATGTTCGTGCATGACTTTGTATGTCTGTTCACCTCTGTTCCATGTTCGTGCATGATTTTGTATGTCTGTTCACCTCTGTTCCATGTTCGTGCATGATTTTGTATGTCTGTTCACCTCTGTTTCATGTTCGTGCACGATTTTGTAGGTCTGTTCACCTCTGTTCCATGTTCGTGCATGATTTTGTATGTCTGCTCACCTCTGATCCATGTTCGTGCATGATTTTGTATGTCTGCTCACCTCTGATCCATGTTCGTGCATGGTTTTGTATGTCTACTCACCTCTGCTCCATGTTCGTGCATGATTTTGTATGTCTGCTCACCTCTGTTTCATGTTCGTGCATGGTTTTGTATGTCTGCTCACCTCTGATCCACGTTCGTGCATGATTTGATATGTCTGCTTACCTCTGTTCCATGTTTGCGCCTGGTTTTGTATGTCTGTACCATGTTCGTGCCTGGTTTTGTATGTCTATGCACCTCTGTCTTATGTTCGTGCATGGTTTTGTATGTCTGAGCCTCTATCTTATGTTCGTGCCTGGTTTTGTATGTCTGTGCAACTCTGTCTTATGTTCGTGCATGGTTTTGTATGTCTGTGCAACTCTATCTTATGTTCGTGCATGGTTTTGTATGTATGTGCAACTCTATCTTATGTTCGGGCCTGGTTTTGTATGTCTGTGCAACTTTGTCTTATGTTCGTGCCTGGTTTTATATGTCCGTGCAACTCTATCTTATGTTCGTGCATGGTTTTGTATGTCTGAGCAACTCTGTACCAAGTACCTATGTTCAATGTCCATGCATGATATTGTATCAATGTGCATCACTGTTCCATATTTCCCGGGATTTGCATGCCTGTGTGCCTCTGTTCCTTTCTTTATGCCTGGTTTTGAATTTCTGTCAAATTCTTTTCTCTGTCTATGCCGTCTTTTGTCTTTCAGGCTCAACAAAAAATCTAAAACTGCGTCATTTTAACGTTAATTTGTTTTAATGTGACAACACTTAAACACGTTGATTCGTCTTGGATTTTTATCCTTGAGCATGGTTGTCTGCGAAACCGTGACCTTGGTACGCCTTGCTGAACCTGGGTGCATTAGTTAATGGCATAATGTGACTGGTAGTTGGTACGCCAAGGACTGTGCCTTTGTATGAGCTCAAATGTGTAATGCACAACCGAACTATATCAGAGATAAGTCAGACCCGAGTGGAAAGCGGAGGTTCCAAGTGCAATACTTGCTTAACCCATTATCAAACAATTACAACATTTGACCAGTTTGTTGCAGACGACTCTGGAAAACTTGGTTGAAAAGTAGAAATTGCTCTTAACGAGCAATATCTCCTTATCCCACACTGTTTTCTACCCTGTCAGAAGATTTATTTTCAATTTCATCACATTTTGAAATGTCATCTGCAAACTCTTTCAATTTGGGGCAGTCGAAAATCTGGCTTTTGGTAAAGGGTTTACAATGTTTTTTAGCGCGGTATAATGTCTTCGTCTATCACAACTGAGCTCTTATATTCATATTGCATCGTATTTAAACCCATGGATGGATAAAACGTAGTTGACAATTTCGTTGAGGGGATACTGGAAGCATTGGTTTATATCCTTGCCACGGTAGTTCAATTTTATCATCTCATAGCATTCAAATCAAAGCCACGTTGGCATACACTGTAGCGGTTCCAACTCATTATACAGGGGTGTTGAGTTTGAAATTTGGTCCGATAAGTATTTTTTCGATTTTTAATGAAGTCAATGCAACATTAACTATTCTTATTTTTTCGCTGCTCAATTGATCATGCGTATATTTTGTATGACGATGAACCTTAAGTGTTCAAGTCGTGAAATAAACTTTTATTCTATTTTGCTCTGTCAAAATGCCTCACAATGATTATTTATAGCGTACCAATGAATTTGTATACAAATATTAAACAAACAAACAAAGCACACTGTTTAGGGTCTTTTAGTACATCATATTCAAATGGTCACTACAAGGCATCAGTATGTCCTTCATAAAAAGAAAAGACGTGATGTAATCTTTAGCTGAAATCTCGTACTTTGAAATAACTTCAGAAAAAGACGGGTGTTGTTTTTGTCGATTGGTCGATGATGTTCATCGGAGACAATCAGCAACACAGAAAGACAATAGAGAAGACGTATGAGGAAAATATGGCGCATGGATGGGTGCTCTTACCGATTTGATATCATTTATTCATTTTATTTGTCTATTTATTCATGTCTAAATATTTGTACATAGACTAAATAAACATATCACAACTGAAATCTAAAATCTAAAGTACGAATGCCTCCCTTATCAGGGATTTCAGAGACTGTTAAAATCTTAAAATAATCAAATGTACTGCCCTAGACAGTGAGACTGTCCAATGTATAGAGACATTTTAGATAAATTAAAAAAATTACCCACAGTTCCAATACCTACAAGCAAGTTGATACGATTGAAATACTGTAGAAAACGGCGTACAATAAGATCAGTAATAATCATCTCGTAACTGCGTGCTATTACGTTCGAACAGTTTTCTAGTGTCATAAACAAACTAGAAACAGAACACAGCATTTAAAGAAAAAAGAACAACAAAAGATCAGTTAGTATTGTATTATTACTAAATCAATGTCGTGAATTCATATAAATTGGTCATGAAACGGTGGTGTAATCGCTCAATTACAAGGAAATAGTTTCCATCTCAATAAATTGATAATATTCCAGTTTGTAAACGATTTTCCTTTAAATAATAAACCTTATGATAACCGTCTTCCTCGCAAATAATCAAATAAAGTGATAAAATGTTAAAAGATGACTTCTTGCATATTAGATAGCCTTTTTTGGATTTATCTAAGTACCTCGAAACGAGTCAATTGAGATTTCAATACAGTCATGTCATTGAAACTATAAAACTTTATGTTCACCATCTCCCTCGCAAAAAAAAAGAATAAATGTATTAAAAGTTGAATCCTGGAAAATTTGATAGCCTTTTCGGATTTGTTGAAACACCTCGAACCAAGTAAATTGATATTTCGATACATTAACGTTCATGGCGTATGTTGTAAGAACCCGAGCTTGAAATTCTGTCGACTTTACAAACTTTCAATACCTTTGAAACCGATGATAATTTAATACAATGCTTAATGAGAATTTACTCGTTAGGCACGATCTCTCATTTTGTCACAATGAATCGAAATTCATGTTGATATAAAATGACGTTCTAAAGAGTTTCATCACGATTTTGATGATGCGTGTTAAAATCGTCTACCGCACTAAACTGTTAAAACGAAAGCGACCAATATCTCTCAGCTTGATGTCACAGGGGGAATCAATAAAAGGCGGCCCTTTACGATTCCATTGTTCCATCCAACACATGTAACCTAGGGCCTTATTTGTCTTCCAAAGCCTTTATTGGATAGCGCAAACGAGAATAGGCGTGGCACGAAAACCGTTAGCCAATCAGCGTGAAGAAAACAAATACGTCGGTTGACGAAAAATATTTAGAAATGTTTGCATGGTTTGTTTTTCCTCCTCCAAAAAAGGACGGAATTGTGAGTATAAAGACCTAAATGACATTCGGTGCCATTGTAATATTACAAATGATGATGGGACATTGACATGTGCTCGTAGAATCAAACCGTAACAATTATATAAGTGATAGTGAACGTTAGACTAATAGTGGAAAGATTATTTGGAATACTTAGTTATTCATGCGGAGTGATGCATGTTTGTTCCAGTCGTAAAATAGAAACATCGACATTTCAGAGCTGTTTGAGTTGAAAAGGAAAGCTTTATTATATCTAAGCGTAAACCACTGGTTTGTGGTACTTAATTCACGATAAAGCTTCTATATTTCATTTAAAGACTAGTTTTGGTAAATGCTTTCCAAGTTGTTTGTTCAGTATGAGTAATGCAAGACTGTTGTCGTTAAAGGCAGCACATGTGATTTCCTGTATTTGATCAACGTGATTTCAACAATCTTTGTACTAATACTAAAGAATCTGACTTGATTTTGCGTTGTTGTGGTTTAGAAGCATAGTTAAATAAACGACAATGTGTAGTACTAACGGTACCAACACCGCCATTATACCATTTGGCATGAAGCTAGGCGGGCAGGCACCTTACCTGTCGATTAACACTCCTCATCTGGGGATCGAGCTCCATCGGGCACAGCTTCAGGAATACACACAACGACTACAGCTCGGTCTCCGGTCCTTCCCTAGCCAGATTGGCTCGAGCATGAACCCCCTGTCGTATCACGGGCACCTGGCGAACCCATATCTTCACCCGTACTTTTACAAGGATCCCCGGGCCAGATTCATCCACGAGGAGCCCAAACCCAACCATAGCTATATAGGTAAGTGGTTACTGTACACGAATGGAGCGTACATTCTGGACTTTTTGTGTCGAGTTGTTGTATTGCGTCAATAGTGTGTCTATTTGGTTTGTCTCTCAGGTTCAATGTTTCTCTTTCAGTGCGAAAATGGAAACGCTGCGAACAGCTTACTGTTTGGCTCTAAGCATGCTGTGTACTTTTCAAAAAATAGATATCTGTGTCGCCTGCTTTCCAAACCCTTAAATATCTGCAACATTTTAATGGGTACTAAGAGTAGCAAACTGGTTAGATCATAGGCCAGCCGCCAATTTACTTGGCGGCTGGCCTGGATATAACCCGTTTGCATAAGCATGAAGCCCGGTTCCACCACTCCAGCACTAAAAGCAGTTGTTTTGAAAACAAATTACCAAGGAGACAGATATTTCCTATAAATGAACGCATAACTTGGTAAATAAACTTTAAAAGCCCTATGAAGAACAAAAAAAACGTGAAACTAAGAGAGAAATTTAATTTATGATCGGTAAGAACTTATCGCCGTCACCAAGGAATATGCCTAGTCGTCTGCGCTCGTATGTTTAGTTGACAGCATCATCAAACAAAATAATAATTCTTCCTGTTTTATCAACTCAAGGAAACTGCAAAAAACCTATCAATATGACAACTGAAAGAGTTTACCAGTATTTCCTCAATAAACATCAATATCAGCTTTAAGTTAAGTTATTCTACATCTGTCGTCTGCAGATGATTTGAATTTAAAGAGACAAGAAGTACCATAATGGAATCCCGAGGCCATACATTCGGTAACAAGACCGAGTTTGAATACATTGGTCCAAAGTTCGACACCTCGCTCAGCCAAATTTCTATCCAACATTTAATGAAGTCAATGAGAGAGACGATTTATCTGCGTTTCACTAGTATTCATTTATGACCATATGGAAAAGCAGTCAAAAGCTTCGAGAGGATAATGTCGGTACCTGTAAGTAAATACCAGGTAAATAGACGCAATGACCTACCTCTACGATATGAATGAAGCACTTTGAAGGGAGCGTAACCCCAAACCATTAAACCAACTCAGCATTGAGGAGATTTAACTTTGCTCATTATTTTGTTAATGTATCTCATATTTTCATTTATCTGCGACTGATGCCGTTCTTGCACGTTTGAATTCGATCCCAAAATCAATTTCTTCTATTTGATACGAACTATTCAATGCCTTTGTTACTCTTTGTTTTTTTTATTTGGTTTTATAATGTTTTCAGCAATTTACATTTATATTTACAGCATTTACTTGATACAAACCAGAACAGTACTAAACAATGTGGATTTGGGACGGTTTAACAAGATGTTATCATTCATTTAATCAAGCAAGCGTTTTACGCAAAAACTTAAGCAATATACTTACGTAAGTCAAAACCTATAAACATGCACAACATATCAAACAAATGTACATAATTGCAATGTGACACGCCATTGGAAGCGTCTCGGAGGGATACACAAGGCTTTGTTCATCAAATTGAAAAAAAAGGCATGGGCCTGCTTATTTTTGAAAATTGTACCGGTGAAATTGTTGAATTGGAAAACCAAAAATCTGTTGTGACCTAGATCTTTTGGGCAATCTGCATGGTTTTGAAGACACTTTCAACTGGGAAAGTGCCTTTAATGGGTCCATGTTATATAACGCAATAACCCCTGATATGTACTACAGTGTTTTATCATTGTTGTTAGAGACGACATTTGCTTTTGATAAGAACGTTTAATTATTGAAATGTGTGTTACTTGTAACAACCAACAGCAGCCCTTATTTCCACATGATTTATATGACATTTTGCCTTTGTATATCAAACTTTGAAGCATTGAGCATCGCCGCTTATATATGAATATGTCATTTAGTTACATTGTAACTTCATTTAGTGGACTTTTACCCGTTGAATGTACTTGAATTGTATAATGATGAAATGTCAATGAAAAGACTTCGCCCTTTCCGGGTCAAATATGAGGGAAGTGCTAAATGTACTTAAAATAACAGTACTTACTAGTCTCTATTTAACGACAGATTTTTCAGTAATACGTTGATGAAATGTCAATGATCTAACTGAGTTTGGGGATGGATACTATACTAAAGCATTTCAAATTTAATTAATTTTTAAAGGTTATTCACCAGACGTTCTCTGTTAAGTGGACGACAGTGGTGCAGAGGCAGAGCGTCGGCCTCTTGTACAGAGGGTCCCGGGTTCGATCTTGTTAGGTGCTGTGAAAATTGCCGGGACTTATCGGCGTGAGTGCCGGTTGAGTATCCGGGAAGCAGTCATCGAGAGCGGATGAAAAAAGCTTCAAGCTTCCTTGATCGATGAAAAACAAATAAGTAGTTAAGTATCGAAAGTCCGCTGTTAACAACAAGTCAATGGCGAGTGCTTCTTACACAATTTCATTTTGAAATAAACTAAAATATATTCTCACACCAGTCCTGGCTTGTTTGATATCTAAATCATTCAATTATTATTTAGTTTATCTAAGTGAAAAATTACTAATGAAGAACACAATTCTTTTTGGGCAATTAACCTTTTCTAAAATGTTGTAATTTTCAACTTTAAGCGTTTTAGTTGTCGTACATGTATATGTTTAATCAAACATTCTTTTTCCATTTTCAATTTATTTAACTTTGTATCATTTTTCCGATTAAGACAAAAGGAAGCAAAACATATCACTAAGTAGTACAATCGGGTATCAATTTGAATCAATGCAAGACACGATTTTTAAAAAATTCTATGTGTTTAATATGCATTTTTACCTTCAGGAAATGGAGACAATAAAGCTATATATACATCTACTATTACACAATTGTCGTAACCATTGAACCTCAAAGGTAACTAAGTTTAAAAAGACCATGCACTTAGAGTTACGATTAAGATTTCACAGGTAGGAGTCATGTTCTGTTCAAGTCTAAGTTCACGCCTTTCCGAGTTGCTTGTTTCCTGTCCAATGTTTTTGTCAAAATTACTTTCGCCTTGCGTGGTTGTTGTGACGCAAATATTGACAGTAAGTCTCTGCTCTCACTTTATACTGCACACAGAGGGCTTTCTTAGAAAACGTTTTTTCATGCAGTCGTTTTTGGACATTTGCCACCGCTGCACGTTATGCTTTTGAAAATAAATAAGATAAAACACACACAAAATGCAAAGTAGATACGCCATTATCTGTCAAAATCATTGTATTTAAAATATTTGATTTTCCAAATACTTCACTTGTACTTGATATAGCAAAATATCACATTTACATTCTTGAAATAATAAAAAACCGTAACAGTTTAAGTCAATAAAGAATTTTGAATCTATTAGCAAATTCCTCGTGGAAAATGCACCGAGTCCACTGTTTCTCAGGTAATGCATAACTGTGATTACAATTCACTCGTATTGTATAGGAGTTCACGTTAACAGCACTTATCACTTTAATCCTTTACCAAACGCCAATTTTTCGACTGTCCCAAATTGAAAGAGTTTGCAGACGACATTTGAAAATGTGATGAAATTTGAAAATTATTATTCTGATAGGGCACAAAACATTGTGGGAAAAGGAGAAATTACTCGTATTTCTCTTTTCCCATCAATATTTTCCAGAGTCGTCTGCAACAAACTGTTTAAATGTCGTTAATGTTTGGTAATGGGTTAAAGTGTTTTACCTGGATATAACGACATGTTGCCCGTTTCCGATCAGCGACCTTTAGATGCACTTGAAATTTGAAATAGTACGCGTTCCTTCACACTCAATTTTATTGATTCATTCCATTTAAACAGCAAAACAAAAAACAGACGAAATACGCAATTACGAGTATTAACAGTTTTAACACGTACTCCCATACAATAGAGGGAAAGTATTTTGAGAAAAGAAGAAAATGCGTTTAAAGAGAAGTGTACCGTTTTACTTAGCAACTTAAGGAAACTGTTTGCGGAAGTCAAACCGGATGCACATGGGTAGTATCTTAGTATCTAAAATGAAACTAAATTATTGCAATGTGACATGCCATTGGAAGTGTCTCAGAAGGACGATTCCATTGAGTTGATGTGTTACTTTGCAGTAATGCTTTGCCAAATATTGAAATAAGAGGGAACTTTGTTTTCGGTACCCAGGTATTTCTCTTTCAATATGGTTTCATTGAGAGACGTTTACAACGATGTATTACTTTGCATTATTGCTTAGCCAAATATTGATATAATAGTATAAGAGGGAATGTTGTTTTAGGTCCCCAGTTCATCCTTTTTCACTATGGTTTCATGGAAAAACGATTCAAATGATGATACTTTGCATTATTGCTGAGCCAAATATTGAAATAAGAAGGAAAGTTGTTTTCGGTTCCCAGTTCTTTCCTCTTTCCCACAATGATTTCTTAAAACCGTCCGCTGGATGCGCATTAAACGGTATTATCAAATGATTATCAGACGATGAGATATTTTTGTCATCCATATCGAGGGACTTTGCAGACGACAATTCAGACCGAAATGCAATTTAACAAGAGCTGTCGGCTCGAGAGAAATCCCAGAATTACAAAAAAAGGGTTAACATAAAATGATATTCGCTAATGCTTTTAGGCTTTGGTGTTTTAACTGTCCGACTGGAAAGAAATCTCAGAATTACAAAAACAATAGTTTAGATAAAAGAGTATTTGCTAATGCTGTTGGACCCCTGTGTTTTAACTGCCCGACTAGAAAGTAATCCCAGAATTACAAAAAGCGAAGGGTAAAGATAAAAGGTGATTAACTACTCAAATCAACAACAGACAACTATCATTAGGCATGATATTTGAGTATTAAAGCCGTTCTTGATGTGTGCTGAAGTAAACCATTAAGACAATATGAGACAATTGATCGACACGAACAATTTCCTATTTTTTTCGCAATAGTTTCTATTGCAACTGCTCTAGTTTTAAACTCATGTATTTTACATCGATTGTGACGGAGGCTTGATGCTTATTAAATGCACTCGTGATGATTGCTTGCTGGATACGGAACCAGTACTCGCGCCTATAAGTGAGACAGAACGAGCATATAACATATATGAGGAGCGTCAGAAGGTAATGTTGCAAACTCGAAACCACTTCCATGTGAATCTCGTGTTATTATGCTAAGACATTCCTATAGATCTGCAGTAAGGAGAGTTAAGATTTTTCTTAAAATAAGAATTATTCATTCTTATTATACCTGTTTTAAAAGATTGATTATGTTTAATAGTTCTGAGAATCTTTATTTCTTTTATGTTTCCTAGTTTTGTTTTGTTTTGGAACATTGTATTTACCATCCTTCCACGTTTACTTCATACAATCATTGCTAAAAGATTTAAAAATCTAAAAGAGAATATCATTTCTCTAACTCTATACAAAAAACGATTGTATTTGTCTATGCTATTTGCTTGCCTGATACTTTTAAATGTTTGAAGTATCTTTTGAAAGTGATGTGAGTAGAGAAATATTTTCTTGATTAAGATTTGTCTCTCTCTTAGCGATGTTCGAGGGTGCAATGCAAGACATAGTAAGTGCTTCACAATCAAGAAGCACTTACTATAGTCTTGCATTAAAACCTCGTGATGTCTTTCATAACGAAGGGCTCTCTGAAGATATGACAATTCCAAATGTGATTCACCAGGGTACTGTTTAACTATACCTTTTATACTTAATATTTCATAAATTCAGAACAACATTACATTTTATTTCAATTTTTGACTGAGCAATATTGCAAAGTAACACAATATTGGAATCGTCTCTCCGAGACGCCTCACGTTGTATTTGCTAACTACAATTCTATCCATCTTTATCAGTTTTTTCAGTTTTGGCTTACGCAAATGCCTTCCCTAATTGGCTTAGTAAAACGGTACCTTAGTTTTTAAGTTGCAACAAAAGATAAATCCCGCCTTCAGACAAGAAATGATATTATTCATTTGAATTCCATATTTAAAAGCATTTGTATTCAGGTCATGTCCTTGTTAATGGGCATAATCCTTTATGCTTATCAATGCTCAAAATTGTATGTTATTCTGACAATGAATTAAAGAAAGACACACACTTGTGAGTGCGAATACACGCAGGGGTAATAATGTATGTGCGTACATACGCGTGTGTGGATGTGGGTATGAGCTGCGATAAATCTTTTCTTTTCTTTTATCCTGATTTTGATGTTTAGGATAGATTTATACATTTGGTTAAACAATTTATACTTTGATTTATCTTATTGAATTGGAGGTAGAATTCACATAATCCACCATTTTGAAATTCATTCTATCGTCGGATGACTTCTGTCGTTCTAGGCATACATCGGACTGGTACCGGAGTTATCCGATTCACTATTTCCGGCCCCTACTTACACGGACGATGCAATCCATACCTGTGTACAATTTCTACTTACACGGATGATGCAATCCGTACCTCTGTACAATAGAATAGATTCGTCTAAATCATTCAAACACTGTCCCAACCGATGTATACCGAGATCGACCGAAGTAATTCGATTAAAAAGATGCGTTTCAAAACGTTGGATAAAGGGGATTCTACCTTGAGATACGTCTAACTTAGACATATGTCTGGGTATTTCAGTTCACCCATAGAATGCTGGGTGATTTTCTGAAAATAGATTTTAATGTCGTCTGCTTTCCAAAAACCTTAAATATTCTGCTTAATTTTGATGATAAAAGATACGCAGAGTAGCATACAGGTTAGATCACAGGACAATTTGGCAGATTTACTAGAAGTCATTTCTTGTCCTAAGCTAATTGTAATCCAAGTGAAATGAATTACTTGCGTTTGCAACGAGCCAGGGAACCTGCCTATTGTTAAAATCGCAGCAAACGTGTTGATACGTACTTAATATCAAAGCAAAAATGTGAAATACACGGACGCATGGGCATAATTGGGTCATTAGCACTTTCATTCATATTCACAAGCTTTAACACACATGAAGCAGTGAAATATCAATGTATCCCTTGATGCTGTTAAATGAATGAGGATCGAACCCGTGTCACCCGTCTTTCACCTCCGTCCACATCTTCTGCCTCTCCGTCTCCCCTACTCTTTTTGTTTCTGTTTCAAGAACCACCACACATAACATTCGCTTACGCACCCATATATACATTATACATTTCCATCAATTCATATAGAAAACATATTTAGAAAAGAAGAGCCTGCAGTTAGTTGTACATATAGATTTTGTTAAAAGAAAGCGACAATGATGATTTTATACAACATGCTAATTTAGAGAGAAAAGAAAGAAGAGTCTTCCTAAGGAGGCTGTCTATTAGAATGGGAATATTTCAACCAGGCTTGACAAGCACTTTTGGGCAGTTAAAGTTTCGGTCTCCCTCCATCATTTATGGGCATTGCTTTGCAATTTAACCGAGATACCGCGTACGTGATATAAAAACTCTAATAAACAAACAATGGGAAAATGCTGCACAAGCAAGGTCGCTCTTAAACGAAACGTACGCAAACGACAGTTTAAACAATTATCGTATAACAGTCCCTGCCTTAAATTAATTACTAAGCACCTGTTTCTGTGTAATATTTGTTTTGTTTTCTCATTTTCTATCATGAAATACGGGAAAGTTTGTCATTATAGTCCTAAACGAAAGCCAAGAAATGTTTGGATATACCTTATTCCGAGAAAGGTTGATATTGAAGACGAGTGTCATTTTCTTTTGACATGTCCACGCTATATTTCTATAACTAGACAAAATATGAATGTCTTTAATTACTAAAGACCAAGCTTGCTTTGATTTGCGGAGTTATTTAAATAATGCGATACAAACTTAGCCCTTATAGTGCTGGAACCAACATCATGCTATGCAAACAGGTTAAATCCAGGCCAGCAGGAAAATGAATTTGCGGTTGGCCTGTGATCTAACCTATTTGATACCATGAGTATCGTCCTAAACAAAATAAAGACATTTAGGGTTTTGAAAAGCAGACTACACAAAAATCTATTTCTAGAAAATTACCCAGCATATTAAGGGTTAAATAAATGTTTCAAATTTGCTATAAGAGAAAATCTTTCACGCTTAATGTGACTTATGCAATGCTATATCACATCCACATTGATGTAGAAGTAATTGTTAACTCATTTGAAAGTGACATTATAAGCATCATGCTTTCGTCCCTATCCTTTTTGTATTTATTGCAAATAATGTTTACACGCACAAATTGTTCAACGTACACTTAATATAACTTTGATAAGTGACCAGAATATATGTGAATGCTAATGTGTTTTGTGTTGTAAAAATTGCTTTTGTCCCATGTTGTTGTCAAACAAAAGAAATCTATCTGGCAAATGTCAGACCATGTGGTCCGTCAATTCGACGAAATGGCAGTGCATGTTGCTAATTACAATTAAAAGGTGCATGCCAATAGCTCTCCCAATCCGCCGAGGGATGTTCACAGTTTAACCCTTTTCTAAACAATAACGACATTTGACTACTTTGTTGCAGACAACTTTAGGAAACATTGTGGGAAAAGGAGAAATTGATCGTATCGAGCAATTTTTCCTTTTCTCACAATGATGTCTGCCCTATCAGAAGATTATTTTCCAATTTCATCACATTTTAAAATGTCGTCTGCAAACTCTTTAAATTTTGGACAGTCGAAAATTTGTTGTTTGTGAAAGGGTTAAAAGATGCCTTGTTCAAAGAAAGGATGGGGGTAATTTAATTGCACGGGCAATGGGTACATTGGTATCAGTTTGCTTACAAGTGAGGACAAACGTTAACCTCGTCTCTAACAATCTTACGATAAACAATGCACTAAGAGAAACTGTGGGGTTCAGTAGTGCTGTGCGATTTCCCATGGTTTACGCACGATACACGATCTGTGATGTGCGATGTGCGATTTCCTATGGTTTACGCACGATACACGATCTGTGATGTGCGATGTGCGTTTTCCCATGGTTTACGCACGATACACGATCTGTGATGTGCGATTTCCCATGGTTTACGCACGATACACGATCTGTGATGTGCGATGTGCGATTTACTATGATCGATAGGGCTACCGTCTTACCTGTCTGGTTCGATACGATACGATACGATACGATACAATACGATACGATGTGTTCTTCATCCGATTTGCGATGTCTAATATGCGATATACGTTATAGGATTTACGATGCACGTAATGAAGTTTGGACGAATTTCATGTATCAATTATGTACCTGAAATAAGTAAACGTTGGATTTTTATTATTTTTTGTTTCTGAATTCCTACTTTTCTTATTCATTTTAGAAATGTCCGATTGATCAATGAAATGTAAACATGAATTTAGTTTTTTCCCTTGTGAAGACTCCCTTTCGATCATTCGCACTACGACAAATAAGGTTTCTCTATATAGATAAAACCACTGCAACGGCGAGGGAAGCTTAACACAACCCAAAATACAACAAAACAATTACAAACAACAACATGAAAAATAGTAGCTTGCACATTGTTATATTGATGAAAGTTATCTATATCTGTAATTCTATAACGATTTATGTTGATGAATGTTATCCATATCTGTAATTCTATAACAATTTATGTTGATGAATGTTATCCATATCTGTATTTCTATAACGATTTATGTTGATGAATGTTATCCATATCTGTAATTCTATAACGATTTATGTTGATGAATGTTATCCATATCTGTAATTCTATAACGATATTATGTATGATGAATGTTATCCATATCTGTAATTCTATAACGATTTATGTTGATGAATGTTATCCATATCTGTAATTCTATAACGATTTATGTTGATGAATGTTATCCATATCTGTAATTCTATAACGATTTATGTTGATGAATGTTATCTATATCTGTAATTCTATAACGATTTATGTTGATGAATGTTATCTATATCTGTAATTCTATAACGATTTATGTTGATGAATGTTATCCATATCTGTAATTCTATAACGATTTATGTTGGTGAATGTTATCCATATCTGTAATTCTATAACGATTTATGTTGATGAATGTTATCCATATCTGTAATTCTATAACGATTTATGTTGATGAATGTTATCATATCTGTAATATCTGTATCTGTACTTCTATAACGATTTATGTTGATGAATGTTATCCATATCTGTAATTCTATAACGATTTATGTTGATGAATGTTATCTATATCTGTAATTCTATAACGGTTTATATTGTTGAATATTATCTATATCTGTAATTCTATAACGATTTATGTTGATGAATATTATCCATATCTGTAATTCTATAACGATTTATGTTGATGACTGTTATCTATATCTGTAATTCTATAACGATTTATGTTGATGAATGTTATCTATATCTGTAATTCTATAACGATTTCCCCAAAAAGGTTGTAGTTAAAAACTTATCCGAAGTGAATGCAACAATAGCTGACGAAATGCATAAAATCGCAGACATTTGCCCGATTGATATCAGAGTAGAATCATTTAGACACAGGTTAACGTTCGCACTAGGAGCAACTCATCTTTATGTATTTACGTATTCATGCTATTATAATCAGAGGCAGTGTCTTATGGGGCCAGTTGTTAAGAAAAGTATTATGATAATTATTTTACTAATATATGGCCACACGTCACTATATTAAACGATTTACTTACTTACGTTAATGTCACTTTGGTTAGACGACTTTTGCAGAAGACAGGTCCGCAAAACTAAATTATATTGGACCATGAGGAGGAATCGATTCTGCAAGCAAAGTGGTTAAAACATACGTTTACCTACAGCATGGACAAATAAACACATCCCTTAATCGTTTTATTTTACTTTCAGGGTTAATCGCCATGGCTATTTTGAGTTCGAGAGACAAGAAACTCGTGCTCAGTGATATTTATCAATGGATACTGGACAACTACAACTACTTCAGAACAAGGTGAGCCAATTTATAATCTATCCAAAACTGAAACAAATGGTTCCTTCTCAAGCTTCGCAAACTGAGCAACCAGTACTGTATTTACAATTAAATATACTAGTACACTTCAAGTTTTGTTGAATCACACAAACACATAGTCGTGACTTTCAGCGCTGATGGGTCTTGCCATACACATGTTCGAAATGTCACATCTTCGGCTTTGAAAGTTCTAGGCCCAATGATTTTTTTTTCAAATTCAAAGCTAAAATTAAAACGATAAATGAAATGCATAGAGCATAGAGCATAGATCATAGAGCATAGAGCATAGAGCATAGAGCATAGAGCATAGAGCATATAATCCGATGTAAGAAAGTGCATCACTTCTTTAAGACAGTTTCACACTATTGAAAAAGACAATTAAAAAATAGAATATAAAGCTGCTAAAATTGTGAATGAATGAATATTATATATTATTATTATATTATTATATATATATATATATATATATATATATATATATTATTATATATATATATATATATATATATATATATATATATGTTATTATTATTATTATCATTATATATTATATTATATTATTATTATTATTATTATTATTATTATTATTATTATTATTATTATTATTATATTATTATTATTATTATTATTATTATTATTGTTTATTAATATTATTATTATTATTATTATTATTATTATTATTATTATTATTATTATTATTATTATTATTATCATATTATTATTATTATTATTATTATTATTATTATTAATTTTTATTGTTATAATTATTATCATTTATAATATTTGTCGAATTGTGTTTAGTTATATGTATGCATTCATTATTTTTCTGAATAAATTACTTGTATCAATTTATGCCTGATTTTGGCTTAAGTAGGACTTTAAACTTGCTTCAAGCAGCTAGGCATACTGCTTTATGACAATGCAAGCTATATAATGTATGTTGTTCTTACGCGCATGGATTAAATTGTATGTGTGTATATGTTTGTGTATGAGCGTGTATGTTTGCTGTGAGAAATCTTTTTCTTTCTCCTTTCATCCTTGTTCATCTTCATCTTTCATCAATGTTTATTTCATTTTCTTTTTCTTCTCATTGTAATCTTTTGTTATCTTTTGTGATATTTTGTAAACTTTTTGTAATCTTTTTTAAGAGGAAATAAAGATTGAATAACATAGTTGTTATTTTTTTTTTTTATAATTATTAGCATTTTCAATATCATCATCATTTTTTATGATAACAAGTACTATTATTTGTTACATTGCTGTTATTATGAATCAACGCTTACCTATCATAGTTATCAAGATTATCAACGCTTACCTATCATAGTTATCAAGATTATCATAATAATAAATATCATTTTATAAAGAAAAAGAAACATCGATTATAATAGGAATAATAGTGTTTCAGATATATAACCAAAACAAATTATTGTTTAACTCCTCATAGACACCAGTATCAATGACACATTTTTTTCTGTCACAGACTATCGTTATTAAAGTTGTATGATAGATGGATGACTTTATTTTACAATATATGAGGCATCCGGCTTATGATACAAACATAACCCGTTTAGTATTTGCCTGACATACATGGTCCGTAAATTATGACAAATGCAAACCAGTTATCTTGAGCTGATAATTTCAAAACATATATCCAATATATAGAAAAAAAAGATAATGTTTTTTCTTTCTTTCTTCTTCTCTAATTCTTTTTTGAAAGGATAAGCGTAATGTGAAAAAGTTAAATCGACCACAGTTTGCGAGTCATCACATTGTTACACTACTCTCAATGCTTACCCAAAATGGTGTTAAATGAAATTATAATATATATTATTATGATTACAGAGGACCTGGATGGAGGAACAGTATCCGTCACAATTTGTCCCTGAACGACTGTTTCATCAAAGCCGGCCGAAGTGCCAACGGTAAGGGTCACTACTGGGCCATCCACCCGGCAAATGTGGACGACTTTCAGAAGGGCGACTTCCGCCGTCGGCGTGCGCAACGCAGGGTCCGGAAACACATGGGGCTCTCCGTACCGGATGACGAAGACGACGACGATAGTCCGGCACAATCGCCCGTCACTGCGCATGTACAGGAGACTCTTCACTGGGAGGTAGATAAGGTGATCGACTGTACAAAGGGCGCGAATTCTGATGACCACGATCGGCTAGAATGTCATTCCCCGGGGGTGGACGATCGAGTCGTCCCTCTGGACGTGTCCCCGAGATCAGACAACACAGAGGTGTCGCCGGCGAAGAGACCAAAGCGTATGTTTGACATGGATAGTATTCTTGCTCCGGATGACAAGGTCGACAAACGCTCTGATTACAAAAATACGGACACACATACTAGTGCTATAAGAGACAGAGATGTTTCGCCTAAAACAGTTCACTATAGTAGTTCTGATTCCGAGAGCTCGGAACACAAAAGACACGCGGTCGATTTAAGTCTTTCTCGCGAGTTGAACGAAGGGGAAAGGTACGCGACAAAGCGCCCTTATCTAGACAACACAGTTCTACGCAACAGCGACCCCTCTCAGTTAATGAAACTGACTACAAGCCCCAGCGCCTCAGTCGCTGGTAAAGCCGTACCATGCATACCTCAGTTTATGTCCGGGCTACAAAGGGGCGCCGAAATCCAGCAGCGAGTCAGTGCGTTCAGGAACGCCGGCGCCTATAACTGGGCCTCGCTGTCAGGCTACTTGTCAAACTATCAGTTAATGGCGCTGAGTAGCCAGCATCAGTCACTCCTCCAGCGGTCTGCAGCTGGTGCCATGGACGGCGAGACAGGGACCAGATGGCAACAATTGGCTAACGGGGGACTCGGATCCACACATGGACTCTCGGCTAAGGAGCCTTCGTCACAAAGAACGACTCCACCACAATTGCAAGAGGATTGAACAATGTGGTTTAAAGTATACGATAGCATGTCATTAGTGGTTACTCTATGAATCATTGATATCTTATTTTATGTTTTATTTATAATTATGTTTGTTTTGGACGTTTTTTAGAACACACGAGTATAAAAGTGCTAAAAAATAGTGCTTTAACCCTTTATCAAACGCCAAATTTTCATCTGACCAAAATCAAATGAGTTTGCAGATGACATTTCAAAATGTGATGAAATAGGGAAAATAATCTTCTTATAGGATAGAAAACATTGAGGGAAAAAGAGAAATTGGTCGTAACGAGTAATTTCTTCTTTCCGAACAATGTTTTCCAGAGTCGTCTGCAACAAACGGGTGAAACACCGGTATTGTTTGGTAAAGGGTTAAATAGTCTTCACAGACGTTTTAAAAGCGAACTACATTGTACATGCATCAGCGGACAGATTCCTCTTAACAATTTAAAGTATCGTCTGGGAAAACCCCATGCGGGCTATTGATTCTCAGAAAACACCGAGAAACTTAAGTCGAATTATCAATAGGCATGATGATTTTATTAGATGTTTGACGCGGGACTTCGGTTAAGAACAGAATAGAACAGAACATATATTTTATTTGACGAGTACATGGTATATAGCCGTGTTCACATAGAAATATAATCCAGATTTAAGACTTATTGAAAAGGCTATTTCGTTTTGTTAAATAAAGAAATGTTGTATTGAATTTCTTATGTAATGTTCACATTTCACAAGATTGTGTTGGACCCTTGTTTTATTTTGTTTAATTAACAAAGCCAATTTCCGTGACGCAATGATTGACCTATTATAGTGCTAATATTTATCTGGAAATGGTTTAAAACGTTTGGACAACATGGAATTTGCAAGTCTCACTTATTCCTACAATTACTTGGTCAATATTGTTTTCGACGGCAAATGAAACAAACGCAGCATTGTTGTTTCTGTCTCTTGTTCCCGACCTTGCGAGAATATGTAAAAACACTTCGAGTTAAGGAAAGTGATTATTGTGTAATATAAATGAAGAAATAAAAGAGCATGAACATTCACACTGGCTGCCATACTTTCACCAAAAGCGTTTTGTTGTTGCGTAAAACTAAAATAAAAGAAACCTTTCAAAACTAATGAATGGTGTGCTTTCAATTAAAAATGTCAAAAGAGGTGCCCAGATGATTTATTAGTACATCTCCAATAGATGAATGAGGATTGTCAATCTTGAATGTTAAGCAACACATATATTTAATATATTCTTATTCGTTTTTAGTTAACAAGGTATGTGTTGTCCAGAACTTCAGGAAAGAATATCGAGTTTTCAATTTAGTACATAGCTTTTTACCATATACAATTTTTTGGCCAGTTCGTTTAGTATGAAACGTGGTTAAAAGCAAAACATGTTCGAATCTCTTTATGATAAAGTAATATATACGATATATGTCTCGTACAATCTTATGTATTTGTGAGAGAAGTTGGTTGCTATTTTGTAAATAAAAGAGGAAATGAGATTAAACTCTGACTATTTATAAATAACCCACTTGAAATGTCGTTAATATGAATAATTCTCCTTTGCCCAATATGTACGTTTCCCACTTTTTACAAAATACATATTTTTAATTCTACAATTAATCTGCAATTTAAGATATACTACTACATGCAGTGTGACTTTGATTTTTCTGAAATGAAATGTCTTAAACAATTTAACCCTTTCCCAAACAATAACGACATTTGACTACTTTGTTGCAGACGACTTTAGAAAACGTTGTGGGGAAAGGAGAAATTGCTCGTAACGAGCAATTTTTCCTTTTTTCCACAAGGTTTTCTGCTCTATCTGAAGAATATTTTTCAATTTCATCACAAGTTTGAAATTTCGTCTGCAAACTCTTTCAATTTGGGACAGTCGAAAATTTGTTGTTTGGGAAAGGGTTAAGACGACATGACGGATCTATATACAGTCAAATCCCGGTTATTCGAAATCGACGGGACCAAAGGTCTTTTACGAAAAGGAAAATGTTTCGAATTATCCGGAATACGGAAATATGGAAATGAATTACAAAGTTTCTTAAGGACATCCATTCCTTACCCTAACCATCATAGCATCAACGGGAAGTGTACACGCATTCGGATACGGCAAGCTTTTCGGATAAGGCATGTTGGAATAAACGGGACTCGATTATAGTTACGTGAAACTACATTATTGATTCGCTTATCAACCAAATTCATAACACTTTGGTAAAAATGCAGCCCGTCTATCTTGCATATATAGTAAATTGGTTTAACGGGTTGTATTGTAAACAATGATCCATTATTCAACCTGAAACGTCGTTCAAATAGGTTCAACTTTCTGGAAACCAGACTTTGAAACGGATCAATATTAGCATTGTGCGCCACAGAGCAAAAAACTTTTCTTTTATCAAACGACATTGCGATCAAAGCAGAGTAATGCGCTAAGAATATGTTCATACTTTTTCAATAAAAACACATATTTTCAGCACATTTAAGATAAACATGACATTATGGCTATTTCATGGTGACAAGGATTGTCGAAGGAAGATTGTTAATGGTATTAATAGATCTGGAATTATGAATTTGTTTAAGCAAAAAATACCATTTAAGAGGAATTGTTGCCAATCCTCACAATGTTTGATTTCGCTTAAAATGTAATGCACTGGTTAAATGCTAAATGCCTTTTCGCCGTAAACTTTAAGTGGCGCATTTTGTTCTCAGTTTAGATAAATATTTAAAACACTTCATAGGGCATTAGACCCTTAACGTCCGGTGTAATTCGATGTAATTCGGCTTAAGTTATGCTCAAGTCAGTAATAAGTTAATGATATGATATGAAAAACGTGTGTTCTTATTCCGAAATTAAGACGTTAATTCTTCTGAAAAGGAAAAACGTTGCATCTTTAAGAGATGCCTTTATTTCAATCGTGGTTTGAGAAAATATAGCGTGCTAGTGTGCCTGTGTAAAATTTTAAAGGGAAATGGATCCATGTTTGATAATGCCAAGGAATGAATAAAAGAACGATAATGGATACAGCAGCGCATATCGGTGCAAATTAATATTACTATTTGCTGTTAGTCTTGAACCGAGATTTCCCCCATAAAAGGGCAATTTGTTTGGATAATACCAGCCTGTGTAATTCAATAGATCAAAGGGCCATCGCGCACAATAAAGCAAAAACACTTTAAGTGATAGAGAGAACGGGGGCTTTCGTTTGTGGTACTGCCTACAATTCAAATATGGGTGACCCCACTTTTGTTGTATCAATTTAATCTGTGTGATAAAACCTTTTTTTTAACCCTTAAAGTGCTGGAACCGAATTCATGCTTGGGCAAACAGGTTAGATCCAGCCCAGCCGCCAAGTACATTGGCGACAGGCCTGTGATTTAACCGGTTTGTTACTCAGAGTATCTTTCCTCGATAGCATTTTAAATATATTTAAGATTTAGGAAAGCAAACGACACAAAAAAACTACTTTCTTTAGAAAATGACTCAGCATTCTAAGGGTCAAACGACGAATCAAAAAGCCCTGTCTTTCATGAAACATGTTTACTCTTATTTTCATCATTCTATGGGATCGAGTGCAGTTTTGCGACGATTTTCGAGATTTAAGAACAACACATGCCCGATCCTTTTGTGGAAAAAAATCTTCAATACTGGAAGACCTTGAAATCTCTCTTGTTTGTGTAATATTTGAAGATGTGAACCTCGTAAAATGAAATAAATACATACAAAACGGACCTGGTGTTTACCGTTTTAATGCCCGCAAATGGCGACTTTCATCTGACTAATACATTTCAATAAGAAAAATAAAATCTTTATTTATTAAATACGAGCACATCGTAAGCAACTACAATGCTAATACCACAGATGATATAGAGGTTGAACACAACTACCCACTGTTCAATGAATACATTTCTAAATTTCTGCGGTAGATGCAATATGAATAGCAAAGCAGAGACATAGATATCTATGTCTCTGAGCAAAGTTAGTATCCTGCAAATAATTTCGCAAAATTCGACAGTACATTCTTCTTGTTGCATTTTAAAATCTCTAAAAATTTCCACTGTGTCTTTTCCATGTGCATATAGGTGTCAGTTTACTAACACAACATTGAAAACTAATACAACGTAACGAGTTGCCCAAGATCAGCATTTTCAATTACAACATACTTTTTAGAGGTAGTACTTATATTAATATCGTCAACACGACACAGTGTAGTTCATAATTCAACTCGAAACGAGCAAAGAAAGTGGCTGGGATATTTGTGCCTTAAGAGCAGGTACTTGAGCGTTTTTGTGTGGTCCGGCCTCTATCGGGGGTATAATTTCAGCATTTTCGATGCTGTACCAAGTAGAAATTGGCTGGAATATTTGTGCCTTAAGAGCAGGTACTTGAGCGTTTTTGTGTGGTCCGGCCTCTATCGTCGGGGTTGTGTGTGTGTGTGTGTGGGGGGGGGGGTATAATCTCAGCATGCTTATTCGATACTGTACCCAGTAGAAAGTGGCGGGGATATATTTGTGCCTTAAGTGCAGGTACTTGAGCGTTTTTGTGTGGTCCGGCCTCTATCGGGGGTATAATTTCAGCATTTTCGATGCTGTACCAAGTAGAAATTGGCTGGAATATTTGTGCCTTAAGAGCAGGTACTTGAGCGTTTTTGTGTGGTCCGGCCTCTATCGGGGGTATAATTTCAGCATTTTCGATGCTGTACCAAGTAGAAATTGGCTGGAATATTTGTGCCTTAAGAGCAGGTACTTGAGCGTTTTTGTGTGGTCCGGCCTCCATTTGGGCGTATAATTTCAACACGCTTATTCGATGCTGTACCCGGTAGAAAGTGGCTGGGATTTTTGCGCTTCAAGTGCAGGTACTTGAGCTTTTTTTGTGTGGTCCGGCCTTTATTGTGGGGTATAATTTCAACATGCTTATTCGATGCTGTACCAATGTACTTATCGTCAGTTCGGCCGACACATTGGACCACTTTGTTGCAGACGACTCTAGAAAACAATGTTGGAAAACATTGTTGGAAAAGGAAGGATTGCTCGTAACGAGGAATTTCTCTTTTTCCAACAACTGTTTCCGCCCTTTCATAAGAGTTTTGTTCAATTTCATCACATTTCCAAATGTCGCCTGCAAACTCTTTGAATTTGGGACAGTCGATCATTTGGCGCTTGGTAAAGGGTTAAGAGCAGGTATTTGAGCCTTTTTTGTGTGATCCGGCCTCTATTGGGGGTAACATGCCGTGCGTCTTTTGTGCCTGATGGTCGGGACATGTGGCGTTTAAATACGAGGGCGTGGCACACCTCCTTTAAATGAATTACGAAGACATTAATTATACATCACGACAACGGTTGCTCCCTGCGATCCGCTTTTTTCGCTCTAATGACAATAGCTGCTCCCTCCGCGCACAGATAGCGAATAAAGCTGAGAAAAATAAGAGAGTAAATGAGAAACGTCCGCGAGGGCCGGGTTGATAAAAGGGGGAGTTAGGATGGTGACAAACCTGTCAGGGTGGGGGAGATGGAGTGGTCCTGGTTGGGACAGGCCTTTGTAAACAGTTATATGTTTATTCACGGAAAAAAACATCCGAAACGGGACGAAAAGCAGCTTCGACCATCCGGTTTGTAATTGGAGCTTTTTTCTCATTGTTATCCTTTTTTCTTGAATGAACTCTAAACCAATTGGTTAACCCTTAGAATACTTTGTACAGTTTCTTAAAATATATTTTTCTGTCGTCTGTTTTCCAAAACCTTAAATATCTGTTCAGTTAAATGAGGAAAGATACGAGAGTAGCAAACAGGTCAGATCACAGGCAAGCCGCCAATGAACTTGGCGGCTGTCCTGGATTTAACCTGTTTGCATAAGCATGAAGTCGGTTCAAGCACTCTAATGGCCAAACAGCGCATCACATGGATGCAGTTTAAACGTTTTCATTTTACATTGGTTATGAAAAAAGTTCCTGCAACTGAGACTTTTCATCCTTGATTCTGTTTCCTGGATACGTCACAGGCGCTAGCGCTGATTTGCGGGTTCGTCCGGGCTTTAGCACCTCGCCACTAACAGGGATCGAATCCAAGACCCTCCGTACCCAAGAATCTACCACTGCACCACTGTCGCCCACGTGTGTAGAATACGATATTTACAAGTGTTGAATATGTATACTTAATTAAGATCTTAAATATTAGGGTATATTGCTCTTTCAATCGTATATCATTTTCTACATGTAACATTCATAATAAACGTTATTGAAGACACGGTGAAGAATGATGAAGGTGCAGCAGTACCATAAGGTATTCCAAAAAAATGTCCAGTTAGATTTTGAAGCTCTAACCCATTTATCCCCCCGTCAATTGGTATGCGAGGGTCGGCAGGGGCCATCCCTCTACATGCCTTACATCATTATACAACAAGTGCAAAATGATAAAATTTAACTTGTCCAATCTAAAAGAATAGACACATACTATAAACACGAATGAACCACAATGCCATACCTTCTTGAAATGGAACAGAAACCACTGTAACAAAAAAACAATTTGTTCATTTTGAGGAAGTCTGCCCCCATCACGCCTGCACGGTCCGTCTCTCACCAGGTTTCATATAATATTTAGCAGACAAAATAGAAGCATCTCCTCTTATTGAGAGTAATTTTGGAAATTTTGCTGAATAATTAAGAAGCAAAAGAAAAAAAGAAATGCCATAAACACAAGGTTTTCTTTAAAAAAAATAATAGATGAATAAGGCAATGGGCTGAATTGTTTTTATCAATATGCTTTTCAGAGCAATGCGAATATGTTCCTGAAAGCTATTTGCAATACATAGGTTATGATTTCTTTTTGCAATATATTTGTTTGTTTGTATTGTGTTTAATTCAATTTCCTTTATTTCACTCAGTTCCTGTTACATCATTTCTGGATCCACCAGTACCCGGCTAATGGTCTGAAGTGACTTGTCAAAGGTCAAACCCACAGACCAGAGGTATCGGTAGGGCTCGAATCCAGTACTCTAAGACACGCTGTTTTTATATAGCATTGTTTTGGATGGGTTTGATTAGGCTGATCCGATACAATGCTCTCTACAGCTGTAATAAAAAGAATAAGCTGTTACTCCCATCTTACATTGGTGATGTTTTATCATGCCCAATTTTGTAAAAATATCACTGTGGATGGCCTACTCAAAAAAAGTTAATCAGCCTTTTGAGAACACAATCCACAATATTATTGCAACAACTCGCAAAGTACCTATACACAACTTTTAAATTCCGCAAGATTTTTTAATAACACGTAATTGTTAAGAAGGATTTAAAAGAAAAAGATAAGTATTTTTCATTTTGTACTCAGTACTTAATTGTTTGTTTGTCGTTCTTTCCCTATACATATGATATATGTAAAACTAACCATTTCGTACAGCATATATGAGTATAAAACAAAAATTGTTTTTCGCCAATAAAATATTTTTACTTTTTACTTTTTACTTTTTTTTTTGTATATTCGCAAGAAACCATCATTTGGTGAATGTTTTGAGGGTGTGATCAAACACCCTCAAACTTGATGTCTCGATCTTATGAAGATTCAAATGTACACACAGTTATGAAAAACATGAGGAAAGACATGTTCAAACGATGAAAAGCATTTTCAATGCATTTATAACTTGACAGAGAGCCCCAATTAAGAAAAAATCGGAAGAGTCTTTGAATCTCCCAAATGATAGAAACAGTTCATTGAAACAAGCAGTTAAGTCACGTACAATTTAAAGTTTGCAAATTTTGAAATGATGTCCCTCATCTATCGAATAAAGAGACATGTACAGCACACTGATCATAGTTATGCCGGTTTTGTAAAAACGCCTTGCAAAGTAGAAATCAGCTCATGTCACGAAATTGTAACTCGATATATCGTAGGATTATCAAAATATGTTTTAACCCATTACCAAACAATAACGACATTTGACCAGTTTGTTGCAGACGGTTCTGGAAAACATTGTGGGAAAAGGAGAAATTGCTCTTAAAGAGCAATTTCTCCTTTTCCCACAATATTCTCTGCCCTATCAGAAGATTTCTTTTTTAATTTCATCACATTTTGAAATGTCGTCTGCAAACTCTTTCAATTTTGGACAGTCGAAAATTTAGTGTTTGGTAAAGGGTTAAACAGTCTCTTAAACAACTTTGTAGAATGATTACCATCATTGATGTCCATACTCAATACTCATATTCTCACGGTTAATTCAATTATCAACTTTACAAGGCATTTAGGTCAAAGGGTACACTATATACATGTAAGGAAAACACGGGAACCAGCTTCAACACTCTTCTCATCATGTCTACTGATTGAAGCCTATCAGCATTTGTTTTCTTTTTCAGGGGATAGCTTATTGTTAAATTGAATATTTTATTCGCAATGTCTCTTTTTGGATTGATCAGCAGTTAGTTGTATATTTAAGAACAATGACCTTATATGCGTAGGTTCTAATAAAATGTGTTTTGTTTTGTTGTATTTGATGCTGAGTAAACAAAATGGATTACCGTTGACCTTAGTTTTCTAGTAGTAAAGTGTGGAAAAATGTTTTGAAGTACGACATCTAGCAGGAAATAAGTAAATGTTATCCAATAATGCAGGATTTTGATTGTCACCGAACAAAGATTTATAGAATAAACCAACACGTGTTGTTTCTTTCTGTTGTTGATGTCGGATCTTTTTGAAACGTTGTATTCCGACCAATGAAATCGCTCAAAATGTGTAGACTGCCTGTTTTCTTTTTTCTTGGAACTAGATGAAGCCAAAATACAACGGAGAACCAGTCAAGTTTATACCAAAGACCACAACACAAGAGTTTGGATGTCTTTCGTATGTGGTATTATGGGTAATAGGAAGATACATTTGCTACTTTTGAGATCTTAAATTCACATTGATTCCAATCTTAAATCAGGTATTCAAAAGACTCTGCTGTATAAAGAACGGTCTTTTTACCCTAAACTAACACCTCAATCTTCTCAATCATTTTTCTTCGGAGCAAGGTGTACTAGCACCGTTCAGCAAGGCATCTGCACTTGAGTTCATACATACCCAACAAATAGTCCTGCAATAGGTAACCTAAATAAACGTTCTACCAGCTCAAACCTCAAAATCGGTACTGGTGCCAGACCTTACAGATAACATTATGACTTAAATGCTAGTGTCAGACTGAAAAAGGAAGAACTTGTCGAATATAGGAAAACCTGCGATATAACTGAGGGGAGTTGAAAACGGCAACAAACCCCATACACACATATATGGTTTGTTTGGTCAAGTTTATAAATACCTGAACATTGTGCGAATTTCCCTGAACAGAATAAAACCCAAATAAAAGCTTTTCAATACCATTATGCCAGAAAGTGTTCTTCTGGGATAGGCATGTAAAAGCACAGCAATAAGTCATTCCTTCGTAGATATATGTATCAACTATCTTGTAATTGATGTTGAACACAATTTGAAAAGTACAAGTGTAATTGATATCGTGAAAAGGTAGCTTTCGAACAAGCTTGATGTTTGGTCTGTACTTGCAAACACTAGCAACGGGGTCGTATATCAGAACGACCAGATGTTTTGTTTTACGTAATTCAATTTACTTTTACCCTTAAATGTTTTAATAAACAAACCCTATTTAAGCTTTGATTATTTTTTACAAGTCTACCATGCAGACCTCTGGTTGATTAATATTCTAACCATTCCAATCAAGACCAAAATGATAATCAGAGTTATTGCCGAAATACAACATAACTAGTTGCGTATAACCTATATATATGTGTGTATGTTTGTCGTTTTAAATCATACATCATTTATTCTATGTTTGTTTGTAAATTGTAATGACAAGAAAAGTTGTAAGTTTACGTCTGAATAAAATATTCGTATTCGATATGTACATTTGTAATCCACATTTATTCGAAACTAAACACTATCAGTTTGAGCAAATTCATGATTACTCGCATTAAGTATACAATATAAACAAATGAAAATTATATAAAAATAATATGAAAATAGGCAAAGCCTAAACCGGGCGAAAGAGATGTTTTCCTTCAATTTATTAGCAGTGCTAATTCTGGATTTGTATTACATATGTTCCCTAAAGTAATGCATCAATAATAGACAAGGAAGCAGTGTCTTGTCAGAAGGCACTCCAATGTTAAAGAGATAGCCATTGTTACGATTCAAATCAGATATGTTAAATATATAACCTACAGCAACAGGATATACGAGTCGCTAACCATTATGAATGGTACATGGTCATTAGACAAAGGTATAGTTGGTATCGAGCTTGATACATCAATATGCGTTTGATACATTGGCTTGTACAATATTCTTTCGAAAGTCATTGCACCATGATTTTTTAGATTCCTAGCCACAGAGCAATGATGTTCGTATGGGTTTAGCTGTCAGTCGCTAAGGAGGAATATTGGCAGGGTCTAGTGTATAAATAGGAGCATAACAGGAGCAGGGGTTAATGTCCATTTATACAACTGAAACATTCTGTTGGAAATGTTTTTGAACAATAATCCACTAATAGCATATAACCCTTTCCCAGACAACAAATTTTCGACTGTTCCAAATTGAAATAATTTGCAGACGACATTTCAAAATGTGATAAAATTGGAAAATAATTTTCTTATGGGACAGAAAACATTGTGGGAAAAGGAAAAATGGCGGACAGTGGTCCAGAGGTAGAGCGTCGGCTTCTGGACACGAGGGTCGTGGGTTCGAATCCCGTGAAAAGCGGGATCTGCCTTGCAAACTTTCATTAATCCACATTCGGCATGATTACTGGTTATGTATCCAGGAAGCAGAATCGAGAGTGATTAATCTAAGTTGTAAGAACTTGTTTCACAATCAATGTAAAATAAATAAGTTTAAACTTAAAAGGGTTAAGACTAATAAATAGTCATGTATGTTGGATGCTATGGATGGATACTTCATACTCATATTTTGAACCAGGTCCTAACCAAAGCTTGGAGGGGTGGGGGTGAAGGTTGCTTCATGTCGAATTATTTTGACTAAACCACAGAGCAACGATGATGTTTGTATAGGGTAGGTGGTTAGTGGCTTAGAAGGATTATTTACAGGGACTGGTGAGGAAATAATAGGAGCAGGGATATGTCTATTGACACAACTGAAACATTATGTTGAAAATATGGTTAAACCATAATCCAACGATAGCATTTAAGTGTGGTTGGAGGTTCTCGCTAGATACTCTCATGTTTTAGCTGTCCTACCCATATCAGTAATGCAATAAGAAACAAAAGACACTGTTTGAGCAATATCAAAACCACCAAAATTTTAATTTCAAAATCTCTGCATGCAGAATGAGGGAGGATTCACCGCAAGACTTCAGTAAGTACTTCACATATGTGAAGCACATACAATATTGTCTTATACTGAAACCTTATATATAGAATTTCACCAAATGTATGTTGTAAGTTTATGTTTTTCTCTGAATAATTCTTATAACCTTTCACAACACTTGTCTTAATGATGAAATAGAGAAAAAGTTTGTATTATGAAGGAAATCCATCATTGTCAAAGTTCTTTGAAATTATCTACAGCACCAAAAGTCCTTCTATGATAAGTTGAAATAAACAAAAAACAATTATATTGTTAAACAATTGACCAAATTTATTCATGGTAATAACAAACACTTTTTCCCAATAGAATATGTACAGATCTATACAACAACTTGTTCAAATGATAAGCCGTAGTGTAAGTCTTTATTTGATTTAACCTTCTCAAAATGCAATGAATAATTTACATTATGTAGTCAGATAAAAGAAAGTAGTTATACAAATTTGCATATTTACCACATTTGAACATAACTTGTGCTACAATGCTGTGTCAATAAGATGTCACTCCTTTTAACAAATTATTAATTAAAGTATATTTATCAAATGTCATCTTCAGGGTGTAATATCTATATTTCTTGAATAATTTACAAAAAGGAGTCCCATTTGAGAACAAAGCACAGAATCTTTGTATAATGTTCAAATAACTATTACATCTTCTATTGAAAGTAAACAGACAACATTTCATCATCTATCCTTAAAACTTCATTCAAGCTATATTTGTGACTCTTTCCAATGAAAGTTAAAGCAGAGCACAAGAAAATTGTATGATTTAACTATGACATTTTATTAAAACTATGATGAGAAAAAGGATAACAGCTCATTTAGTCATTTGACTCAATTTATGATTTTGTCAAGGTGTTTTCTAAAAGACTCCTGCCACATGCAAAGCGTTTCAAAGGGTAGTAAGAATTTAACATATCTTTACCAGAGAACAAGAAGCCAATGTGATTTGAGGAAATCTTTCAAAGCAATGTTTCTATTAATAACAATATCTTTTACCCAATAACTTTAGAAATTATTATTCTCTATGCTTTATTTCTACAAATTTCCAAATGATTTCATTGTGACAAAAGGGAATACTTACTGTAAAAATAATTTAGTTACAATGGTGGCTTAACTCAAATTCGTTATGCCCCACTTGCTTCAAAATGTGTTTACATGAGTTAACAATTTACTGAACGCCAAATTTTTTAATTCCCAAATTGAAAGCGTTTGCAGGCAACATTTCAAAACATTACGAAATTGAAAAATAATCTTTTGATTGGGCAGAAAACATTGTGGGAAAAGGAAAAATTGCTTGTCACGAGCAATTTCTCCTTTTCCCATAATGTTTTCAAGGGTCGTCTTCAAACAAAGTGGTTAAATGTCATTATTGTTTGGTAATGGGTTAAGTGGTTTACTATTTTAACTAAGCAGATATTATTGTATTTCATTGAACAATAATTCAACCTTTTGCACCTTTTGCAGTAAAAATGTCCCTCAAAATCAGTGGCAAAATATGCAATAAATAGAACGGCAATATGTATCTCAGTTTTTTAAATGCTACCTGCTGCCTTATACTGTACAAAATAATGAATAAAAACTCTTACTGTCCAATGATTTTACTTTTTACCCTAGTTTCTTAAACATTATGGGAAAAGTTTCTTTCATCTCACTAATTGAGACAGTTTTGCTACAACTATCTATCAGTATGGGAAATACATGTGCATATCTGTCAGTCTTGTTTGTGTTGTGCTACAAAACATAGATTTCACACATGTTTAAGATTTTAAAGTTTGGAGAAAAAAAAATGCAGGGAAAATGTTCATACACTTCATCATCTGTTTTCTTTTTGTCAAGGTAATCTTTCATGTCAGCACTTTCATGTACAGTTCCTCCTCTGTCAGGCACAGATATTTCTGTTTAAAAGAGATAATGGAAGAAACATAAGTTTAAAACAAAATCCATGTTAAAATGGTTCTTTCTTTGTCACTGTAACTTGTACATAACAGAAGTGTTTTGATGTTTATATGTACATAAAACATGAATGTTGAAAAGATATCATTTCAAAAGTACTGTAGAGTCTTTTTTGTATTACCAAACTTTGTTTTGAATCTTTTAATTGGCAACACATTTGCCAAAATCTTGTTATAGAATTACTTATGATGTCTTTGTTCATTTAGTTGTAATCATTATATGAATCTCACTTGAAAAGGTAAGTAGATTTGGTTCATGTCATAGCAAGGTCTAAATATACATGGTTTGGCCACACAGTGGCATAATGGTTAGTGGCGTGGACCTGGGTTTGATCCTCAATGGCATTCACCTAAATTGCTGTGTAGTGTTTCTTGGCAAGAAACATTTCCTACCTTATACTGGTAGGTTATACAGACATGTACCATTAAGCTCAAGACTGAGCCATATGCATTAATGGAAAAACAAATCTATTTCAGCCACTTGTTTGAAATTCAATAGTCATTATGCATCCTTTTACATCATTGTTTATTAAGATTTCTCATCAAATTATGAATGGAAGGAGGATAAAGTAATCTAATTGGAAAATATTGCAGTGTAGTTTTTCTCTAGAAAAACCATGCTAAGAGGATGTATTGATATGTACACAAACTAAAAGTCATAAAATTTATGTTTGACATAGTGTTGAAAACAGTATAAAACACCTGTAGTTCAGGTAAAACCATCTTTCTAAAGTAAAAAGCTCTTCAAACCAAAATTTCCTTGTTTGTCTTATCTGTATTCGCAAGGTATTATTCATATCATAATTACTTATGAAAAAGATAAGTTGTACTTACATGTGCTTATAAAACAAAGAATCTTTCTTTATGCAGTACCACAACATTCATTTCTTTGGTTGACCTTCACACAGTCTGAACTATGGCTGATTCTGGAAAGCAGACAAATGAAATTAACTTAAAAGTTATTACTATGTTCCCCGATTATGTCTCCATTAATAATCGGTGAAAAGACATACGTTTTGGAAGTCATCAGGATAGGTAGATTCAAGAATCAAAGAGCAAAGAACGTGTAAATAAAAAAAAAAACAGGCACATCGTCAATCCAAAAAGAAGTATCCAATACGGATCAAGATTACTCAGCCTTGAAATGATCTCAAAAGTCAATGTAAACAAACCTTTTTTCGTCTCTAAAATGTATGTCCATATTGCCCGTAGCTTTTAACACTGGAAAGTGTACTAAATACTACCTCGACACATAGATAGATGCGGTGACATAAAATCAATATTCGGAGTAAGATAGTGCTCGTAGTGTCCATCTTGTTTGTAAACATAGAATGACGGTCCAGACTCTCTTCGATTTATCTATCTCGCTTTAGACAAAATATACTGTTAAAATATGCGTTCTTTATACGAAAATGAAAGTGTACAAAAAGTTATCTTACCTGACATCATCGTTTTCGATGTTCGTTCAACAAGGCGATTATTTCATTCGATTTAAGATTTGAAGCGGTGATCGGAACGATGATGATTTGTAAAGAAAATGTCTTGTCACGTGATACACAAAAATGGAAAGTGCACGTTACAGTTCTTGGTGTAATCACCATGTCAACATGTGAAGAATTGACGGGTTTTAGGATGACAGACGCCACCTTCACCAAATAAACAGAAAATGTTGAAATGCGGTCTAAATTTTACAAAACTGTTTATTGTTTTAGATGTTGTAAAAAATATTCGGAGGAAAATCCTTCTATTTTTTGCTTGTTAACTTTGATTTTTCCACATCATTGCTAGTAAAAGAGCTGAATAAAAATAAATTTTCGGACAAGATGGCGCCATATGGGGCAGAAAAAAGGTTGCAACCAACATGGCCGAAAAAAGTCTTATAGGGTTCTGAGTAATTCGGAAATCCTTGGTTTTGTAGGTACCTTCTTTCGTTTCGTACGTACGTGTAACATATAGGCGGTCTTCAGACCGTGCCTTCGGCACGGTCTTTCGCCCGTATAATTATATGAATGTTATTTCTTTCAAAAGGGGACAGCCGACCTGAACGTTTTGTTTGCTGAATAATTTGCTCAAATAAAAAAAGTTAAGATATTAGCTGGTTCAGTTTTAAATATGTTTCCCAGCTGTTCCATCAAAAGGAATGTCTTAAAAAATGGATGTTTTTTTCTCTTTTTAGAATACATCACTGATCTATGAATTATCTTATATTTCATCTATTGATATATTTCTCAATACTTCATGTTACTGTGGTAAATTTATAGTACAAATTTGTGTTGCAGCTTTAGTAAAACGTCAAAACACTTTATTTCGTAAACAATGATCAGAATTTGAATAACCACCAGGGAAGTGGCGATTGTTTAGGACACCACCATCACATGAGTCTCACAAACATTTGAATGTGCATTCCTTCCTTATTTCAGCATGCGAAATGAATTAAAATCGTTAACGGTTTGTCATTACAACACCGAATATGCATTGAAAACGTTTCATTTTTGTGAAATTATAACGAAGATTTTCAGCTTAAGAGTAAACAAATTACAACAGTGAGTTTCACAGAACTCACTTCCTGAGAAATTCACTTCAAGAAAAGAAAAGTAATCAATCCTTTACCAAACGCCGAATTTTCGACTGGCTCAAATTGAAAGAGCTTACAGACCACATGTCAAAATCTGATGGAATTGAAAAAGTATAGGGCAGAAAACATTGTGGGAAAAGGAGAAATTGCTCATTACTAGCTCCTTTTCCAACAATGCTTTCAAGTGTCATTTGAACAAAGTGGTTAAATGTCGTTATTGTTTGGTGATAGGTTAAACCCTCAATGCGGTTTCAAGAAATTGTCATAACCGAACGCAGAAGTGTACATTGGTTGTACAAAAGGACAACAGTATCAATTCTTTACCATCAAATAAACCAATTCTCCTTATATGAAAATGTGTGACAGCTCAGAATTTAAATTAAAGCAAATCAGATCACAAAGAAAAATATATTGATACTAATGAAAGAATTAGAAAAAAATAAATAAAGAAATAAACGGTTTTTCTTTTACGATTTTGGTTTAATATCGGATATTGGTTAAAAACCATGGTGACAAAAGGAGAAATTGGTTGTGGCAAGCAATTTCTTCTTTATCCACAATGGTTTTTCAAGAACTCTTCTGTGGGTGCGTTAAAGCCTGTTATTAAGGGGTAATTGTTAAAAACCCATTTCTAAATGAGGAGCAATTGGGAAGAGACCAATGTTAAATGCCCTCTACTCATCACTCTATATAGGGTGAACCGTACAAGATGCGCACGAAGGGTTGAGTTCTACAAAAAAGCAGTAATCGAATTTGGTGTGGGAGCCACGGGTGCACAAAGACGTTTTAAACTGAAATAAATCTATTTGATTAGCATGGTGTTATATGGACCGAGTCGCCGCTAAAAGGCGTCGTCTTCGACCAGGACCAGATACATGTAAAATGTGGGCGAACGATTTTCAATGCAAACGCTCGATGGTTTTCATAAAGCTGATGACGTCGAAAAAATTCACTTAAAGTTCATGAAGCAAATCTTGTCTGTCAGAAAGCAAACGCCAACAGTATCCATTTATGGCGAATTTGGAAGATATCCACTCATTGTTTTACGTAAGATTTCAATCATTAAGTATTGGTTTAGACTTTGTAAAACACCAACTTCTCTTATGTATAAAGTTTTTAACATGAAAGACAGTCGTGGTAACCCTATTAATTACCTATATAAGGAAATCGAAAATATGTTAGATAGTCTTGGTTTAAGCTATTTCATCAATTTAGATGTTTTAGAAATAGACATTGATCAAGTAATGAATCGTAAAAAATACAAAATTGGTTCTCGGAAATAGAGAGTTCCGGAAAGCTTCAATGCTATTTATCTTTTAAATGTTATTTTGAACCTGAAACTTATCAAAACTGTATTGATAAAAACAAACATAGAATTGCACTGTCGAGATTAAGATGTTCTTCACATCGTTTAGAAATAGAATCAGGTAGGTTCAATAATACACCAAAAGGAAATAGGCTATGCAAAATGTGCTCTCAAAATACCATTGGAAATGAATACCACTTCTTAATGATTTGTCCAAAATCCGTGATCTCAGAAAAACTTTAATACCAAAATTTTACTATACATGGCCAACTTATAACAAATTTAAACTTTTAATGAACAGCCAAAAAAAGAATGTTTTATGCAAACTTGCAAAATTTATTTACTTAGCTAATACTATACGTGACTCAGAATATAGCGATGTCACACAAGCCTCCACAATTGTATGATTATTGATAAAATTAACTTACTTAATTATAATCATGATAATAATAATAATAATAATAATAATAATAATAATAATAATAATAATAATAATAATAATAATAATAATAATAATAATAATAATAACAATAATAATAATGATAATAATAATAATAATAATAATAATAATAATAATAATAATAATAATAATAATAATAATAATAATAATAATAATAATAATAATAATAATAATAATAATAATAATAATAATAATAATAATAATAATAATATAATAATAATAATAATAATAATAATAATAATAATAATAATAATAATAATAATAATAATAATAATAATAATAATAATAATAATAATAATAATAATAATAATAATAATAATAATAATAATAATAATAAATAATAATAATAATAATAATAATAATAATAATAATAATAATAATAATAATAATAATAATAATAATAATATGTATAGATTATATGTGTATGTGTATGTAAATGTATGTATGTATGTATGTAGCAACGACATGTAAATGTTATGCTAATAAAATGTTTGAACTTGAACTTTGAACTTGATGAATTTAAAACCAAAATCAATTTTGTCAGTTCATGTTAGATTTGTCAATAACAAAAGGTATACATTGAGTTTCTTAACCCTTATAGTGCTAGAACCGATTTCAAGCTTATGCAAACAGGTTAGATCGAGTAAATTGGCGGCTGGCCTGTGATCTATTTATTTATTTATTTATTTAGTTCCACTTTAACAGTGATTTGAACAACATGAGTATACAATAGAACAGTTTGCACATACAAACATTTGTAATAAAGTAAATATTATTTACAGGATCATTCACGCTCGGCATGACATAGCTATATATACAGCTACGCACACCGAGGGTAAATGTTCAATGCGTCATACTTTCGACAGAATCATGTTCGAATTGCGTATTAACTGGAGTTCAAACGCATGTACCCTTTTAATAAGTTGAATAACAAAATAATAGTAATAAAGAAAAGTAAAATTTGCAAGTACAAACGTTAGTAATTGAGCAATGTTATTTACAGAACCATTTACGCTCAGCATGGCATAACTATATACACAACTATGCATACTGAGGGTACATGTTCAATACGTCACATACCTATTCAGTTACATAAAACTAGATTACTGTTACACTTCTCATCGCTTTTCACAATCATGTAGTAAATATCTACCACATGTGTCCTGCAGATTGCGTCAACTGTTTAAATGTTTTATCTTCTTAATCAATGAATCTATCCGTTTCGTCTTGCAGAATGAGCTAAGGGAGTAACAGTGTCTTGAAATTTTATGACATTTGTAGACCCCTTCTATCTCGTGACGCTAGCAAGGGGTGTCCGCGAGCAATCCATTACTATTTGCAAATCAATTGCTTTGTTCAGTCAAAACATTGATGGCCAAAATGCTCACTTCACAATTATTCAATGGAAACGCATGTTTTCAGCATCTTCAATTTAAATATACCATGGGATCTGTTCCTTTCCATCAACACATTATGCATGTGACTGCAAATAATCAAAGCTGTTGTATCGGTGAAACCAGTCGTAACTATTCTGGTATTCCTGTGACATGAGAAATACTCCTAGTACATATTGTTTTATTTGTCCTGGCTAATTAAACGTTTCCTGGGGCCGTCCACATTGGGTTATTAAATGTATGTTGAAGAGTTTAACAACATTTTAAACCTAATTGGTCGGCAACTCATATATTATATAAGTGAAATCATAAGTTGGGATATATCTGTTTTACACATATATATATATCTGTTTTCTTAATCAAATATAACTACTATTTAGACAATACATTAAAGATCAATGTTTGACAAAGAAAGTACAACGAGCGTAGTCTTGCAAGAAGTAACATGGCGGCTTACTTATTACATTGTATGTCAGAGATAATTTCATTTAACCTGATGATTTCAATTTAAGGTGAAACGTGATACGTATGGAAAATACGGACACCACATACGTATGGCGATGCAAAAGAAAGTTAGCGATTAGCTTTATAACAGATGTGTAAATACTGCTTTCCTAAGACAATGCCGCGAAGTGCTTTAGGCTCGAGGAAAGAGAACCCGTCTGGATAATTATACTATTCCGTGTTATGTTTTAATTAACCCTACTCGCGATGTTTCATTTCTATTTACAGAGCCTAGACCCGGCCCCGCCAAGTGTGAAAATAACACATCGCATCATTGAAATTCCCGCGGAAACAAATCCCGCCATTTTGATTTATTGCTCCGCGGAGAGTATTGCTCGCCTCGTGGGTTCAAGCGTCTATCATTATGAAGTTCCATGGAGACTGAGTACCAGTCCATTCCGCCGTAATTAGACGGGTTATAGCCCGTGTTTTAATACCGGAAAGGCCAGCAGACTGATTGGTTGTCTAATTGACTGTGTCGGTATCAATATCTCGGGCCATGTAATTTTATGTAATCCGATCAGAATAAAATACAAGGAGACAGTTGTTTATTAAATAATGTAAACAGTAATTCACCGTGACAAACCGCTATCATTTATGGGCGTTAATCACAGCTCGGGGGCGGGTGGGTCCCGGCCCTCTTTTGTTTTTGTACATCTGGCGTGAGAAATTGGCGATATGCTACTCCCAGAGCCAACTCTTGAGCCCTGGGTACCGTTTTATTAACCGACTTAAGAAAAATGTTTGCGACAGTCAAAACGAATAATCATTGATAGTATCTTAAATAAAGGTACAATAATGCATTGTGAAACATCATTGGAAGCGTCTCGTAGAGACTATTCCAATCATGTGTTATTTTGCAATATTGCATAGCCCAATATTGAAATAAGAAGGGATTCCGTTTTGAACTACGCAAAATTTTAGCATAAATTGTTAAGTGAATCGGTACCCAGGGTCGGAACACATCGGTTTATCCAATGAGAACACATCTGAAATATCAATTAATCCGCCATATTAATTATTGCAACATTACTTTCATTCTTCTTTCGTTTTCAAATAAAGATTTTTAATGTTATATAAAAATAGTCATGCAATTTTATCAAAAAACAAGAAATATATATCACAACTTATGATTTCACTATCATGAATGAGTTACCAACCAAAAATAATTATTTTAAATGATGTTCAATTCTTCCATATATTGTACCATTCAACGTGGAATTATAGACAGCGCGATTTCTCTGTCGAGTGTTATACGTAACAACGTTATAAAGTATGGGTTATCATATACCAACAGAACTGGGAAGTAGGTGGTCAACTCATGCTGGGTACACAAATTTGCTTTCATTGGCAATAATAGGTGGAAAAAAGCAAAAAATACCTGGTCGCGGCCATTTTGTTCGGACATGACATCGTAAACATTGTGATCACCCCGCATAGTAGTGTCAACAATAAAGATCTCTCGGACGAACTGACTAAAATGGTTAGTTAGCCAAGACCACGTTGTATCTATAACGACGTTATTGAAGTTGCAAGTTTAATAGATATCAAAATATTTTATTTATTCAGAAATGTAAACTTTACAGAGGTTCTAGTAATGCAAAGATATCTTGAATGAAAAGGTTTTTTGTTAAAAAAAAAACAAGATGTTTTTGTTAACATTTAGATCGATGGTGACCGGTACATTATTTAATGAAATTCACGGCATTTGATATCAACTGTTGTTAAAATGTCATGACTCTGCTTTATTGTCCCAGTAAAACTAACGAAATTCTATAACAAACATTCAGTCAAACATCAACAGGACACACGGTCAGATATATACTTATACCACAACCTTGGGATTTCTACCCGTCTTGCTTCTTCTTAGTCCCTTTTAACGAAAATCCGAAATGATACATCACGCCTACGCCAATGAAAACAACATTGGATGGATATCTGAAGATATTTGTTTAAACTCTTTTACTTTACATCGATTGTTAAACAAGAGCTTAGAACTTTTATTAATCACTCTTGATTCTGCCTCTTTCAAACATAGCTCGCTTCAAATGTGAGCCGCAAGGAGAATCACGCTACGCACGGAATTGAAACCCACCACCCTCGTGTCCCGAGACCGACGCTCGACCTAAAGACCACTGTCCTCCTATAAAACTTTTGGCGTCGATCGATGCAATAGTTAGAGGGCCATACGAACTGAACAGAAAGCAGCCTATTTTATTAGGCAATTACGTAGTCGTATTTAACATATGTGTACAAACTATCATTTACAATGCGGTTTCTTGGAGAAATTTATGATACTTACGAGAACTAGCATTTGGTAACAGAGTGTGAACGATTATTGAAATAAAAAAGCTAAGATAGTTGTATAACAGATGACTGAATTCGATAAGCCTCGGATGATGTTTTCTATTCATTCTGCCAAATAAATTAACACAGTTTGTGTTTTATATTATAGCACTGAACTGAGAAAGGATGCTGCCTAAAGTAATTTTTCGTGATATACATGTATTGTTTTCTGATAGTTTGGAATGCTTTACATATATATAACAACAAAACGGTAAATATCATCAATCGCATAGGACGTGCAACACATAAAGAATCTCTGATTTCGATGTAAAGCATTCTTGGTGTATCTCTATGCCTGGATAGATTTAAAGTTCCTGAATCCAACCAGTATCTTGAAACTTACCTAATTTACATGGATTGTGACGGAAACTCGGGGCTTATTGAATTCGTTCTCGATGGCTGTTTCCTGTATAGTAAACCAGTACTCACGCCGATTTCCGAGTTAGTCTTGGTACTTTTTACCTGGCCTACCGTGGATCTAACGAAAGACCCTCGGTACAAGAGGTCGACGCTCAACCACTTCAGCATCCAGCATTTTACAAAAGATTCTTAGTGTTACGGAAACATGCGTTATCAAGACAAAGCAACATATGCACCAGGTACACATGGAAGAAGAACATTTCATTTCAACTAAAGCATAAACAGCTCATTGTTGACAAAATATATAACAATGAATACATCTTTGTATACACTTGTAGACTTTACAAGGAGGTAATGAACTGGTATGACATCCTTAAACTCACTCAAAACTGGTATGTAGATGGTCATGTATATTTCGATTTATGTTGCAAAAAAGTCACAGAAACTTTTTTCATGTCAACAATATTACAAGTTCCTGCTACTACAAAGAAAGATAAGCATTCCTTCTAAATGAATTTGAAACTCCAAACAAAGGTGTGTTTGACCATACTGTTCAATGCAATAAAAATGTGGGTAATTCGCTGCTTACAATATCGTTTCAGGCATGTCGTGATAGTCCGTTTACCTATTCCAATGTTTTATTGTGCAGGTTTGTGGTAATTCCACTGAATTATCTTTAGAACGATGACTGATTTCCCCCGGTGAACATTATTGATTAATGTTGAAAGACAAATGAATCTTGTAAGTTTAACATGATGAACCACTAAAATAACAAGATCGCATTGACATAGACTATTCCATCATTGGTAATAAAGCTCTTAACGATAGAAAATTCCCGCGGAAAGAAAGAGGACAAAAAGCACTAAGATTAGAACTTATTGGAACAAATTGTGATGAAAGTGTCAGCTATAACGTAATCCAAACGGGACAAAAACACGTGCACAGCTCCACAAAAACACAGCGCGTTAAAAGTAAGAGTAATGGGACCGGGATCATATATGTTGTCAGTAATCTATTACGTTTGCATTCCTTTATAAGGTAACAAGAAGCGAAAGGTATTAAGCATAAATCACTCGTGAAGTGAGGTCCTTGGAGAACGGTGAAATTGTAGGAACCGTTAATTCCATTATAAAGCCGAGGTTGATTAAGTTTTATAGCCTTTTACATCGCATTCATTATTGTTTCGTTTTCTTTCCGTGTCATGGTTGATACTAAGATCGATTTCTACCGGAATTTATAAACTGTTTAGCCACTCCTAAAGGGAATACGTTGCTTAGTTTTATAGTCGAAGTACCGCCTTGAGTAACGTTAGGAGATTTTAGCACATTGTATTACATGCTAATTAGATCAAGTCAAACTCTTGTTTTGCCGGAAACCTCACGTGGGATTGAATCGAGTTACACCGGAATCGTTTCGGAAAGAACAAATAAATTACCCCACATTGAGACGTTAAATCCGATTAAAGATAGAACAGTTCCAGTGGTGCACAAAAACATAATGGTTTGATTGGGCAAGACTGGTGGAAAGCAATCCTTTGTCATTAATACGAAATAGAAAGATGAAAAGAAAGACATGCGGTTGTTTTAATACATGTACTTTTAAAAAGAAACACGCATTGTGGCATACTATAACAGCCGACCTGAATCAAAAGAGAACCCAACGTTTCTTTCCTTACCGCATGCCTCAAATTTCTGTTATTGATGTTAGTTATAAACGATATATATGGAAAAAGGAATATATCACCAATTCCCTTCATTGCAATTGACAAAAAGTATATTTCCGGTGCCAAATCGGTTCTATGTGTTTATTAAGGATTATCAGCACCTGTATGTTAAACAAGGGGTATGGAACCGTTCGCATTACTCTGCACTAGCTAAGCGCGAAGCATTGTCTTTTTCATTCAGTAAAGGGGACAACTGTTCTGAAGAGTAGCAAAGGGAAGTAATACTGTACAGAGTTAAGCAGTAGGTTTGCGTACCAGGATGCTGTTTTACTAAGCAGTTTACGCTTAAGATGTGCGTAGGTCCAAAACAACAATTCATCTTATTTCAATATTGGGCGAAATAATATTGCAAAGTAAAACATCATTAGAATCGTCTGTCCGAGACGCTTCCAATGACGTGACATATTGCAATATTGTACTTTCATAGATACTATCCATGTTTATCAGTTATGACCTACGCAAATATATTCCTTAAGCTACACGGTTCCCGGGACCCGCGATTACTGTTTAGTTCGTGTGACCGGCATATTTGGATTAAAGACGATTCAAGATACTTTAAAAAATACTTGAGCAAAGTTACAGTAAAATTGTGTGAATTCGCGAATAGTTGACAATTGACATAGTATTTAGTTCATTTTAAAATGTAGCCGACGCGGCAACATGTGATGTATTTTAGAAGAGTAAAGACAATAAGTTTTATTCACAACTAAGTTGAATTAAATAGTGACGTCAAAATTTGTGGTGCACAATTTATGAAAAAAGCACTACGAAACATCGAAATAATTAATGCAGGCATATCGATGGTTCAGTGCAAGAGTATAGAAAGTGCTTCATGTTTATAAAGCAATTATACTTTAGTCTTGCATTGAACCCTCGATACAGTGTTATGACAATGTGGTGTTTTGGTATGTTTTAACATGTGGTTTTATAAGTTAGAGCTTATTTTACCCAGTTTTGCAGTTTATTTAGCGCTAGTATTCATTTAAACATTGTCAACAAGAACGATAGTGCATTTAAGCAAGAAAAAGCATCATGGTTAAACATCCAACCATTTACCAGAAACATTCTTTCTGTATGGGGATTCTTCTTTATTTAGGGGAAAAATGAATAAAACCTTACAGACCATAATGAATACAGGTCAAAATCAATAACTTGAAAAAAAAGAGAAGCCAAATGAGCAATTTCTGTTATGCGCATCATAATCGAATAAAGCCAGGCATCAAATCACCCGAGAAGAGAGCATGAGATTAACTCCGATGATCCAAGGTGTAACTGTATAGAATGGAGTCTTTACGTCTGGATCATTCGGACTATTCCAGATGTATCATTCGGACTATTTCAGATGTAAAATGTAATGTCTTCTCTGTATCATTCGGACTATTCCAGATGTAGAATGAAATGTCTTCTCTGTATCATTCGGACTATTCTAGATGTAAAAAGAAATGTCTTCTGTGTATCAGTCGGACTATTCCAGATGTAGAATGTAATGCCTTCTCTGTATCATTCGGCAATTCTAGATATAGAATGTAATGTCTTCTCTGTATCAATCGGACTATTCCAGATTTGGAATGTAATGTCTTCTCTGTATCATTCGGACTATTCCAGATGTAGAATGTAAAGTCTTCTCTGTATCATTCGGACTATTCCAGATGTAGAATGAAATGCCTTCTCTGTATCATTTGGACTATTTCAGATGTGGAATGAAATGTCTTCTCTGTATCATTCGGACTATTCCAGATGTAGAATGAAATGTCTTCTCTGTATCATTCGGACTATTCTAGATGTAAAAAGAAATGTCTTCTGTGTATCAGTCGGACTATTCCAGATGTAGAATGTAATGCCTTCTCTGTATCATTCGGCAATTCTAGATATAGAATGTAATGTCTTCTCTGTATCAATCGGACTATTCCAGATTTGGAATGTAATGTCTTCTCTGTATCATTCGGACTATTCCAGATGTAGAATGTAAAGTCTTCTCTGTATCATTCGGACTATTCCAGATGTAGAATGAAATGCCTTCTCTGTATCATTTGGACTATTTCAGATGTGGAATGAAATGTCTTCTCTGTATCATTCGGACTATTCCAGATGTAGAATGTAATGTCTTCTCTGTATAATTCAGACTATTCCAGATTTGGAATGTAATGTCTTCTCTGTATAATTCTGACTTTTCCAGATGTGGAATGAAATGCCTTCTCTGTATCATTCGGACTATTCCAGATGTGGAATGAAATATCTTCTCTGTATCATTCGGACTATTCCAGATGTAGAATGAAATGCCTTCTCTGTATCATTTGGACTATTTCAGATGTGGAATGAAATATCTTCTCTGTATCATTTGGACTATTCTAGATGTAGAATATAATGTCTTCTCTGTATCATTCGGACTGTTCCAGATGTGGAATGAAATGTCTTCTCTGTATCATTCGGACTATTCCAGATGTAGAATGAAATGCCTTCTCTGTATCATTTGGACTATTTCAGATGTGGAATGAAATATCTTCTCTGTATCATTTGGACTATTCTAGATGTAGAATATAATGTCTTCTCTGTATCATTCGGACTGTTCCAGATGTGGAATGAAATGTCTTCTCTGTATCATTCGGACTATTCCAGATGTAGAATGAAATGCCTTCTCTGTATCATTTGGACTATTTCAGATGTGGAATGAAATATCTTCTCTGTATCATTTGGACTATTCTAGATGTAGAATATAATGTCTTCTCTGTATCATTCGGACTGTTCCAGATGTGGAATGAAATGTCTTCTCTGTATCATTCGGACTATTCCAGATGTAGAATGAAATGCCTTCTCTGTATCATTCGGATTATTCTAGATGTAGAATGTAATGTCTTCTCTGTATCATTCGGACTATTCCAGATGTAGAATGAAATGCCTTCTCTGTATCATTTGGACTATTTCAGATGTGGAATGAAATATCTTCTCTGTATCATTTGGACTATTCTAGATGTAGAATATAATGTCTTCTCTGTATCATTCGGACTGTTCCAGATGTGGAATGAAATGTCTTCTCTGTATCATTCGGACTATTCCAGATGTAGAATGAAATGCCTTCTCTGTATCATTCGGATTATTCTAGATGTAGAATGTAATGTCTTCTCTGTATCATTCGGACTATTCCAGATGTAGAATGAAATGCCTTCTCTGTATCATTCGGACTATTCCAGATGTAGAATGAAATGCCTTCTCTGTATCATTCGGATTATTCCAGATGTAGAATGTAAAGTCTTCTCTGTATCATTCGGACTATTCTAGATGTAGAATGTAATGTCTTCTCTGTATCATTCGGACTATTCCAGATGTGGAATGTAATGTCTTCTCTGTATCATTCGGACTATTCCAGATGTGGAATGTAATGTCTTCTCTGTATCATTCGGACTATTCCAGATGTGGAATGTAATGTCTTCTCTGTATCATTCGGACTATTCCAGATGTGGAATGTAATGTCTTCTCTGTATCATTCGGACTATTCCAGATGTAGAATGTAATGTCTTCTCTGTATAATTCTGACTTTTCCAGATGTGGAATGAAATGCCTTCTCTGTATCATTCGGACTATTCCAGATGTAGAATATGACGTCTTCTCTGTATCATTCGGACTATTCCAGATGTGGAATGAAAAGTCTTTTCTGTATCATTCGGACTATTCCAGATGTAAAATGTAATGTCTTCTCTGTATCATTCGGACTGTTCCATATGTAGAATGTAATGACTTCATTGTATCATTCGGACTATTCCGGATGTGGAATAAAATGTCTTTTATGTATCATTCGGACTATTTCAGATGTGGAATGTAATGTCTTCTCTGTATGTTCGGACCATTCCAGATGTAGAATATGACGTCTTCTCTGTATCATTCGGACTATTCCAGATGTAGAATGTAACGTCTTCTCTGTATCATTCGGACTATTCCAGATGTGGAATGTAATGTCTTCTCTGTATCATTCGGACTATTCCAGATGTGGAATGTAATGTCTTCTCTGTATCATTCGGACTATTCCAGATGTAGAATGAAATGTCTTCTCTGTATCATTCGGACTATTCCAGATGTAGAATGTAATGTCTTCTCTGTATCATTCGGACTATTCCAGATGTAGAATAAAATGTCTTCTCTGTATCATTCGGACTATTCTAGATGTAGAATGAAATGTCTTCTCTGTATCATTCGGACTATTCCAGATGTAGAAAGAAATGTCTTCTCTGTATCATTCGGACTATTCCAGATGTAGAATGTAATGTCTTCTCTGTATCATTCGGACTATTTCAGATGTAGAATAAAATGTCTTCTCTGTATTATTCGGACTATTCCAGATGTAGAATATAACGTCTTCTCTGTATCATTCGGACTATTCCAGGTGTAGAATGAAATGTCTTCTCTGTATCATTCGGACTATTTCAGATGTAGAATGTTATGTCTTCTCTGTATCATTCGGACTATTCCAGATGTGGAATGTAATGTCTTCTCTGTATCATTCGGACTATTTCAGATGTAGAATGTAATGTCTTCTCTGTATCATTCGGACTATTCCAGATGTAGAATGTTATGTCTTCTCTGTATCATTCGGACTATTCCAGATGTGGAATGAAATGTCTTCTCTGTATCATTCGGACTATTCCAGATGTAGAATGAAATGTCTTCTCTGTATCATTCGGACTATTCCAGATGTAGAATATAGCGCCTTCTCTGTATCATTCGGACTATTCCAGGTGTAGAATGAAATGTCTTCTCAGTATTATTTGGACTATTCCAGATGTGGAATATAATGTCTTCTCTGTATCATTCGGACTATTCCAGATGTAGAATGAAATGTCTTCTCTGTATCATTCGGACTATTCCAGATGTAGAATGTTATGTCTTCTCTGTATCATTCGGACTATTCCAGATGTGGAATGAAACATCTACATGTGCGTCTCCATCGTTCGAACCATTATTGTATACGATAATGTGATCTGTAAAGGTTAGGCTGCATTGTTATGCTTTGTTATGTTCATTGCTTACGGAAATAAGAATGGTAGCCGTATGATGGTTCCGCCCAAGTTCGGATGTTCAATTACCAGCGACGTTTGTAGGGATGTCCGCATGCAAGTCTGACGTTCGTAGACATTTCAGTCCCATTTCAGGAACATTTCCTAAGCCTCGATACAAAATTCCTGAAATGGTGCGAAACCATTTTGTAAAACTGTCTATCTCAACTGTACTCTGTCTCGAGGAAGCGAAGGCTCGATAACCCAGGCGCTAACATGATGATCCAAGCCGTAACTCTGCTAATGAAATATCTACGTCAGGACCATTCGGACAAGCCAGGTGCCAGCCTTTTACATTTCACAAGCACTTGTTGAAGAGGCGCACCTTGTTTGTTGAGTTTACAAGAACGAACACAAATGGAGGTTTTAGGAAAGATATACAGTAGGTTTAGAGTTAATTCATATCACAAAGATTCAACCCGAAAGCAAAAATAAAATAGTCAACCCTGATTATTTTCCAGTCTGAAATAATCTACAGCAGACAGACGACATAAAACAAATCTTTAAAACGGCTTACAATAAGGGTAAATGTGATTCAACATTTAAAAATGTGGCAATAGAGAATTAACTAAATTTCTATTGCTATTTTGTTTCAAATGCCGCATGTCGTGATAATTCAAGTTAAGACAACGGACTACTTTTTCTTTATGATCAGGGACTACTTCGCCGTTATGATGAGGGAATATTTTGCCGTTGCGATATGAGACTACTTGTTTTTGTTGTGGTGAAAGACTAGTTTGCCGTTGTGATATGGGGACTACTTTTCCGTTCTGATACGTACTTTTCCGTTGTAATGAAAGTTGTGGTTAAACCTTTTTGGTTCCATATAGTAAATGGTGACATGTGTTTTGAACAGCAATACAATGTGTCGTATTTTTTAATGGCCATAACGCATCAATTTGCGTTTTATGCGTTTCATAACGGCGACCACTTGAAAAATTATCGATTGTATCCCCATACAATCAAAATAATGGAAGATGTACATGAAGTTAGAAAAGGAAGAAATTGCTACTCCATTTTAATATATGAACCATTTTATTGCATACATTTGTTTTGTCAAAGAATGTTTATCAGAACAGAACAGAGCATATTTTCAATTAACACTTGTACAAATGACATCAGCTACAGCATAACATATGACATCAAGTACAAACTGATGTCAACGTGACACATACCCATGCACAATTCGCTACAAACTGTGAAGAGGTTTGTGAAGTAATGTGCAGTTCCGATATCGTACTAAAATGCTGATATCAGTTTAGAAGTGTGGTATATTCGCAACCCTTATAGTGCAAACAGATTAGATCCAGGTCAGCCGCCAAGTGGATTGGTGGCTTGCCTGTGATCTAACTGTTTGCTACTCTGAGTATCTTTCCTCGACAAATTTAAGCAGATATTTAAGGTTTTGGAAAGCAGACGGCATAAACATATGTTTTCAGAAAATAACCAAGCATTCTAAGGGTTAATGCAGAGGTTGTCCGAAGCTTTCTTCAAAACAAATACCCTACATAAAGCTGTATGGCCGTGTTAACCCTTTACCAAACGCCAAATTTCCAACTGATCCAAACTGACAGAGTTTTCAGACGACATTTTATAATGTTATAAAATTGAGAAATAATCTTCTGCTAGAGCAGAAAACAATGTGGGGAATAAGAAATTGCTCCTTAAGACCAATTTCTTCTTTCCCCAAAATGTTTCCAGGGTCGACTGTAACAAAATGGTCAAATGCCGTTATTGTTTGGTGATGGGTTATCCTAGGTCGATGAAGCCGCTTTAGTGAAAGGTTGACAGCATAACAGTTTGACAAAAGATAAGCATTCATCATCATGATAAATCAGTTCTTCTTTGAATTTAAAGGTTAGAAACATCATGTAATATGCGATTTGTAGGAAAAAGACACGTCCTGATAATGGGAAAGGAAAACTCCGTGATCACACCAGGGTATGAGTGACGTCAAGTGTACAGACATGTAACGGAGCTGAACAATGAAGTGGGATAGGAACACTCTGTCATGTTATCGCCTTTTTAATATGCACGAAGTCTCAGACTTTTTACTGGCAGTGTTGCAGTAATATCCCGTTTTATAATACGTATTGTCTGGGGATTCTGCTTGGTTATGTGTCAGTTACACGTGGGTCCAATACCAAATCCTCAACGGCGCCATTGGCTTCAAAATACATCAGGGTACCGTTTAACTCAACCTTTTATGCTTAGAATTTGCGTTAGTCCAATTCAATATTTTCTCTGATTTCAATTTGAGATAACAGTTTTGCAATGTTATACGTCATTTGAATCGTCTCTCCGAGACACTTTTAATGACGTGTCACATTACGACATTGTACTTTTATTTAAGATACTATCTAGGTTTGTAGTTTTGCTTTACGTAAAGTCATATGGTAAAAGAGTACCAAGAACCCATATCAAGTATTTGGGGTGACACCCTGGAAAATATCTATTTAGCTGAACAAATGATAACATCGCAAAAACCATTTAACCCTTCGCAACGACATTCAAATAACAAATCGGCATGCATTCTACAATGTCGATATATATGAATGGTACAGAGTTAGAGTACTTTCTGTGTTTGTTGAAGTTAGCCGGAAAGCTGATCCTAAGACGTAGAAGGGTAGATAGCAATGACTCACATTCATGGTAGTATCGGTAATGGGATATCCATACGTCTGGATGGTCTGTTCAATGAAAGATAGGGAAAGGTACATACTGGTTCGCTTAACCCTTTACCAAACGCCAAATTTTAGACAGTCCCAATTTGGAAGAGTTTGCAGACGACATTTCAAAATTTGAAGAAATTAAAAAATAATCTTCTAATAGGGCAGAAAACACTGTGGGAAAAGGAGAAATTGCTCATTAAAAGCAATTTCTCATTTTCCCACAATGGTTTTCGAGTCGTCTGAAACAAACTGGTCAAATGTCGTTATTGTTTGGTAATGGGTTAAAGAGATTTATACACATTTGAACTAGCGCCGCGATATGAAAAATCCAAGCAGAACAGAACATATTGATATAAAACAAGTACATACAGTGATTTCTCGTTAATCCGAACACGTCCGTTCCCAACGAAATGGTCCGGATTACCGTATCATACGGACTAATGAAGCAGAGCATGTTCTTATACACATTAAGTCATAAACAGTCTGTATGCACGTGCATACTTATAACCCTTTAGCAAACGCTAAATTGTCGACCGTCCCAAATTGAAAGAGTTTGCAGACGACATTTCAAAACGTGATGAAATTCAAATATAATCTTCTGATATTGCAGAAAACATTGTGGGAAAAGGAGAAATTGCTCGTCACGAGCAATTTCTCCTTTACCCACAATGGTTTCAAAAGTTGTCTGCAACAAACTGGTCAAATGAGTCCGTTCCCTTACAATTTCGTTCGGATTGTGAGAAATCCGGATAATCGGGGTTCGGATAAACGAGGCTTCACTGTATTCACATTTACATAGTACGCACAAATTATTATATCATATGGTTACAAATACATTTTTTTAATATACAAATATATACGAGCATCAGTATTTTGTTATCCAAGAGTAAATAAAATATTTTAAAAAAATGATATTGTTGTGTATGATTTTGAAATTTGAACAGAAATGTTTGACGAGCCTCCAGTGCTTTTTCTTATGAATTTTGCCAAACTAATCAACAAAGCTCAGTCATGTGAGAGCATTGAACTTAAAACAGACTGTTGATAAAAGTAAAACTCAGTAATTTATTGTTTTCTGATTATTTGGAAGGTTTCACAAATACAGAACAGAACAGAACAGAACATTGTTGAACGTAATTTTAATCTAGAAACCCATGAACAACAAGCTGTTACACAATCTAACAAACAAACAGCGTGGGTAGAACTGCAGCAAAAAAACGAATGACCTGCCCAAGGGAATTCGATGATTGGTAATTTATGGATAAAATTCAGGACAAGATAACACCACTGTGTATAGCACTCCGACGTGCAATAGCATCAGCAGATATTACCAAAACCGTGACACTGTTTAGTTGGTTGTAATTTAACATTTAACATTGTTTTCAACAGTGATTTAGTTGTCGTGGTAATATATTGATTTAATTCTTCTATTTCTTCACATAGCAAAGGTTTTTATGCCGTAATACTATTCCAATTTCTATAAATGTAAAGAAGTCGATTTGTTCTGGAACAGTCTAAATTCAATATTCAAACAAAAGCTTATAAAGGACAATAAAAAGAACTTTAAAACCGTAATCGATATGGACTTATATTGATATAAGTGCAACTTAAGACTTTTTGGTGATTTATCTTTTTACTATCGTTGTTTATCTCGTCTGCAATCGTCACTACTCGGGTATTTCCGTGATATGCGAAATACACCTAATACATTAGTGTATGGTAACAATTCTTGGGGTCCATCGTCCCTAGCTAATAATATATTTCCTATGTTCATCCACGTTGAGTAGGTCAATATAAATGGAATTGTTGAACATCATTTTAAATCATTACTTTTGAGCGGTAAATCATACATGATATTGAAATCAAGTTGTGATATATATCTTAATCAAATAAAATGACTTTTTAGATTTTCTTTTAATATCTATGTTTGAAATAGAAAGTACAATGAAAAGAGTCTCGCGAGAGACAATAGGGCATCTTTCATACTTCTT